>JAVANC010000026.1:12287451-12887451 GCA_033319125.1 Parnassius glacialis | reverse complement strand
CGCAGTGGCTTAGCAATGAGTTGCTGCGCTGGGGGCCGCAGGTTCGAATCCCGCACGGAACAAGTATTTGTATGGCCTACAAATAATTGTTACGGGCCTGGATGTTTGTCCTTGTGCAATGTGTGTTTGTAAACTGCCTCTACGATACAGGAGAAAATCCTAGTGTGGGGGTAATGTTTTAAAAAAAATCAAATAAAAAAATAATAATAATAAAAAAGACAGGTCATAAAACCCACCAGCAACAGACCGTCGTCACCACTCGTATCAAAATAACAGAAAAAAGTAAAAAAAATGTTGTAACGTAAGTCCACATAAGAGAGGGGAAGATGACATGTAAAATATTAATATTATTTTTAATGCATACTACAAAGATAAACACAAATCAAAAAAAAATAAAATTAAAAATAAAAGTAACTAACAAGACATAAACACAAATAAAAAAAACAAAGTACTCCGAAAGTATTACTCAAAATACAGGAATCTATAGCAAAAATGAAAAATTTAAAATTAAGTTAAGTCTATGATTAACGATCAAAGTGACACATTGCTAGTTTTCAGTATGACATAAATTGTTATAAAGTAAAGAAATTAAAAGAAATGCATGATATGAATATTCTGGTAAGGCAATGAGTGAAGCAAAAAATTACAATATTTTTTTAATTTATGAGCAAAATTTTATTACTACATAAATTATTATAATAAATTTATTAAATTACTACGTGAAATAATTATGAGAAAAGAAACAGCTTGAACTTTTTTTTCCTAGTTTGGCAACTTCCAATGGATTCTGCCAGCGTCAAGTATTTCATGAGAGTCGTACAGAGTATTTACTAGTTTCCGTAGGATGCGCTTACTTAGCTTTATGTTACGAACTTACTTATGTAGTTATTTTCGAATGAATTAACATTATAATATTTTTACAAATTATTGCTAATATAATAATATGGATATAGGTAAGTGGCAAAGGTACTATAGTTTAATGTTATTAATGGATATGAAGTCTAATAAAGTTTGTACAAAAGGAGTGTAAACTAAATTTAACAAAGACTTAAGATTTACAGGACGAGAGATGTTATTAGGAAGAAAATCGTATAATGAAACGGAGAGGATAGGGCAGTTAAAAAAATTATGATCGATCGTATCTTCGTCTAATCCACACTCACAAATTGAGCTATCTTTAATCTTAAGTTTTGCCAAAAATACAGGTGAACAAGTGTGTCCTAATCTAATTCTTCATATGATTGATGTGCTATGTTTGGAGCCATTTCTAAATTTAAAAAACCATTGTTTGGAGGGGATGTCAGGTTGAAGTTCTGCATAATATTTACCGATAGACTTCTGAGTTTTTTTCCAAGGAGAGTTCCAATCTGACATCTGATGGATTTTCGCAAGAGAAATAAGGTCATGAGTATATGTTATATGATGCATGAGGGTACCAGAAGTAGATGCTTGCTTTGCTAAGGAATCGATAATTTCATTGTCACGTATGCCACTATGACTTGGAAGCCAAGCAAGTTTCAGGTTAAGACCTTGACAGAAACACATATACAGTGCATCTTTTATTTCAAAAATAATTGGGAATTTCGATTTACTTCTAAACGGGTTAGATGAAATGTTTTACAATGAACTATATGAGTCAGTAAAAACAATACATTTGTTAATTTTACCAGTGAAAATTGAAGTAGCATTTGAATTTTTTAAATTTAAAATAATTTTATATTTCGGTATCCAGACAGCTGAACCTACAAAACTATTATCGGAGAGTTTGGAGGCATCAGTAAAAAGGGTCAACCACCCTTCCCATTTTTCGCGTAATATACTTTTTTAAATTTTTGTAGGGCTACAGGGGAATTTTTAGTCACACCAAAATCTAAAATAACTGGAGGATGATAACATAGAGCTTCAAATGGATGTAAGAATAGAGGATTAATCATACATTGAAATATGGGAAATTTATAGGTAAGTATATTTTGGTAGCTTTTAAGGATACAGCGAAAGTCTTTATGAGTCCAGTATTTTGTTATTCTTCAAACCAGAGTTTAAAGAATGCAGTTTAGAAAACAGTGGGTGTGAGATAGCTGAAATATTCTATATATAAGCAATCGGCAAGATACTGTCTACGTAGGTAAAGAGGAGGTTCGCTACATTCAACTTGTAGAGCATTTGACGGAGATGATTTCATGACCCCCAAAATAATTCGTAAGCACTTGAGTTGGATTTTATCTAAAAGCTTAAGAGCTTGTTTATTACATGGTTCCAAGTGAAATGTACCGTAGTTAAAATGAATACGGATTAGAGCGATATATAAAAGTTGTTAAACAATATGGATGAGATCCCTACCAAACACCTGTCAGTGAACGAAGGATATTTACATTCTTTTCGCATTTTTGGGCAATGAACGATAAATGAGGAATACCTGTCATATTAGAATCCAGAAAAACACCTTGGAAATTAACATTATCACTTGTCGGAATTATTTGATTTTGTACTGCGATTGAAATTTTGGGACAAAATTTTTTCTAGAGAATATTACTACTCTACTCTTTGTAGGTGATAAGGATAGACCGTTATCAGTAACCCAATTATTTAAGTAGAACAATGCAGAGTTAAGACGATAACTCAAGTCTGTAAAGTTCTTAGAACAGTAATAAAGAGTTAGATCGTCAGCATATTGTAAGACTTTACAAAAGGAGTTAACAGAATGTTCGAAATTATGGGTGTATATGTTAAATAAAATAGGACTTAAAACAGAACCTTGTGGGAGGCCTCGCCAGATCTGTCTAGGAGGGAGCAGTTTTCCTTGAACTCTTATACATATTGACCTTACTGAAAGTAAATTAAAAATAATGCGAGTAATTCTATGGGGAAAATACAAAAAAGCATCTTTTCTTTGAGGAAAGGGAGGACAACGTTATAATAGGCTGATGATACATCGAGAAAAACAGCACCAACCGATTCTTCTCTGGAAAAAGCCGAGCGTATATCAGAGGTAAAAACAGACAAGCTATCTAGCGTGCTCAGCCTCTTTCGAAATCCAAACTGTGTTTTGGCCAAGAGACCTTTATTTTTAACAAACCATTCTAGACGATTTTTAATTAAATGCTCCATTATTTTGCACAGGGTTGATGATAGTGCTATAGAGCGGTAACTATTATCATCACTAAGATTTTTGTCATTAATTAAGTCTAGAAAAATTTCCTTAGATTTTGATCCTGCGTTAGAAATAAATGAGTATGGAATTCCGTCTATACCTGGTGACGAATCTTTAAGGTGTTGAACAACCAATTCAAATTCTTCATTGGAGAAAAGTTCATTAAAACGTGAATTATTAATGTTTTCTCCAGGTCGGGTTATCAATGGTTCACAATAACATAATTCCTCAAAGGAGGGAACCCAAGGAGGAGCAAGCTTATCGGCAAATAAATTGTACCAAATAGAAGGATCACATTGCGATGAAGAATTATCATCGTTATATGATCCGCGGAATTTCTTTATATTCTTCCATAATATAGAAGCAGGAGAGGGGGGTGAAAGATTTTCACAAAACCTAAGCCAACCCGCCTTTTTTATGTGCTAACAGTTTTAATGTATGAGCAGCTATTTTTTTATAATTTAAAAATCTTAGAGTATAGATGTTCAGCTTGTTTTCGTTTTTTAACACTGAGTGTGCATTCCTCATCCCACCATGGGGGAGAACAAATTTTGGTAGAAGGCGAAATTTTTCGTGTGAAACATGAATATGCGGTGAACTGCTTGAACACAACGAACACTACATTTGAACAACAAATTTAAATCTAATTTAAGCATTATCTTATTTCTTAACCACTCCCCTTGAACGGGGAAGAGGTAATCCAGTCACCGGGCTTTTAGCCGCCTGTACAGAACTTTGGACCTGCAATGTTGCTGTATGTATCGACTTTGACCCTTCGGGAATGCTCTCAAGCTCGCGCAAACATTCCACTTGGTGATGGGTCCCATCCGAACCAATGATGTAAATGTATCCGTCGCGTGTCCGACACTTAGTGATTCCAAACCGCTTCCGAGCTTCCAGAAATACGGCATGCCAAGACTTTGTCAAAAACTCAGACTGAGTAATGCAATTGAATGCCTTTGAATTTAGTTTTCGCAAACCACACCTTGTTACGGACTGCCAGTTCAGCGAACTTCACAACAACAGGCCTGGGTCTGTTGTCGGTAGGACGGCCCAGGCGATAACTGGCCTTGATGTTGGAACTAGAAAAATTTGACAGGTTCAAGTGCTCCGCAACCAATGAAGTGACGGACGCAGTAAGGTCCTAAGTCTTAGCCTCTGGTATGCCATGCAAGAGTAGCATCTTCCGCCCTCTCCGCATTTCCTGGCGATCTATTTCCAGTCTTAAAAACTCCATTTGCTGCTGCATAATATTTAATGCGGCCATAATAAAAGCTTTAAAAGAATCGAAATCAGCAGCGATCGACGAGGTGGTAGCAGAGGTCTTGCCTGCTGAGTCTTTTTGGAAATCTTGCTGAAATTCGTCCATTTTCATGTAAAACATCTCTGACATTGCAGAAAATGATTACTTCAAGGACTCCATACTCTATCACTTTTAAGTGGATAATGAAATAAAGTTAAATTATCACAAGGATTTTTTTGCTGGTAGGTACATAATTTACAATAAAAATTTAAATAAAACCAATAAATACTATAACTTTAATTAAAAATAAATAGGACTATATGAAATATGTATTGCTTTTACGACTACCCTCACGGAAATAAAGTACTAATAGTTTAAATAACAGAACACTATTACGATTTATCTTTATAAAAGCGTCTACATAATTTTATAAACTAAATCGAAACTTTTATTTACATCCATTGTCACCTAGGAACTTGAAAAGCAATCGGGCAGTTTAAAAGTGTCAAGCTTTACTTATAAAGCAAATTAGAGTTTCTCCAATCGACTGTGCGGTCGTTAAATAACTCATCCATATTATGTTAATGTGAGCGAGCTCTGAGTTGGATGAAGCAGTAAGAGCCGCATAGGCTAACAGCATTAACATCACAGAAACTACTAGAATCCATTCGACTGTATTCATCTGTCGTGGTACGCGAGCGCAATATACCTACTTGCCGATTCTGGGGTAGCATTTACATTCGAAAAAAACCTTCCCCAACCCCATTTTAAGATAACTTTATAGACGAAAGAAACGTTTTTGGTTGTATATTGTCCGGTAAAGTGGGGCGACCCCCACTAGTGGAGTGATGACCTGGTATGACATGCAGTAAGTCGATGGATGCAGTTGGGTCAGGAATGCGCTTTATGACATTCTTTGGGGGATTCCTACGTTCAGCAGTAGACTTGTGATGGACTGTAATTATGATGATAAAGGCTCAAATAATTCAACATAACAAATTATTTATTTATTTATTTAAGAAATTTATTTCATTTTCAAATAAAAAAAGATACAAAGGGCGGAAATGCCTAAAGGCATTGTCTATTAGTCAACACAAAAATTAATTAAAAAGTAAAAGCCGAATTCAAATAACAAAAAGAATAAAATCATTCTCACATAACAGGTGGTCGCTATTAAAGGCCGATTTACACTTCGACAAGTACAGTAGCGAGTTAACTTGCGAACCTGGCGAGTTAAGTAAATATTCTCGCTTGAACGGCAATTAGTGAGTTAAGTAGCAAATTAACAATTAAGTTGAACGGGATAGCCAGCCAGTCTATTTTTCGGCAACTAAAATTCAGTGTTGCCCTCCCACGCGTCTCTCGCCACCCGCAACTAAACTCGCCGCTCGTGTGAACGTGAACGAGCGACTTTGGTTCAGTGCATAACTTAAATTAAATTAATTCAAGTTACAGGGTACACAAAAGGTTTTGATGCTCTGTAAGAGCAAGGAGACGGTCCTGAGGGGACAGTTTGCGTGCTAGGACGGCAATCTCCCCAATGTTGATGCTCAGAATAGCGGAATACACCGTATTCAGATCATCAACTAAAGAGCGTTGTGCCTGTTGTGGGGCGGAGGACGTCCGCGGGTGGTTGGCCTTTTTCGGGCCCCAGGGGAAAATTTTATATTCAATATAGATTATAAATAATACTTACTGAAAGTTACTCTTTTGTTTAATTACTACTGGTTTGAAAAAATAAACTCTGTCCTTGGAAGAACCATCAATAAACCCAGCGGATTTTTTTAAAATAACGGCTTACAATCATGTATGTTACACAATTGACAACATAAAACAAATTAGAAATAACTTGGCAGCGATCACCTCAAAAATAAAATTGTATTTTTTTTAACTAAACTCGCCACGAAGACGTTTAAACGCTGATGCCCACTTAACCGTTTACTGTCAACTGCCCTGTTTAGTTACTTGATACTGTACTTGTCGAAGTGAGACATATTGTTTAGAAGAATTAAAGTTACGACTTCAGAAGCTGTAATGCGAAAATAATTTTAAGTTTAGTTTTTTGAAGTCATCTTTTACTTTTTTATTAATTAATTTTAAGTTGATTAATTAATATTAGAAAGTCAGGGTAACTTGAACGTTGTCTAAATAGTTACATTATTTATTATAGCTTCCGAGCCCACTTCGAATGCGTGTTGGTGAACCGTGGCGGTTGAAGTGTACCTTTTTTTCTATAAAATAAGGCAACTATAAAATATTGTCATAATTCTATAAAATAATGACAACGAGCACACAGTCCACCTGATGGTAAGTAGATGCTGTGACCCATAGATTTATCAAAATGCAGATACGTTGTCACCTCTGAGGACTGATATGAAATGCCTCGTTTCCAGTAAAAAGGGTCTCCGCTTTTCTATACTCACCATAAGAAACGCAGCGGCATGAAGCTGCTATTTAACGCTGATATTCTGTGAGAGCGTGGTCTACTCCGGTCGAGCTGACCCATTTGTGCTGCAACCACAATACTACTGCGGCATGGCTATACCACATACCTCTCTCCCTTTCGTTCGCTCCCATGGTGAAGTCGCGGGAGAAGAAAAGTGTCAGTATTCCGAGGAACTGCACTTCTTATCCTCCGTAACTTAAACCGCTATAACTTTGTCGGCGGCGCAACTATAAACCAGATCCACTGCTGGTTCAAGAAGGTTGGTGCTACCGAATGCTCGCTTTTCCTAATGCCATCACCTCCATGCATCGGACTCCGTGGAGTTCGTAGCGCAAGTGGAGTTGAAGGCCGGCCGCGCAAAATGCACGCCTTATATTGCGGAGTGACCAGTGCTGATGGGAATGTGAATGCACCATGGGTTTTAGTCAGTGAAAGGCCGATATAACCCGTCCTTGCAACTCTCACACTTCTACAATAAAGCAAGTTACGAGTACAATTATATTAAAAAAGTTTTACTGTGCCTATTTGTTAGATGCTTAGATATTTAACTTATCTGAGAGTTATTAGGAAAGCTTTAAGAAGCTTTAAGTTATAAGAATTTAATTAGGTTTTCGACTTCTGGACATCAATACAGATTACCAATTAACCTTTCGTTAGAAATTTAGAAGATGAAAAGTTATATAAAACCTTATCCGACATCATTATAAATAAAAAGTTTACAATTGTAAAAAAATAAACCATTAGGTTCTTGATGATTAAGAGATTCGAATTCTTTGGACTAATTATTTGTGGATACTTCAGGCTGCTAAGTGCTAACATGGAATGCAAAACTCGGTCGCATATAATAATAGTTTTTGATAATATAAGGAATAGTATCAAATAGTATGCAACAACTTATTTCACACACGCATTGAAGTTCAATAACTTTTATAACGGTCGCATGCTGTTGGCACGCGTCGTACTTCCATAATCAAACAATTTGCTTGTTTATATTCCTTTCAGCTTGTCGGACTTCTTAGCCTAGAGCTACTGGGTATTTTTACTTGAGTGTTTTAACTTTTTTGAGTGCAATATTGTGTGTGCGTACTCGTCAATACATATTGTACGCATTATTTCCGACTAATAATAATAATAATATTGTCTTCCAAACCGAATTTCGGTACCAACGGCTTTACTTGCTTTCCGAGACACCGGGGTGAAACACCCTGACCTGCCAACTTCCTGACTCCGAACTGCTGCTGTGAATTTCTTGTCAGAAAACCCAATAAATGATGTTTACCCGACCCGGGAGTCAAACCTGGGACCTCATGTTCAGCAACCGCGCTTGAGAACATTAGACCAAGGAGGCAGTTAAAGGATAATTAAAGAAATAAAACACTAATTATCAGGTACGGATAACAAAAATACTCGTAATCCAATACCTCGTTTCGACCCCTGAGAGTAAGTGAAAGTAAAGTGGTGTAAGTTTGTGATCGTGAAATTAGATGCGGCTTAGGCTTAAAAATATACTAGCTGTTCCTCGCAACTTCGCCCGCCTGTAATATATTACGATTGGATTTCATGAGTTTTAATGTTTTTGCGCGGAACCCTAATTCTTTTTTCTATAATAAAAGTAGCCTAAGTTACTCCTTATAACATCAGCTTTCTGCCAGTGAAAGTCCAGTCAAAATTGGTCCAGCCGTTTCGGAGATTAGTCGGATCAAACAAGCAGACAGACGGACATAAATTTTAAAAATTGTTTTTGTTATAAGTACCGTATATACTTTCATATGAGTTTAGTAAAAATTTTAAATAAAATAAATGATAATAAAATAAATTTTAAAAATTACAAACAGACACTTCAATTTTATTTATTTGTGTATAATATATATAGATGACAAATAAGTTGTGAGAATTTTGTTAAGATGCTTAGATTATTTATAGGTCTTCGCGCGCTCAGACCCGTGCGATGACCTATTAATAGTCTAAGTTAAGATGTATAAATAATTTGGTTTGAATTATTCTTAGCAACGGAACCAGGATTCATTAATTTTTTTTTCTAAACCCTATCACCACACTAGTATTTTCTCCTGTATCGTGGAGGCAGTTTACAAACATAAATTGCACGAGGATAAACATCCAGACCCGGAACAATTATTTGTAGGCCATACAAATACTTATTCCGCGCGGGATTCGCACCCGCGGCCCCCAGCGCAACAACTCACTGCTAAGCCACTGCGCCACAGAGCCGTCCTGATAATGTACTTAATGTATGAAATATTTACTTCTACTTAGAATATGTAGATATAGATAGCATCTTTTTGGATCGGTACCACAGAATAAATAACAATACTGACATATCATACTACTACTCCAGGCTGAATTGAAGAAACTGATTTTAGTGATCTTGTGTGATAGGACAAAGTAACACGAAGACCAGTGACCACCGTGTGATAGACACTGTCTAAATTTTAATATAATATGCAAACTTTTGCATTGTGTTAGTCACACCAAAATATTCAGAAATGTTAGTGAAGACTGTTGAGAATAATTATATTAGACAACAATAGTTGAACTTTTTCGCGTTTTAAACTTGAAAATAAAATTTAAACGTTTAATATTCCTTTAAGATGTACTATATGACCTTGAAAGCCTAACGTCGACGAACTTTACTATCTTTGAAGAGTGGACATTTTCCCAAGAGGATCGTATCGTATCATGTAGAGTTATGGATTAATGTTTGTCATTACTTGAAAAAAATACGAAAGATGAGAATAAAGAGTAATTGCAAAAAAATTAAAAATCTACTATAAAAATAAAATTAGCCCTTGTAAAATATAAAATAATTAAGTTATAATAGTGTTATTAATTTACTTTGTTTGGTAAGATAATATTGACGTTTCAAATTCAATAATTGAATTTAATACCAAACAAGCAGTAAAAAACAATATAATCCAAGCATTTGTAAATGAAGAGTCATAAGTGAACCGAGAAAAACTTAAAAAAATAGCGCTAAATATGAGTAATATTTGACGTTCAGTTATTAGTTCGTTAACCTTTTTAAATCGAAAACGAACTAAATACCGTTACTCATAAATAACACAGCTATTATATCTGCTATATTTGCAGTGTATCACAGGACAGTTGAAACATTATCGTGATCGGATTGACATTGAATGAGCACCGCCCTGACAGTTGGTAATGAATGTGCATAAACAAAACATGAGGGAGCAGTGAGGCACAATGAGAAGAAATGTTCCATTATTTAATTGTGGTGAAAGTATAATTCCACACGAAATTAGAAATATACACATTAATATGTATATATTACATTTATAATGTTTCTGCTTTTAGACATTTTTTCATTATGAGAATTTTTTTTTAAATATGTCTGAGAAAGTTTTGGGACAAGGAAATTTGGAGTCGCGATGCATGTTGGCGAACTTCATATCTTTTGAAATGTTTTTTTCTTAATCCTCAGACATGCAGGTATCCTCGTGGGTGTTCCTTCACCGCCGAGCACATGGTAAATTAGCACTTAAAATTACAATTAACAACTTCAATGTAACCCTCTCCGAAACCCTCTCAGAAGAAAAGAAGAAGGCCTGTACCCAGCAGTTAGACGTATATAGGCTGTTACTTTATTTTACTTTTCTAAATGTAATGAACATGAATCAGTTTAAAAATAATTCGTAATTTTCGTAATTTCTTTCTTTACTTATTATTATATTTTTATAATTTCACCAATGGACAAGTTACACATTTTTCTTATATTCTTTAGAAAATGTAACAAACATAATTCAGTTTAAAGCTGTAAGGAAAGTAAATGCAATTGTTAAAAAGTTCTAGTAACATAATATTGATTTTATCAGTACAGATTCAATTTAAGATACTTCTGAAACTCGAACGCCATCTACTGATCCTTATACAAAGAATACACGGCAAGTGAAATGCAACATATTATTGAATTCTTCTGTTTTTTATAGAGAATTACAGTCACGAGATCGTGACTCGTTATATTTTTAAGAAAGAGAAAACAAGGTTGGGTATGTACTTACCTACTAAAAATATAGTACTAGTGGTTGCCTATTAGTCGAAATTCGACCGTAATTCATTAAATTTTAAGGTTTTTATATTAAACAAGCTGTATTTTACTTTAAAATGCACATTAATAAATAATAAAGTACAGATAATGCAAAATATAAAATAAACACTGTTTTGCATTGACATGCACTCCAAATACTATTGAAAAAGGAATAAGTATTTGAAATCACACAAAATTCTAATTGCTTTTGGAGTTATCATCATCATCATCATTACAGCCCTTCACAAGTCCACTGCTGAACATAGGCCTCCCCCAAAGAATGCCACAAAGCACGGTCCTGAGCCACCTGCATCCATCGACTTCCTGCATATCTTATCAGGTCGTCACTCCATCTAGTGGGGGGTCGCCCTACACTGCGTCCGCCGGTACGAGGCCGCCACTCGAGAACCTTTTTTCCCCAACAGTTGTCGGTTCTTCGAGCTATATGGTCGGCCCATTGCCACTTCAGCTTACTAATCCGTTGGGCTATGTCGGTCACTCTAGTTCTACTGCGGATATCCTCATTTCTAAGTTTATCACGCAGAGAAACTCCGAGCATAGCCCTCTCCATAACTCGCTGAGCGACCTTGAGCTTCCTCATCCGGCCAGAGTTGAGTTGGAGTTATAATTATGTTTAATTACTAAGATACCTGCGGACAATAAAGCTAGTCGACTAATAAGGCCTAAGTAACAAATATCGGATTTATAATAACCGCTTTAGCTCTAAGAGATAATGAGTAATAACAAACACATATTGGACGATAATGTCTCTTTGAGAGACGCGCTACCCCGCACCCTGCAACTAGAGTTGCATTATCTATCATAATTCATAAGATACGACCGCACTGCACCAATAATAAAAAGCAGTCCAAATAAATCGTAGGTGTTTGCTGTTTGTAATATTACACTTGGCTATCTTAAATCGTAATCTTTATGTTTACTATCGATCAAATAACTTTTTTTTAGTGATTTAATTAGTATTTTATTAGTGATCGATGATCTCTACGAATAAATGCTTTGTTGATCGTGCAGATTTGAATAACGTATCGTGGACTAATTTCTTTTTCTGCCGACTTCCAAAAAGGAGACGGTACTCAATTCGAGTGTATGTTTTTTTTTTATGTGTGTTACCTCATAACTTTGTACTGGGCGAACCGATTTCGATGATTCTTTTTTTATATGAAAGCTGATAGTTCTCGTGTGGTCTCATATGAATTTTATCAAGGTCAGACCAATGGTTATTGAGTTATTCTTAAATAACCTGTCTTGAAGTCGCTTATATTGATGTCGGCTGTACAAAATTTTTAATTTTAAATTATATTCAATTGAAAACTTCTTTAGCATCTTTGTGATTTGAAACAAATGAAACGAAAAAGCGACACTAAAAACAGAAAATTATATAAATCTATAGGATACAAAGAGATAGAATCTATGCTAATATAATAAAGTGAAAGAGGTTAAACACGCTAATCTCTGGAACTACCAGTCCGATTTGATAAATTATTTTTGTAAATGATAGCCAGATTCACGAGGAATAGTGTAGGCTCCAGCAATAGGCTACACCTCTCAACTAACCTTATATATTGATTTTTGTTAAGCAAGTCGGAAGAAAAAGCGCTCCCGAACTGCTTAATCCGCGTGCGCTGGCGTAATAATTAGTGATACGTAAATACTGTGTTTTACAAAAATATATATCTTTCCTTAATCTAAAAAAAATCCGTGATACCATAGTCTGATTTTTTATATATAAGCCACAATAAGGTATTTTGTGACAAAAATATTGAAAATTGATTTATGAGCGTTATTATTAGGCATAGAATTTTATTTGATTAATCCTTACGAACAAAAAATACTTCATCTTCAAGACAATGTTATGAAGATAAACTTTGATCTTTATAGCATTTTATTTGGACGCATAGTTTAAGAAATAATGAAAAATTACATAATTCAACAATCAGCTCGGCGCGCGTTAGACGCGACGCCTAGCCACTTCTTATTCTTCTTAATAACTGGCTTTACGGCTCTGGGATCTAGCCCTTCTGAGCCTGAAGTTACAAAATATTATAATAATTATCCTTCATAGTATACTGATTCACAATATGTTGATGCGTCACATTGTGCAGCCCTTGGGAGATTTTGACGGTAACTTGAGCCAGCAGGACAGCTGACGGTTGGCGATGGTATCTCAAGGCGCCTAAGCAGACAGACACCTTATTTTGAGAATCATATCACCATAAGAGCACTTGTTTCACAGTTTTCACTAATAGTTCACATGCGCAGACACTTCAAACCACTATTTAAACAATAATACAGGAGCAGCAAACCTCCGCCGGTCAAGTTCCCGCTAAAACTCGACGCCTAATCACCCGATGAGAAAAGAGAATAAGCCAGGTGTCATGTCACGCGATATGCATGGGTGATACCGTGAGGAGCAGCTAGTTCAGTATAGTGTTTCCTATTATCTCGGCCTTCTGTGTGTGCGGTGCTTTAAAAATGGCTAATGTAACTTTTAAATTTTAAAATAAAGAATTAAAAAATCACAAATTTATTATCAAATAAATAAAATTAATTATATTGAATAAAATTTTCATATCCAAACCATTCTCAACAATCCATGATTTCATATAATGTTACCGATTTATATTAAATTAGACTATTATATACGGACCACCTTGAGAGTCTCAATCAATTTTTGTTTACTTTTTTCGTTGTATAGGTAAAATCATTTTAACAATTTAAAAACAAAATTTAAAAAAAAAATTGTATGACTTCAGTACGACGCCTACTACTATATTACAGAGTAATAAAATGTTCTTTTGATTATAATATTAGGATTATAACATTTATTTGCTATAAAATTAAACTTTTATGCTATAGTATATACCTAACTTGTGGTTGAAAATTGTCAAATTAATAAATCATTTGCTGTAAAAGGTTTTTGTTTTATATTTTATTTCATTTGAAGGTTTCACTTTTAGCGCATGTGAACTGCACCCATGTTTTTTTAATTTGGTTTTTCTTAAATACTTGGTCGGCGGTTATTAAGGCCTACTAAATTTCAACATAGGCAGTTATAATCCTCGTTCTTCTTGTGTATTTTTGTTTTGTTTTATAATGTATTTTTATTACTTTTAAAATGTTATTCGTAATAATAGCGATTTATTTGTATTAACAAATAAATCGTACGCTATTATTTCAAAACTAATATCGTAGTCAGTAAACGACCTTGTTTCAGCTGTCCAAGCAGTGCAAAGACAAAGTGTGTCGAACGAAGAATTAAGGGTTTTATATTAGAAGCTATTGAACTATGTTTAAATTATTGTTCCTGATCATTGTGAGGGAATAGAAAGTGCACCTGTGCTTGCGCATACATTCGGACACTATAATTGTGTACTATGCAGATAGGCTTGTCTCCGTTGAGACTGGCAGCTGTGACAGAAGTTCGGTTTGGAGGTCAACAATCAACCTAACACTCAACTCAACTCGAGACACAAGCGACGCTCTGATGATTATCACGAGGAGTGCGTTGTTTGTCAGTGCGTTCATCATTATATTAATGTCCTCCAGACCGAATTTCGGCCACGGCGGCCAGTCTCAACGGAGACTAGCCATCGGCGCAGGACAGGATTATAGTGCCTAAGTGTATGCGCAAGCACAGGTGCACTCTCTATTCCCTCACTCTCATAGCCCGATGGGACGGTAAACCGACACGACCGGAGAGAGATCAGGCGCAGGATCAACGGCTTTACGTGCTTTCCGAGGCACGGGGGTGAAACACCGCCAACTTCCTGACTCCGGGCAGCTACTGAGAATTTCTTGATGGAAAAGCTCAATAACTGATTTTTGGCCTGACCCGTGATCGAACCCGGGACCTCATGATTAGCAGTCGCACTACTACAACCACTAGACCAACGAGGCAGTCATATTTATAAAAATACACATTGAATTATATATATTTTTAGGGTTCCGGACCTCAAAAGGAAAATACGAAACCCTTGTATGATCATTTTGTTGTCCGTCTGTCTGTCTGTCAATACCCTTTTTCTCAGAAACACGTGGAGGTATTAAGCTGAAATTCATACCAAATACTCAAGTCTACTGTCCTTTAGAGCTGTGAAAAAATCAAACTTCTAAACCAACGCAATCAAAAGATACAGCCATTTATGCCGCAAATTTTCGACATTTGCAAGGGAATCAAAACCTACAGGGTACTTCCCGTGAACTCAGAATCTTGAAATTTGGTACGAAGCAACGTTTAATAGCACAGATAAAGGAAAATTCCGAAAAGCATTAATTTTTAGTTAAATCATGTAATAAAAATATTTTTAATAATTTTTAACTTATATACCTACAGATTTGATCGGAACCCTCGGTGCGCGAGACCGACTCGCACTTGGCCGGTTTTTATTTTTAGTTTTAAGCCTTACTTGTTACATTATTGTGAATATTGAGGACACCTATTAAATATATTACGTATAGTTCGATTATTTGAGTTCGTTAAACCAGTAGGCCTTATTTTCCTACCATAGTAAAAGAAAGCCTACTACCCAGGTTTTTCAAAATATTTCATTTTGTTTTTCTTTATAGCAAATGCTACAATTTTTTGTTCATACTTTATAGAACTGTACTAAACCAATGATTCTTATTAAAATCTGTAGACGAAATTGGATATTTCTAATATTATTTTCGAATTTCTCTTAGCTAGGTTTTATTACTTTCGTTATTCCATATTATAATAACCCTTGTTAAGCAATCTTAGTAACAACAAATTTATCTCAAAATTCCTAAGCTTTGAGATAATAAGCTCAAGTTTGTTGATCCATTGTTATCTTGGAATTATTATAGTAGTGAAGCTCTAATGGGACCCTCATACGTCTAAAATTGCGAGCAAACTTAGTTCTACAGCATAATATGCTGTAAGAATGTTGATGTTTACTTTTTTCTTTTCAAAGCGTAATGCCTATGTAATTTTGCAATGGGGCAACTTGAGTCACATCGAAACCAGATTTATTCAGCATTAAAAGTAAAATTAAAACCTTTGGAAAAACCCACGATGGATATAAACTTATCTCACAAACGCTTTACAGGAAACTGTATCTAAATCGGTCAAACCGTTTTGGAGATAAATAGAAACATTCGTTTGCACAAATAATCAAACAACCTTTCACCCTAAACATTCTCCGTCCCATCGTGGGTAAAATGAGGGCCATAGGGGTAATTTACAACCGAAATTGTAAAGAATCCCTCAAAAGAATTACCGTTGATGGAGACATATTCAAAACTAAAGGGAAGCCGAGGACGGTCTCCTGTCAGGAAAGGCTATGTTAGGAATAAGGGTAAAAGTAAATACGAAGAAATGAGGGTAGAACTGTAATCACCCGTGGTATGCTAAGAGCATTCACCACCTCCCTCCCCTCGCTCCCGGAGCGTAAACCCTTGCTTTGGGCGCAAAAAAAGCTAAGAGGAATCAGTCTGTAATTCTACGAGTCTCGTATCGTTATTATGCCTGTTGTGATAAAAAATTACCATCACACTAAGCTTCTGCCTAAGTAAGTGTCGTGATTATGTTCATTGTAGCAGTTATTCAAAGAAGATCATGTTGCTGAGAGAATTCCCTAAGGTGTGATGAGGATGGTGGTGTTGGTTTGTATACTTTGATGTTATCATGTAATCACGAATGGGTCGGCTCGACCGGGGAAGAACCACGCTCTCACACAATACCAGCGTAAAATAGCAGCATAACGCTGCTGTGTTTCGTATGGTGAGTGTAGAAAACCGGAGACCCTTTTTACTGGAAACGAGGCAATCCATCTTAGTCCTCACGGGTGACAACGCATCTGCATTTTGACTCGTAATCGAGGATAGATGTAGATGCCTATGGGCCACAGCAACTACTTACCATCAGGTGGACTGTGTGCTCTTTTGTCACCCTTACCCTATAAAAAACACTTCAACGGTACGAATATGTCGTAAATAGAACAGCAAATTTCATTACGAAACTTAATATAAAAATAAAGGCATTAACACGAGGCGCATCTTCTTTCACAAACGTAATGATCGTCACACTATTCTAAAATTATATGTGAGTGTAGAAAACCAGAGACCCTTTTTACTGGAAACGAGACATTCCATCTTAGTCCTCACGGGTGACAACGCATCTGCATTTTGACTCGTAATCGAGGATAGATATAGATGTCTATGGGCCACAGCAACCACTTACCACCAGGTGGACTGTGTGCTCGTTTGTCACCCTAATTCTATAAAAAAAATAATGTCCTTCACTTTATACCCGTGTGTGATTGTGACGGGGACATATTACGGTATTTTTGAAATGAATTTGCTCTTAGCTAAATGTATAGTGCAGTACACGGTCTTATTCCTGATAATGATTAATTGCATAAGCAAAAGAACAAGTTAAACATCCGCTCTTACACTTTTATTAGTTTTAACTATTAATCTCCAGAATAATTTCTAATAGTAAATAAAGTTTGATACCGAGTAATCAGAAGTGGGATAAAATCCCTGTTATCGCCTACATATAATTTTAGAATAGTGTGAGGGTCATTACGTTTGTGAAAGAAGATGCGCCTCGTGTTAATGCCTTTATTTTTATATTAAGTTTCGTAATGCAATTTGCTGTTCTATTTACGACATGTCCGTATCATTGAAGTGTAGGGTAAAAGTTTAAAGTGAAATGTTTTTAGCCGGGGTCTTTTTGAGTTAAGTCTTTTTGTTTGATTTATAGTAAAGGTACCCGCAAGTACTTTTATTATTCCATAACGTACCCAAATATATCAAATGTCGTAAGAAACATTGAATGTGATGAGTTAAAGTTCTGCATTCAATGGAAATTTAAACTGAACAACTTTAAATTGAAACTGTAAAACTTCATGCGAAATATAATTTACATGGATTAAATTTTAAAGTTCAAAATATTTTAGCGATGTTTCAAAATAAATGCTATGAATTTAAAAAAAAATAAGTAGCCTTTTTGTATTCTAATTGTGTTGATAAGTGTTACAGTTTACTCCAAATATTATGTAGACGACTAATTGGACGTGATCTGATGTGGCTGAGCCTTGGTAAGGCTGAAGTTTACATCTTTACATCGTGCAACTTCTCGGCGGATCTAACGGCAAGACAACTCAAGCGGCCGCTGGACACACCATGTGTCCAGCGGCTTTGGCGCGGCGAATGGACGCCGGACGCTCGCTCAGCTTTCGTTGTGAGTGATGAGCCATCCCATCAAGCGTATCCTACTATCGAACCGAGACGACTTTATGACGATTGCAATTTGTGTGATGTCGATTGCTGTGCGTGATGTTTTACACAGTTGCCTTCTTCTTTTTCAATATGCGGTGGGATCCGTCTCTCCACATAGTTGCCGCTTTTGCAATCTATGGAATGGTTTATGAGTTCCATGTTACACTTGCAGTTTCTTACGACAATGTATAATGAACTTTAGAAGTTTGTAATTCTACTGTTGCCGTGTCTTGTGACAATGTGTGGTGAATTTTAAAAGTCCGTAATTTTATGGTTCGCAATACATTTATCTTAGTAAATTATTTATTTTTTCATGCACCTGAAACCGTGTATAGTTTATGGTAGCCTAGAGGGGCGAATGGACGCCCGAGTTGTGTGCTTGCACCATGCTTACTTTGAAATTAAGTAGTGCCTCCTTTCTGAAAAATAAATATTAAGATACACTAACGTTGTGCCTCCTTCTCAAAAGTAGGAGGCGGACAAGTGAACGCCGTGCCTTTGTCGGACATAGCTTAAGATATGCCTACGGAGTGTCTATATACTTAATCACTTATTATTTTGCGTCTAATATAGGGGACTTTCCGCGATGACACCCCATCCTCTGTGCCTCCGTCACAAGCGACAACAACGAACCATTGACCACGAACTGTGACCGACGCAGCGCCTGCACCCCCCATGCCATCGATGGAGACTCATATCCAAAACTAAACGATAGAATAACTCGCAACACAGCAGTTTTAAGCTGCTATTTTACGCTGTTATTCTGTACGAGCGTGGTCCTAATATAGTGGTACTAATATAGCTGCAGCATGGCTGTACCACGTATAACAGTTTCTTTGTAGTTTTGCTGTGTTTCTTCGTAGCTGTTAGCTCCTGGCTTATTACATTACACAATTTATATAATAAGCAATCTCTCTCGCGACACACTTGTGTACATAAACAATAATAAATTATTTAACTTTATATTAACATAAGTAGATAATTCTACTAAAAAATAATGTTTTTTATAAATTAGGTAAATCTTTCGACAAGATTTCATATAAATTTTGTAACGTAATAAATTGACGGGTTTGATTTAATTTAAAGTTTCTTTTCTCCTTTTTAGAGCATTTAAATAAAAACTTATTTTTAAAAACTCGTCTTACCTAGTTTGTCTAGAGAGTCTCTTCAACTCTTCAAATTAGGTAAGATACATAATTTTATTTTATCGTGCGGATATACGCGAGGTAATTTTTACCAACTTTAATATAATGGACTTTCGCAAAGTAACGCCGGATTCTATAAAAGGCTAGCAAAGCCGACCAGGCAAGACTCTATGTCAATTTAACAAAACTCCATCGTATTGCTGTCCAAAATGTGTGGTTCAATCAGCAGTGCAAGCAACTTCATGTTATCCCCAATTATATTCAAATATGTTCTGGCACAAATAGTCGAGCGGCCAATATTGCTATTTCTAAAGCTCAGAACATTGGGCTTAATGAGGAGTGTCGTCGTTGGTTTTCCAATAGAGATCATTTAAAAATCTATCTTAAAGTATTATATTCTGAACTTTCATATAAATTACATAATATTGAATTTGATATTTTGGATCGGAAAGCCAGAGAATTGGCTTCAATGGCTGTTTGCGAAAAATATCATATTCGGACTGAATTTGATATTTTTCGTAAGTTACAACTACTTGTATCCTCTTCATCCCGTAATCGTAATAACGACATACATACAGAATATCACCAATTTTATCCCCGAGTTAAGAATTTTTCCGATGTCCAGTTTCCAACGGATGAGTTGTCCTTTTTACATGAAAGCCTAAAGTATAATTTAACACCTTTGGTCTCCCAAAAATCGTTAGAGACTATGGCCGTTGACGCGGAGATGGCCGTCGTGATCGGGGAGAACGATAGCATCGTTAAAAATTTGGTAGCTAATGAAATTCGGGCTATGCTATGTCTTTTCGTTTCAATTCTGTGTTCCCTGTTTTTAAGTCACTAAAGCAGAGAATAAAGGAAAACTACCTTATTGTTACTAAAGCCGATAAGGACAATACTGTTTTCATTATGGAGAGTAGCGGGTACGGCCGGAAGGTTAACGATGTTATCCAAGGTGATGACTTTGAACTATTTGAGTCTGACCCAACCAAAAAGTTTACTTCGGATATTAAGCTATGTATACAACAGTCATCATATGTTTTTTCCCGATCACAACTTACAAGCACCCATTTTATATGGGTTACCAAAAATACATAAAGAGCTTGTTCCTATTCGTCCAGTTGTCTCATATATAGGTGCACTAGCTTATTTTCTTGCTAAGAAATTAAACTTCCTCCTTCGAGAGAAATCTGGATTCAACCCCACTTACATCCTAAAAAAGAGTTTAAGATTTCATTTCCAAAATTAAGGATATTCGTATTTCTCCTAAATCCATATTGTTATCTTTACACGTTGATAGTCTTTTCATAAATTTCCCATCCCCTGACTGTTTGCGTACACTCGCGGATCTCTTTGATAAACGTCGTCTACATCCCGGGTAAACAAAAGATCTTCTTAACTCAACGTCTTTCAGTATAAATTTAAACTATTTCCGGTTTAATAACCGTTCTTCTATCTACAAAAAGAAGGGTAGCTATGGGGTCCTCTCTAAGTTCCCTAACGGCGGACATTTTCATGGATAATTTCGAAAGACAACATATAGTTGTCAATCAAAATATCTTATATAACAACATATAGTTGTCAATCAAAATATCTTATTTTACTATCAATATGTAGACCACATAATTATCTGCTGGACTGGCACAAAGAGACAACTGGATGTTTTCTTTAATAAAATAAGTCGTTTTTTACAATTAATTATTAACAATAATAATACAGCGTAACGCACTAAACATTCTATATAGAGCAATTACAGTTCATTCACATCATAACACGTTGCCGCCACAATCACACCACTGTAACGTGAGGGACGTAATTAGTAATTACATGATAACACAAAAGTATGTAAACCAACAGCAACACTACACATCTTAGTGTAACACAGATCAGCCTATCAGCAATACCATCTTCCTTGCCTGCACCAGAAGAATCAATAAAAAAACAACCACGATACTATCTTAGCACTCGTAGATTGAGTTCACTCGTAGAATGACGCAAGCGGAATCTCTTGCGCTCGGCACCTACACGGAACTTTATACTGCACAAATGAGTGAGAGTTTCTTGTTATGGCTTCAGTTCTACCCCTCCCCCCCCCCACCATCAATAAACGCTCCGCTAGAATGACGCAACCTCTTGCACACTCAATTCAACCGGCACTTCATAAACGCACCAACAAACTTAAAAATGTTTATACTCGTACACGTATGTTTATGCTGCCCTACTTAGGCAGCATTTCATTAATTCATTCATTCTACTTCTGTTTGTAGGTGTTCACATAGACTGCCTCATATTTATCCTCACCTCAAATATTTATTGCCACGGTTGGCTGGCGAGTTGGCAACCGCAGCTTTGCACGCCTCACAACCACTCTCGATATGTTGCCATACCTCAATTTCGCTACATAAAATCGTTCTTATACTTTTAGCTGGACATCAAATCCATATTTTTCATTTCATTTCAATTTTTTACAAATTTTCGAGGTTACAATAACTACAGACATTTTTTATAGGATAAGGGTGACAAACGAGCACACAGTCCACCTGATGGTAAGTGGTTGCTGCGGCCCATAGACATCTACATCTATCCTCTATTACAAATCAAAATGCAGATGCGTTGTCACCCGTGAGGACTAAGATGGAATGCCTTATTTCCAGTAAAAAGGGCCTCCGGCCACCTGCACTCACCAAGCGAAACGCAGAGGTAAACCTCTACTTCACGCTGGTATTCTGTGAAGTCGTGATACCACCCCGGTTCGAGCCGGCCCATCCGTGCGTCAGCAAAAGCTGCCGCGTGGCTCTACCACTGTTAAATTACAAAATTATAAGATTAGTTTATTTTCTAATTCATTTAGTTTAATAATTTCTTATATTTACGTGAAGACTACACATTAAATGAAACTAATGTTTACGGATTTTATCGCAATTAATTTAACTTTTTAATTCCCGACGTTTCGGGTGATTTACAGCACCCATGCTCACGGGAGGGACTGAGGTGTTTGACGTCCCGATTTCATAGTTAGACCGGCTACCTTCAGTTTTTGAATATTAAGTTTTGGTCTGATCTACGAAGAATTAGCTTACAGTATCTTGAACTCTTGCAGTGGTATGCTTGGGTTTGGATTTAATTTGAAGCCGGCTACAGTCGAGCGTGTGCCTGCTGTACTACCCTATACTAGAGGAGTAACAGACAAGATTGGCTACATCTTGAAGCGAGTTTCCATTAAAACATACTTCAAGCCGCCGTAGAAGATTAGTCAATTTTTAAGTCGTAAGTTTGAAAGTCGATCAGATTCTCTGTTTTTTTTTTCTTGTAAAAATTATCGTCACTATTTTTATTATATTTTTTTTCATTAAAATTAAATGAAACGGTCATCACATGACATGAGGTGTGCACTTTTGGGTTGTCCAAACTATTTTGCTTTCTAATTATGAGGACGACACTACTGCCAATCTCCTAGTAGTCCCTATGTCGCCTGTTATGACACCCACGGGGCGATATAGGGTAGTAGATATACTTACACTGCTACTGCCGGTCAAGTAATTATACAGTAGATTTCTGTTTAATTATATTATATACTCGTGTTATTTACGATGAAATGATGAAGAAATGATTTCTTATATTTACGCGAACACTACACATTTAAATAAAACTAATTTTACGGATTTTTTCGCGTATATTAACTTATTTTACATTCCCGACGTTTCGAGCACTTTACAGCACCCATGGTCACGGGGGGGACTGAGGTGTATGACGTCCCAATGTCATAGTTAACCACGGCTACCTCCAGATTAAAAATTATTAATAATTATTAATACTGCGTAGATCGGAACAAAAATTAATAATTTTTAATCTGGAGGTAGCCGTGGTTAACTATGACATTGGGACGTCATACACCTCAGTCCCGCCCGTGACCATGGGTGCTGTAAAGTGCTCGAAACGTCGGGAATGTAAAATAAGTTAATATACGCGAAAAAATCCGTAAAATTAGTTTTATTTAAATGATGAAGAAAACTCAGTAATAAAAACTGTAAGCGATTGTTTTTGACGTTTGCGCTACGATAAAATTTTAAAATCATTAACTTATTAATAACATAACAAAAATAAAACGTGAACACTCATCATTTTAAATGGAAGGCACTGTTTTCGTAAACGTACAATGTATATGTATGTATATTTTCAAAGGTGTCTCAGTTCAACCAAAATGGATTAAAATTAAATTAAATAAAAAATCCTTATTTAAACTAGAAATAACAGCGACCAATTAATAAATACTTGGGGTTATTGAAAAACTTTGTCATGTTATTTATTTTAATGCATGTGTGTATAAATTGCGTCGAAAATGCTAAATCATTCTACAGAGCGAACATGCAATTTCTGGTTATGTAGAAGTCTTCTAGCACGATAATCCATTCAAGAACTTTATGCTACCAAGTAATTCCGTGTAATGAAAGATTAAGTGCACTGTGGGGGATGAAACTCCGTGGGTTGTTAGTTCGTGGTACACTTGATGTTTAATTATTAGTAATTATTAGTAATTGGGTATAGTAAAATTAGTAAAAAGTACCTATATCTCGAAAAGTTATTATGATATCGTCTGCTAAATTATTTCTTTTGCCGCTAACTAATAATTTTGTTTTTCATTGAAATCAACTCTGTATTTAACTTCTGTATTTTGTTTTGTTTGAAAACTATTTACTTAGAATAAGGCCGACAACGAAAAGCTGACAGAGAAATCAAACGTATTGTACCTACCCGATATTGATAGGATTTTTTGATTGGCCTCTAATGTGGTCTGAACTGAGCAAAGGCCACTTTTAAATAGTAAAAATAGTACCCACTTTAAAACGAAAAACACGTTTCTGGAAAACAATACTTTGCCCTGGCAATTCTTCGTGGATCGTTTTCAAATCAATCGTATATTTTCCAATAAAGGACAAGCTTTGGATTGCTTTCAATTTATAAAAGTACATTCATATTGTTCTGCCCAACGAGAACTTCCTACGGATACAAAGGCGGTGTTTAATATTCGACGCGCAGACAGTGTCGCGTGCGTTTGAGCTACCATCTACATTGTATGAAACTCAGCATTGTATTGGAATTATGGTAGGTCACATTAAATAACAGTAGGTATATAAGCATTATTATTTTCTTACTAGCTGTGCCCGTGATCAACGCATCCTACTAATATATAATACTGTTAGAAATGAGGATAAAAAATTTAATAATTTAAAATTTTGTGCAACCGACTTCAATATAAATTATTAAGAATAATTCAAAAGCTATTGATCAGACCTTGATCAAATTTACATGGGGTCACATGAGATGCACCAGCTATCAAATAAAGAAAGAGTCTTCGAATTTGGTTCACGCAGAAAAAAGTTATTAGGTAACACACTTAAAAAAAAACATACAGTCGAATTAGGTACCTCCTTCTTTTTGAAGTCTGTAGAAAATACGAAGAAACGTAGAGAGGACTCTAATATCCCACTCGTTGTAACAGTATAAAGTACAGCGCAGGCGACTTACATATTCACTCTTTCTACGAATCTTAATCTGCGTGGTGATTTTTTCGTCGCCATAATTATTTTAGTACAAGTGAAAAAGCATATTATGCTGCGGAGACGCTGTCCTGTATTATACCTAAATAAGCAGTGTTGCTGTCAGTTTGCGTACTGGATCTATTTTGCTTAGGTTCGGGACGTATTACAGTATGGGCGAATTGAAACTGCGCTATTCCAAAACAGTAGCATTAAGTATTATGTTGTAAGAGCGTCATCTTTTCCCGGTCGAGCTGGCCCTTTGCGTGCCATATAGCGTACCATATAGCGGCATATATCTACCACGTTACCGTTACAGCCTATTAAAGACCACTGCTGAACAAAGACTTCCCCCATAGATTTTTGTGTGATTTCAACAGTGGTAGAGCCACGCGGCGGCTTTTGCTGTCGCACGGATGGGCCGGCTCGAACCGGGGTGGTACCACGACCTCACAGAAAACCAGCGTGAAGTAGAGGTTTACCTCTGCGTTTCGCTTGGTGAATGCAGGTGGCCGGAGGCCCTTTTTACTGGAAATGAGGCATTCCATCTTAGTCCTCACGGGTGACAACGCATCTACATTTTGATTTGTAATAGAGGATAGATGTAGATGTCTATGGGCCGCAGCAACCACTTACCATCAGGTGGACTGTGTGCTCGTTTGTCACCCTTATCCTATAAAAAAAAAAAAGATGCTTTGCAAGCGGGCTGGCAACCGCAGTTTTATTTTTTATTTTTAGTCGTAATCAGGAAGACGCTGGTGCCCATCTCCTGGTTTGTTTCCCTGTGTCGCTTCTTACGATACCTACAAGATAATATGGGGTAGTAGATATTCTTATACCGTCACGTAATAAAAAAACGGCTAACGACGAAGATATCGATCATACATACATAAAAGGCGCTCGGAAGAAAGCTATTTGCACTCGTCAAAAAGATAGTTAAGATGAATAGATGGATAAATCATTGATTCACAGAGAAGCAAAGCACAATATACAGAGATAAAAATTACCTATGATAAAAGTTACAATGAGGATTAAGGTTGTCTTAAAGCAATTTCGAAATAAAAATGAAAGAGTATATATTTACTTTACTGTATCACCGAAAAAGTTTTCTATTTTAATAAGCAATCATTTATTACATTATATTCAAATTTCTACAACTGTACAAATCGCTTGGTCATCGCACGCTGATAAAGCAATCGAACAATGCTTTCTATTCCAGTTTGTCTATCTTGAGTTTCCATTTGTCAAGCATGGGCGGTACATCGTACTTACAATTTTAAGGATTGTATCGTATTTTTAAAGTGGTAACAAACGACCACACAGTCCACCTGATGGTTAGTGGTTATTGCGGCGTATAGACGTCTACATTTATCCTCGATTACGAATCAAAATGCAAATGCGTTGTCAACCGTGAGGACTGAGATGGAACGATTCGTTTCCAGTAAAAAGGGTCACAACACACGGCTTTAAGAAAAATACAGCTTTAAAGCTAAATACTTCGCCAACGGATTGAAAATATTAGAAAAATGTTGTTCCATACCCCTAATATTTATAAAAAACCAATGCCACCCCACAAGATGAAATACAGGGTAAAGAAAATCACCTGTATGTAAGGTACCTAAAATAAAAATGTTTTTCATGATTTTATTTTACAACTTTTTAGGAAGGATAAATATCTGTACCTATGCTAAATAACAGCTTTTTAGCACATAAGGCCTCCGAGTAAAATCGTGGACGGACGGACGGACAGTTTTAGCGAAACTATAAGTGTTCCTTGTTGTTTAACTACGGAACCCTAAAAATTTTACGGGGCAATAAACTGTCCGTTCCTTCTTAGTAAATTTTCTCTCATCGTATTAACTCGAGTACCTCGACTTCCACGTCCTTTATAACATTGTCCCTTTAACAAAACTAATTTAGGAAACACTCGCCCTGTTTATATAATAAATTCGCAACCATTCAACTGACAGCCTTGACAAATTCAATAACCCCCTTTCACACTTTAAAAGAAAATATTGTTGTCTCTCAAATATTTGTTATTTTATACTTGTTATAATATATTGTATGCCACATAATGATCCAATAATGCGGTTGCCAGTTATTATAATTAAAAGTTGCAGCCAATATACGCCCCACTGCTGGGCACAGGCCTCCTCTCATTTCTAAGAGGATTTTTGGGGCAAGGAAGTGAGCTCCGCGATGTTAGCACCTCATGTGCGGAATTTCGATTGACCAGTTATACCATCTGAAAGGTCGGAAATTGGTCATAAAAGGTCAGTTGGTCTTATTAATTGGTCAGCGTTAGATTTTTTTGTTATTAAGGGTTCAGTTTTTTCAAGATCATTGAGAAATTTTAGCACCTAAGTAATTCGCGAAAAAAATAAAAATCCCACCTATATATCCTATATAATATTTGGTCAGTTTAATTTAATATTAAAAAAAATTAAATAAGTTGTCATTGTCGTAACGCGCATGCTTTGGGATGGTTAATTGTATCAGGGCACCCAGGGCAGTGAGCACTTACGCACAGCTCTTTGGTGGTGTGGATTTAAAGGTGTTAAAATTTCTCAATGAACTTGAAAAACTTAAAAAAATATATTACTCGCTTTACGCACCAGATGTGGTCTTTGTCCGAGTTTCATTGATCTTATATTGAAAAAAAAAGAATCATCTAAATCGGTTCACCCACAAAAAAGTTAAGGTAACACCCATAAAAAAGCATACAGTCGAATTGAGTAGTCAGAAAGAAAAGTCGGTAGAAAAACTGCCGTTGCCAATCGGCCTGTCAAGCGTGGAAAAAAGGGGGAAGTATCCCTTCTATAAGCAGACAATAAGATTTCAAATAAGTAGACAATAAGATGAAGACTTTAACCGGCTGTAATGAATTAATTAAATGATTGTAATAGTAAGAATCACAATGGATGTGTGTGTTATAAATACGCATTAAGTGGAAAAAAGTATTTGGAGAAAATTTGAGTATAGGTATTTCATTCTATATAGTGCCAATATGACGTCCGCAATTGATAAAAATAGTGACTAATTATGTGATGACGCATTCTGATAAATGCTTCGTGTTATTTGTGAATTACAGATTTTTATAGTTTATATCACTTCCAAAACCCAAACCCAAGCATACCACTGCAAGAATTCAAGATACTATAAGCTCATTCTGCGTAGATCGGACCAAAAATTAATATTCAAAAACTGAAGGTAGCCGGGCTAACTATGACATCGAGACGTCAAACACCTCAGTCCCTCCCGTGACCACAGCTGCTGAAAAGCACCCGAAACGTCGGGAAATAAAAAGTTAAATTAAACGCGAAAAAAATCCGTAAAAAATTAGTTTCATTTCATTTATATCACTTGTTTAAAATAAAGTTTAGAATAAAAATGTATTTAATATATTCTATACTTCTTAATCTTGTCTCAATTTCCGTAGCATTTCCCTTAGTCTCGATCAATCGATAATCGTTTATTTGCGCGGATACGCGCTGTACAAAAAACTTTAATTTTAATATTCAAGCCTCAAAAGGCGAAACAATTTATTTTATAATATTCTTTTAATATAATTTTGTTCAGTCGCTTAAATTAATAATCAAGGTTTATTTTTATTTGTTTCGTATTTTTACCTTAAAGTATGATGTTGACAAGTGAAAGCTTTGTAAAAAATGTCTAATAGAGTTGAAACAAATTGAAATGTTATTATTACATTACAAAAACGTTTTTATGACTTTTTATAGAATTAGGGTACGAACGTATACACAGTCTATCGTATCCAGATACACTTAAATGTAGATTACTGGTAAAAAAATGGTCTCCAGTTTTCTACACTCACCATACAAAACACAGCAGCATTAAGCTATATACCATTTTACTGTGTTATTCTGTGGGAGCAGGATTCTTCCCAGGTAGTACCTACCCTTTCGTGCTACAACCATAATATAGTCGCAGTGTGGCTCTAGGCACTACGCGAAGGCTAAATCGAATAATTATTATTTACATAAAACAAGCTTTTACTGAATTTTTCTGCATATTATCTTTTCATGAAATCAGACCCACTTATAGATGTCAGCATAGTAAAATCCAATGATTTTTGGCGATAATAGTATATGCGGAGAATAGTATATAAGGATATAGTATATACGGAGACGGTATATACGGAGCCTACACGTATCATGTATCATGGGGTATTCGCGCTGATCTTACTGCTGACCCAACTTCGCAAGGACCGTAATACAGCCTTAGAAGTAGCTTATTCGGGCATCGCTGCAATGTTAGTCAACGGTGGATATATGATGAAACGCGAAGGTGAAATAATGCCACGTGAAACCTCAGCAAAAGTAGTTACTTCGGCGCTCGATATTAGCAGTTGAATTTAATCTTTTATTAAGCGCAAAATATAGCACAAGCAGCCTGCAGAACATTCTTAGCAACCAGGCTCTGATGGGCCCTGTTATCGTTATACTTGCAAGTAGCTATAGACAGACACAGTCATTTATTAAGAAGGGCATACCGACGGATAAAATTAGCATAGGTCTCAAAGCGACGGCACTGTAATACTGATTGAAAAAAAAAACATGTGTGCAGATCACACGCGGTAGAAGCAAAATCTTCAGAAAAGTGCGAGTAATTCCTTTCTGATAGTGCCATCTACTTCATTATATAGTTAAATGTCGATAGTTCGTTTATCGAACAAAAATTGATTGACTCTCAAGGTAGTTACGTAAAATAGACACTAGATGGCCTAAATAAGACTAACGTAAATCAGTAAAATGTGAAATCGTGGATTGTTATGGATGGATTGAATATGGTAATTTTATTCAATATGGTTAATTTTATTCATCATCATCATCATCACTACAGTCCTTCATAAGTCCACTATGAACATAGGCCTCCCCTAAGGAATGCCACAAAGTTAATTTTATTAATTCAAAAAATTTCTTAATTTTTTATCTGTTTACTTTAACAATAAAAGTTATATTAACCATCTTTAAATGACCACACAAAGAGGAGACCTGAAAGAGAAAACACTGTTCTATACTGGATTCTATCTCATTCTTTGATTCTAAGGAACTTTTCATTTCAAAAACTAGATCTCACATGCAACATGCGAGGGCAACTATAAAGTATTAATTTGATGACAATTGGGTGCCATATGACAATATTCTATTTACATAAGTCTTGGGTATGTTGTTATGAAAGAAATTGAACTTATTGCGCACGGTTTCCCAAGTTTAATGAAAAATATTCATAATGAAGATTGATTTTGTGAGAGTTCCGTGTTGTCACTACAAAAAAAGAATAATAAAAAAAACATTGCACGTGGTGATCGACGAATCAAGTAATATTACGATACTCATCGCTAGATACTGTTTTACTATCTATGGCGACAGTACTGTCTACACAGTTAAGCTCCTCAACTCCTTAGAATTAACAGTTTTAAACAGTGGTAGAACCACGCGGCAGCTTTTGCTGTCGCACGGATGGGCCGGCTCGAACCGGGGTGGTACCACGACCTCACAGAATACCAGCGTGAAGTAGAGGTTTACCTCTGCGTTTCGCTTGATGAGTGCAGGTGGCTGGAGGCCCTTTTTACTGGAAATGAGGCATTCCATCTTAGTCCTCACGGGTGGCAGCGCATCTGAATTTTGATTCGCAAATGACGATGGATATATATGTCTATGGGCCGCAGCCCATCACTTACACAACCACTTACCATCAGGTGGACTGTGTGCTCGTTGATCACCTTTATCCTATAAAAAAAAAGAAACAGGCGTGACTTCGTATACGCTGAAGATAAAAATTGGAGTCCCAGTTCCACTAATGCATTAATGCCTTGATTCGCCGAGATTGTGCAACGGCACATGGTTGTCATCACAAATCTGGGGAGAAATTTAATAAAAACACTATTCTGATTGCAGCAGTTAAAGGAGAGTATTTTTATAGAAGAGGGGGCAAACGAGCATGCGGCTCACCTAATGGTAAGTGACTACCGCCGCCCATGAACAACCGCAACACCAGGGGAATCGCAGATGCGTTGCTGGCCTTTTAGAAAGGTGTAAGCTCTTTTCTTGACGGTTCCTAAGTCGTATCGGTCCGGAAAAATCGCTGGTGGTAATCAATTCCACAAGGAAGTTGTGCGAGGGAGAAAACTTCTTCTAAATCGCACAGTGGTGGACCACCAATAATCCAGATGATATGGATGGTAACGCGAGTTTTGTCACGATGTGCGATGGTGAATTTGAGCGGCTGGAATTAATCCGAACATTTCCTCAGAGCATTCCCTGTAATAGATGCGATAAAACACGCAAAGAGATGCAACATCTCTACGCATTGCCAGTGTATCGAGCCGATCAGAAAGAACTCGGTGGTCGACGATTTGAACAGCTCTGCGCTGGATGCGGTCAAGTGGAAGGAGCTGGCACTGGACTGCCCCGGCCCAGAGATGAAAACCGTATTCCATGTGAGGCCGAACTTGCGCTTTGTAAAGTAGCAAGCGATGTGCCGGCATGAAATACTGCCTCGCTCTGCTGAGCATGCCAAGCTTTTTAGAGGTCAATTTGGCCTTCCCTTCCAAGTGACCACAAAACTGCACACTACTAGATATGTCGACGCCAAGGATTCCGATGCTAGCTGAGGCAGCAAGGGGAGTGTCTTGAAACTGAGGAGATACGACAAAGGGATTATTTTTAGCGGTAAACGCGCAAACTTGTGTCTTCTGGGGATTGAACTGGACTAAATTTAGTCGCCCCCAATCCGCGACTTGGTTAAGCAAAGACTCGACTTCAGACACAAGTTTGTCCTGGTACTCGGCGTTGTTTTCCCGAGAAATATTGCCACGGCCAGTATAAAAGGCATCACCAGTGCTGTCGTCCGCATAGCAATGAATGCTACCAGTTTGCAACATATAATTGATATGCAGGAGAAACAGCGTTGGTGATAGCACGCAGCCTTGTGGAACACCAGCGTTGATAGGCTTGAAATTAGAGCATGCACCGTCTACTACGTCATTGATGCTCCGATCAGCAAGGAAACTGGTGATCCATTTGCACAATTTCTCGGGAAGCCCATAGGAAGGAAGCTTCGAAAGAAGCGCTTTGTGCCAGACCCGATCAAAGGCCTTCGCTACGTCCAAACTAACGGCCAATGCCTCCCCCTGGGACTCAATTGCTTACACACCACATAGACTAAAAGATCACCAGCTGATCGACCCCGACGAAAACCGTACTGGTGCTTACTAATCAGCTGGTGATCCTCAAGGTACCTCATGAGCTGGCAGTTTTTAATGGATTCCATTATTTTGTAGAACAAGAAGGTGATGGCGATAGGCCTGTAATTGGACGGGTCTGAGCGATCGCCTTTTTTAAGGATCGGGTGGACCAAAGCTGTCTTCCATGAATTTGGGACTACGCCTTGGGAGTAAGAGTACCGGAAAAGACGCGTTAAAACCGGTGCCAGCTCCGAAGCACAATGGGAGGGACTCCATCAGGCCCACTCGACTTGTGGATGTCCAGGGAGAAGAGTGCTTTGCGAACCGAGCGCTGTGTAAACCGCACGTCCGGCATGGAGTACTCAAATCGCGGGATGGTCGGCGGTGTGTTCCCCTCGTCATCTAGAGTCAAGTTGGACGTAAAGGGAGAGCTCAACAGATCGGCTTTCTCTTTTGCGGCATGGGCTAGTGAGTCTTCCTCTCTGTGCAGAGATGGAAGAGATGGCTGACAGAAGTTCCCTTGGACAGCCTTGGTGAGAGACCAGAATGCACGGGTTCCCGAAGGAAGGCGAACTAGTTTCTCGCCAATTCTGCCGATGTGCTCAGATCTTGCCTTGGCAATGACGCTTTTGAAGGACCTAAAGGCGGAATTATACTTCTTTTTAAGTGCGGTGGTGTTTACATTCCGAGACGTTGATGCGTCAGCCCAGGCCCGGTAGTACTCCTGCTTATAGCGTGATGCTATTTTACAGGAGCGACCAAATCATGGCTGGGATCTGCCTCCGATGGGCACCACAGAGGATGGAATAAAAAATTCCATACCCTGAAGTACCACATCAGCAACAGAATCGGCAACAACGCTAGGATTTTCCGGCGAGAAGCAAACCCGCCCCCAAGGGTAGGATGCAAAAAAGACCGCATCCCATCCCAATCGGCTGACCTATAGTGCAAAACACGGCGGCAAGCTACAGATCGCAACTGCGATTGGAGCGTGAGTGGCACCGTACTCCAGATCAGACAATGGTCCGAAGAGCCCAGAGGGGCATCGACAGAGACCTGATATCCATCCGGTTGAGAGGTCAGCAGAAGGTGCAACAGGGAAGGTACATGGTCTTCCACATCTGGGATACGCGTAGGTGAAGTAACCAGTTGTGTTAGACCATATGCCAAGGCAAAGTCATAGACAGATCTACCCACATGATCGGGTAAACGAGACCCAAGCCATTTAGCGATATGGGCGTTGAAATCACCGAGTATCACGATCTCTGCGGATGGGACCTGTTGTAGCACGGAGTCTGCAGCCATTTGGACGTGGTCGATGAGTCGGTCTGTGTCGGCATTACCACTATGGGACCTATAAAGGCACCCGTAGACGTGGGGATGGTCGTCGCTGTCTACGCGCAGCCATAGGATGGACAGGTCCGTACCTTCAAGACTGCCGAGGCGTCGAAAACAGATGTCCTCTTTGACGTATACGCAAACTCCAGCCCCGGGCACAAAGGAGTGTTCTAATTTGTACCCCGGGTAGGATAGATATGAAGTATCAGCCGGAGAGTACACCTGAGTCTCGGTTAAAAAGAGCAAGGCCGGCTTCGCCGTCTCTAGATGGTAATGGACAGCATTAAGGTTGGAATGAAGTCCCCTGATGTTGCAAAAATTGACGGATAGCGTGACAGGAGTCACCTTGGTTGTATTGCTCCGTTTGCCGCGAGCAGCATTAGTCGCGAGCGGAATTTTGCCCCCCCCCCCCCCCAGAATATGCGGGGCAGCCTGAGCACCCACGCTCAGGAGTGGAGTAGTTTGGTCGTGGATGCTCAGCGAGGGATTCTCCAGGGGTGCTGGTACCCTCCTGGGGTAGTCTTTTATTTAATTCCACTACCATGTTGATGGTGGGGGGGGGGAATGATTTGATTCTGATTATTCTCGTTGAGGTTAGGACCAAGATGTCCCAGAGTCAGACAAAATGCCGGATATTCATTTGAGTAATCCATGCTTTTGATCAGGTGTACATTGTCTTTTCGAGATTTTATCGAGCGTCCTTGAAAACTTTCTGGCAGAAAATAAAAATTAAACAAAGTGGTTTAAAGATCAATTTTGCTACAAAATAAATTACATACTGTAAATGGAGAGGCATTTACAGCAATATGGCCAACTTAAAATTACGTCCTTAAATCAACCTCATTAATATTTCTTCTAGAGATAAAACACTTCGTTGAGCAGTAAGTGCTCCTTAGTTATTAATGTAAAGGTATGTTATATTATGTGTCATGTCATTGAAATGATGATATTCAATGTTGGGTTCTAGAAACAATAAAATATTTCCGCTTACGACGAAGTCGCGAGAAAAACCTAAAAAGTAAACATCAAGTGTGATTTTTCGAAATGAAGTCGTTTTTCGACCTACATGCGGGCGAAGCCGCGTAGATTAATTAAACGCAATTAATTGCTTCAGTACCGTCTCATAAATGACAAAAGGCATGTACCTGTACCTGAGTAATGTATATACATCATCTCTATTTTTACTTTAATAAAAATTATGCTACGTGATTATTTAGAAAGAAAGTACTTTAAAATAGCCTTAGTGCTTTTGTATCACATAAATAATTAAAAAAGTTGACTGTCTGTATCTCTACGAAATGCGTTATAATACCGTGAAAAGTACCTTATGTTACGTATCATAGTCGATATTTTTTTTTAAATAGTTTATTAGTTTTTAAAGTTACGAAATAAATACAAATATTTGCAGGATTATTAGAAACACCTCTCCACTTCTACATACGAACTTGAGTACCTACTGAGTTAACAGTAAATTTATGAAAAAAGAAAGACGATGAACTTAAACGGAGGTGTCTATAAAAGAAGAAAGAAAAACCGATGTCAACAGTCATTATTTATTATAATTTAATTCAAAGATTAATATACGTAATTCTAGTCAAGTTTGCCTTACTACATTTTTACTTTTTTTCGACACTTTAAATTGCACATAAAATTTCTGCCATTTGAGTTTAATTGATGCCGGCGGTGATTGAAGCTATTCGTGTATTGTAAAATTTACGGCGAGAGCTTTACCTGTTGATTTAAAGGGAAACGTAGTGATTCAACGTGCATTTTGTTTATGCAGGATATTTGCTCAATAACCCCCTCATAAGAGGTAATCTGTATCCAGCAATGTGACGTATATGGGCACTAAATGTAGCACGAACGAAGGAGTGGGCTGATTTATCGCTATGGATTCATTTAACTTTTATATTAAATTACTATTAAAATAAAACTAGTTTTACGGATTTTATCGCGTATATTAACTTATTTTATATTCCCGACGTTTCGAATACTTTACAACATCCATGGTAAGAGGGGGGGGGGGGGGGGGGGGGGGAGGGGGGGGGGTGTTGTAGTTTTATTTAAATGTATAGTGTTCGCGTAAATCTAAGAAATCATTAAATTACTATCTTTATTAATCAAATCACTACGGAATTTATTTATTTGATTCAGCAACAAATGTTACACTAATACTTATGCTTAATTCTAATACAGCAATGTAAACTGAGTGCACATTTAATAATATATGAACACAGCATGCTTAGCGCTGACAGCATTTCTTAGAAGTTTAAAATTATTGAATATCTAAAAATATACAAAACTAAAAAAACGGCATACTAAAGAAAATTACTACAAAGAAATATTAACAAATTGATAAATTTTGAGTCGAGAAACGTTAACAAAGTCCTGGTGAATATCTACTACATTATTATTAGTACTTATAAGTCTGCAAAATCTGAGTATTGTGGATTAAAACCAAAAATAACTTTCTACAAACAGATCGACGTTCTTTACCATACACCTTGTGTTGGACGAATACACTCACGTTGCTTTATTCAATATTTAATAAAACCTACGCTTCGGTATATCTATTACCACTACGCTTTTGTCTCCATCACTTTTGTCAGTTACAAATGTATAATTCCTTGGTGAGGTATTGATACGGTTTAATGACCTTGAGTTCACTTGCAGCAATTTATCATACGTACAAATATATGTGATTGTAGGTTATTATGTCTTTGAGAAGCGGCCTTATACGAAGCGTTCGTAGAAAACGCATCAGAATTAATTATTCTTCATTAAAAGCCTGTATTTATGCGTAGTGGAAGACACCCAATGTACAATTATGTAATAAAATGAGTCATTTGGCTTGGGTTTTTTCGTGAGAAATATTTAATTTTTGTTTCATATGTAATAAAATAAACCTGATAACATTTGAGAATATGAGCTCAAGAGATTAATTAAAAGTAAAATAACTTGCACCCAAGATTTAAACTTTATTGTAATATTTATAGCATAGGTATATTATATTTAAATTTAGTCAGTTTCATAAATATAGAACAAGGGAAATTTTAGTAACGTCTTTTGAATTCAACAGGGGATCATCTCTATTACGGTATAACTTATATATTCTGAGGAAGATATTCTCTCTATAAAGCTAGCTACCTATGTGGTAGGCCTATTTTCAACAGTAGATATTTGATTTATTAGTGGAGATACGATTATTATTGGACATTGTATTTTTTTTATAGGATAAAGGTGACAAACGAGCACACAGTCCACCTGATGGTAAGGGGTTTGCTTCGACCCATAGACATCTAAATCTATCCTCTATTCCAAATCAAAATGTAGATGTGTTGTCACCCGTGAGGACTAAGATGGAATGCCTCATTTCCAGTAAAAAGGGCCTCCGGCCACCTGCACTCACCAAGCGAAACGCAGAGGTAAACCTCTAATTCACGCTGGTTTTCTGTGAGGTCGTGGTACCACCCCGGTTCGAGCCGGCCCATCCGTGCGACAGCAAAAGCTGCCGCGTGGCTCTACCACTGTTGCATGTAAACTGAGGTGTTTTATTTTCAAATATTAATCAGTAGATAATAGCATTAAGGCTTACTCAAAAAATTTATCTCCAGACTTAAAACTTAGGATGTTACAAAATTGGCAGAAATGATTATTGCATTATTTATGTTGATATTATTTTCCTGTGACTTTCCTGTAAAAACTCAGTCAAAAATACACCCTTATTTCCCCTCCAGGTATTATAATTAAAGTTATTTGCTGTTCGCAGAAATTAACTGCGCACCTGTCAAGTGACCCAGATATCTACTACATTTAAGTGATTTTACAAAGTGCCACTTTTGAATGAAATAAAATTAATTTCAAATATTATATTTAGAGCAGAAATTTAATGGAGATAATGTAGAATTTTCAGGGTATAAGGTCAGAAATAATTAAGCAACATTAGCTAATAATGAAGACAAAAAAGTAATATCTAACGACAGAAACAAGTCCAGATCTTTGGCTAGATAAAGTGATATTTAAAATCTTTACTAACTTTAAATTGTTTTTTTTAATCATTAAAGGTGGCAGTGTTGCTTTACTGCCTAGGAGTTCGTCGGGCTTGGTACTACCTTTTTTTTATAGGATAAGGGTGACAAACGAGCACACAGTCCACCTGGTGGTAAGTGGTTGTAGTGGCCCATAGACATCTACATCTATCCTCGATTGCGAATCAAAATGCAGATGCGTTGTCACCCGTGAGGACTAAGATGGAATGCCTCATTTCCAGTAAGAAGGGCCTCCGGCCACCTGCACTCACCAAGCGAAACGCAGAGGTAAACGTCTACTTCACGCTGGTATAGCATAAATTGCTGCAGGTGTCATTCGACGGCAGATGCAACTGACTCACTAGTGACCTTTCCAGGATCGTCGAGTTATTTTATATACATAAATTGCTCAATCAAATGTAAAACTACACTACGTAAGTATTAAATTTCTATAAAATCACAATGATTTATTTCTTGTTTTACGCAATACATAACGACTCCGCGGCGCAGTGGCTTAGCAATGAGTTACGGCGATGAGGACCGTAAGTTTTAAACTCGTACGGAACAAGTATTTGTAGGCTTATAAGTAATTGTTCCGGGTCTGCATGATCGTCCTTGTGCTATTTTCATATGTAAACTGCCTCCACGATACAGGAGAACAGAATGTAAGGGTGACGGTTTTTTTTAAAGAAGATCAGAAAAAATTTAAAAAATATAATCACAGATTCAAAACAATTAAAAAATACCATTACGTCCTCTTAACACTAGATTGTCATGTTCCGACGGCCCGGTATATTTTTTCAATGTACTAGATTTGTTTCTGAGAGAAGCCATAATTTAAAAGAAGATCTGTTTCTGATTATGTTAATCTACTTAAACGTAATTATTGCGTGAAACAAAAAATAAAGAATTAAGTATATATATATATATATATAATATGACAAAACGCGAAACATAATAAATCATACAAATTACACATATTGCTATTTAATAACGTATACTTTGCATAAATTTCAATGAAACCATGTAAAAATTATATCAAATAAAAAGGATTGTTATTTTCTGGGAAATTTTGAGAATACATTTAACAAATTAGTTTTTACTTTTATCTTTTATGAAAAGATTACACAATAGGTCGTGTGCCAAGACATCTTTATGATTGGACGTACGTTTTTCTTTCTAGTACTGTCTTAGTAGGTACTCGTACTATTCCGGGAATTGCGGGGAGCTATATAGGTATAATTTTCATCACACTGTACTATACGGGCCTTAAAATTAAAATAATGGGTGCGATGCTTCATTTCCGTCTACCCAATTGTTAACTATTTGAAAGCCCGATTTACGCAGAAAACTGCTGAAAATTTTGTTCTTAAATTTTACGTTCGTAAAGCCTGAAATATAAATATTGTATTGTTTTCTAATAAAAATAAATTTCAATTAAACTTTAATTAAGTATTCAAGAGTTAAATATATGTGTATATTACGATAATATCGTCAAACTGAAACAAAAAAAAATCACTAAAGAATGAATTCACACCGACGTATCGGACAACAATTTGAAAGTGGAATTCGTATTCATAAAACATAGAACTATTTGAATATCACATATTATTATAACTATTTACAAAATTTACTCATTTTGCTACTTATATTTATTATATTTTTTGTTTCAAACATTTCATTTTTTTTTTGTAGATGAAAAATTCTTGCGATTGAAACTTATATTTAAAAATCGTACGAAGAGACTATATTTTTAACTATAATAATTCGTTGTGCGGGCCCAAAAAAGTTATTAGATTTTTGTCAGAAAATTCTCAGTTGCGACTCGGAGTCAGGATGTTAGTGGTGTTTCTCCGTGACTCGGAAGACACGTAGTCATTGGTTTTGCGTCTTATCTAAGTACATTCGTATCAGATTGCGGTTCAATTAGACTATGAATGTATAATATCTTAGTGAGTGCAGATAAGGTAGTTAATCTATAGATTACCTGGCTGAATCCATTAAAATGCGAAAATACTATTCAGTTCTTACTTTAGCTAGTTAATCTGCAGACCTCCTAGGTAACTTGCAGAATAACGGCTATTTATTCCTATGTAATGTAATGTAAGGTAAAGGTAATTTTTATTGTAATTTTATGTAATTGTAAATTTGATTGTTAAGCATTTTAATTTTATTTTTTGCATGAATTATTCAATACAATTTGTATTGTTCAGAATAAACAAATACTGGTTCCTGCCTTCAATCCACGGAATAACGGCTAAGCATTCGTTTACACAGTAGTTTCAAAGTTGGTTTAAGGTGCATGCTAAACCCGCTTTCAATATAATAATATGAAATATAATATTGAAATTTTTTTTTTTGCAATTTAGGTTGTACAAATTTATTTATACTTATTTTTATCTACAATACTAAAAACTATAATAATAATTTAAAAAAAAAACTAAAACTAGAAACTTAAATATCATATAGTCCTACTCCCCGCGGTATCGTGCCAAAAACGCTGGCTGCGTTTCCCCGCTGAATGGCTATACTTAGCCTTTGAGCAAGGAAAGAACCAGCCCTCTTATCACCAGCAGCAACGACCAGCCGCGGATGGAGTTCCTTTAGGGACTTCACCGCACGTGGACCCCACGGACCGATAGTCTCTACAGCAAATGGCACAAATATGTAGTCATCTCTCAGAGACTCATATTTGCGCCACTTACTCAGTTCAGCTGCCTCTGATGCCGCCCCGGCTCTAAACGAGGTACCCCTGAGATGAGAGACCGCCAGAGTGTCTACGCAAGTAGCATCCCACACTAGGGCTTTACCTCTCTCCCAAGGGACCAATGTCATACCGTCGCGTCTCCTGCCATCGTCTCTAAATATTCCACAAGGCTCTAAAACCGAGGGAACATTTATAGAGACAAGAGCTATATATATTGAAATAATTGAACTTATTAATTTTAAAAATTCAAGAAGTATTAGTCAGAATCTGTTTTCTTTAATATTCTTGGTCAAAACCACTTCTAACCGATATAATTTAGTCAAAATCACAATTTTACCCAATATTTTTGCAGTTAAAAGTGGTTATGACTGACGTGCATAGTCAAAACTACTTTTGACTGATAAAATATAATTATTTGCAATACAATCAGCTATCTATCTTCCTCGATTTAAAGGTGGTCCATTGATATGTAGATTAACTAGGTAAAGGGCAGGTATTTGCTACTTTAAGTAATATTTCGCATAATAACCGATCGCACCCGACAATGTGCAGATTAACTAGCTAATGCGCACATTCCGCATTGCAACAGTAACATATACATTAAACAAATGTAAAGAGTAAGAACGATCATATAAAAAGTGATAGATGTTGCTAGATGTGTAATTTGCAATCGGAAACTAAATTCTATTTACGCATAACACAAATCTAGTTATTAAAACGAAAAACTCACCTCTGTAATTCATCTAGCATATTATATCTATGCCAAATTCCAATCATCCACGTCAAATAGTCGCTTAGAAAATTCCTGTGGGAGACAGATGTAGAGAAACATACACTACACTGAATTCACCAGTGACCCAATTTACTAATTTGGGCACGTAGCAGTGATGATCGTCCTAAAGCGATGCCCATGCGGGAAAAGCTGCGGGTTAAATACTAATTGACTATATAACAACGTCGCCGTAATGAAGATATTATTTAGTAAATAATAAGATGACGACATCCTTTGCGCGCCTACGAAAAGAAGATTAAGTGACTAAGCAGATTTAAAAATATTGACATTAAAAATCTACCTCAATATTGGATGCGCGGTGATTCGACGTCGTCGTAAATTCACCTGAACTTACTTTCTCCTTCAATAAAATCGTTCGTTGTGAAATAAAATTCAATGAAATGACTAGAAAAAGTAAGCCAGCCAAAAGTAACTGGAATGCCACTTTTTGGTTTCTTAGTAATTTAATACTGTAATTTTATGCCTTTTTTTATAGAATAAGAGTTACATACGAGCACATAATCCACCGTATGGTTAGTTGATGATGTGGCCCATAGACACCTGCATCTATCCTCGATTATTAATCAAAATTCATATGCGTTATCGCATCTGAGGACTAAGATGGAGTGCTTGTTTCCAGTAAAAATGGTCTGCGGTTCTCTACACTAACCATATGAAATTCAGCGGCTGGTATGATATTTCACGCTGGTATTCTATGAGAGCCTGGTTCTTGCCCGGTTGAGGCGAACCATTCGTGCTACAACCATTATAATAAGTAAAAAAAAAACCAAATCGAACAATATAATTAAGACACGCCTGCCGAGATTCATAAACTTGTTCATCTATCAAACATTCGTTCCCCCTTTACGCATAAGTGTGGTAAATTTGCGATGGACATTAGTAAGTGGGTGGTCATAAAGCTGACGCGAAGGGAAGCTCTGCAATAAGAACAAGTCTCACATACACAAGTTGTTATTTCATGTTTATATACAGTGCGGCAGTTTTTCTGAACTGTGGACAATTTATTGTACATTATTATCCATATATTAACATGGTAGAGCCGCTCTCGTGAATTAGGAGAATATTTTGGCTTTGCCAGGGATGGACCACGCTCTTATAGAATACCAGCGTAAAATAGCAGCTACTGTGTTTCGTATGATGGGTGTGCAGAACCGGAGAAACTTTTTTCTGGTAATGAGGTATTCTATCTTAGCTCCCAGGGGTGAATTACCTACGTTTTAATTATTAATAAGAGGGTAGATATCAGTATCTGGTCCACAGCATCCACATACCATCAAGTGGACTGTGTCATTCTTTACAATTATTCTTTAAAATAAATTCCAACCAAATAAGAAGACGATATCTTACTAAATACTATACTAAAGTGGTAAAGTGTACGAGTAGTTGATAGCTGCAGATCATCATAATCATCATTACATTCCTTCATTAGTTCTCTAATTAAGAAAGGTCTAGATGTAAGCCAAGTTCTTTGACAGAGTTACAAAGTGGCAGCAACGTTCCATTGTAAAATACGGGACAAAGATTGCCGTTATCTATCTTAGTTAACACCCTGCTACTACCTATAACCATTACTTTACATTTGGAAGTGTTCACCGACACACCATGTCTGTACAGTCAAGTCAATTTCTTATGGCATCAACGTTGTGGTTGAGTTTTTTTTTTTATAGGATAAGGGTGACAAACGAGCACACAGTCCGCCTGATGGTAAGTGGTTGCTGCGGCCCATAGACATCTACCAACATCTATCCTCTATTAAAAATTAAAATGCAGATGCGTTGTCACCCGTGAGGACTAAGATGGAATACCTCATTTCCAGTAAAAAGGGCCTCCGGCCACATGCACTCACCAAGCGAAACACAGAGGTAAACCGTACTTCACGCTGGTATCCTGTGAGGTCGTGGTACCACCCCGGTTCGAGCCGGCCTATCCGTATGACAGTAAAAGCTGCCGAGTGGCTCTACCACTGTTTAGTATTGTGTATTATCGTTAAGGTCGTTAACACAAGATTGCACATAGAGTTATTTTACTTTAAAATATATGTATTTTATACAAACCTCCATCATTTATCACAAATAGATTACCCTCTTTAGAGTAGAATTTCCAAAAATCCTGAAACTAATTTCCTCGTTTTCACCCAAAAGCCTAAAAACCTGTAAGCAAATTGTCCCAATTTCACGGTTCTTTTGCTATCGTTTTAGACTGGGAATTATATGTACTTTTCACCATCTTTTTAAAACCAATCAAGCGGTTTGGTCTGTGCGTTGATAGTTGAGTCGTTTACTCAGGACATCCTTATATAATTATAAATATTATTTAATTAATTTTTGTAATTTGGATAGACATATCTCTTCCAACCTCGTCTTCCAACATAGGTTTGAGAAACAGACACAAACAACGGAGTTGATGTGATAACTGTTACTTAGTAAGTATTTGTTTTCGTATGTATTGTTTCTTTTCTTTAATTAATATAGTGATTGTTAAACGCAGAGGCTATTTCTATTGAGTTCGTAAAATTTGTATTATTAATTATAATTTTTTCTATGTTGTATTTTATGGCCTCACACTTGTTTACATTTTTATTTATAATCTTTATGTTGACATTTCCTTAAGAGTTTTGAATATGTTATTACTAGCAGCATTTTTATTTCTATAATAATGATACCTTAATGTTTTTGAACTTGGCATAGGTAAAATTTTGTATGTATTGCTGGTATTTTATTGTAAAAGCGTATACAGCGCCCCAAGAATGAATTACTGACTCTGTGGAGCCGAATAACTGGTAACTGGCTGATGTCTGTTCTTACTATTTACAGAATAAATGTCACTTTTTTACTACTTATATTTTTGCAAACATACATTAAATTTTCGTAAATGTATTGAGAGGCCAAAATTTATACATATATTAATTTTCTTATTTTTTGTCTTAAGACTCTTTAGGTTATGCAACAGTCATTGGTATGTAGTAATAAATTATTATTATATATGGAAAAACCTAAAGCCATGGTAGCTCAGATGGTTAGCGCTCGCTATAAGCTTCATAGTACTCGAGCAACCCGGGTTTGAACCCCGCCGGCACCAATGAAATTGTTAATTGCAATTTTAAGTGCTGATTTTTTTAAGTGACGTGCTCAGCGGTGAAGGAAAACATCGTGAGGAAACCTGCATGTCTGAGAAATAAGAAAAAAAATATTTCGAAGATATGTGAAGTTCGCCAACACGCATTGGGGCAGTGCGGTGGACAATGAGAGGAGGCCTGTGCCCAGCAGTGGGACGTAAATAGGCTGCAACTTTACTTTACTTTTATGGAAAAACCTTAATTATAAGTGTGCTTGCTTATCAAAGAAAGAGGTATTGGTGGGCGACAAATGGTGGTATGTATAGGTATGCATTCGAAAATTCTGAATTCAAGTTCCTCAAGTTGATGATTATTGATTACCTTTACCAGTGCGAATAAATTGGCTCTGCGTTCACGAGGTAACAATTCTTACCTTTTTTGGTCGGCGGCAGTTTCGGTTTGAAGGGTCAGTATAATTATAAGTTGTTACATTTATATCTTTTTTAACTGCGAAAACGCACTCATAGCCAGCTTTGTTTGAGGTAAGATTCCATGGATGCAATGGCCATTCACCGTCAGGTCTATTTTTAATTCTTTTGTTACTAAAATTAAAAAAAAGTCAAGTTTTGGTCGTGGGAACAAATTTACATATTACTTTACATATACTTTATTATTTTTATTACTATTATTATATACTTATTTATTTTATTATATATTTTATTACATATACTTTACATGAAAAATAAGCTGTAGGGTGAATCTTTTCCCGTTTAGCAACAAAAGAAACCTATCCAGCTTTCTGAAATTTGTTATAAAGTTTACCACATTAAAACAAAACGTTTGTTTAATCAACTATTATTTATTCTGTGTTAAAACTACTAAATTACTAAATCCAAAATAACTGCCAGCATTTCACATTTGAACTCGGACCATTGTGAATCTTGACCGCCGTATTGCATATGCACGCCAAAAATCAAATCTGTCACAGGAGATTAGTTTGTTAGTAAAATTTATAATAAGGTAAAGCTTTTAACCGTGGGAATAAATTCAGTAGATATTTTTGGAATTTATATCATTTCATACAATAAATATTCAATTCATATTTATAGCCAACACTTATAGTCTTTTAAATAAAACTATTTTGTACAGATTTAAACGCGTATATGAAAACAAGTTTTATTTAAATGTGTAGTGTTCACGAAAACATAAGAAATCAAAGTCTTTGTCACGAAAGGAGTTTCTTTGCAGTTCTTGTGGCGCTGCCACTGTCTTCGCGAAATTTTACATTTTACATTTTCGAAATTTTACATTTGCCGTCAAATTCCATCGTCACTGCTCTTTCGTGAAAAAAGTAGGTGAAGCCCAATACTATCAATAAATTATGTTTTTTAATAATACGTGTAGGTTTAAATTACGAGTACTACAGAGGATTATAACAGCGGGAGTAATAGTTTTCTTGATTTTTCCCCTCTTATACACTTTTTATCTTATAAATATATTTTCTATATTAGTGAGCACAACTATGAGTTTTAGTTAGTATGGGCGTTGTTAGCCGCGCCCACACCGAGCGCACGGGGTCGAGCCGTCGGCTGTCGGTAACCGGGACGCGCTCGATGCCTTATGTGCACTGCTCATTCGATGTGGATGGTGGTTTCGACTCGCGAGGCTATTCTACAGATATTTTGTTGTTTGTTATGTAACTGTTACAGAAAAGTGTCATCATCATGAACACTCAAAAGCAGTCGATTCATCTAATTCAATTATATAGTGCATACAAGATGTTGCGGGGATACCAAAGATCCTAAACATTTGAAAAACTTAGCGCGAAGACCGTTGAATATGACGCGGCTAATAAATATTAAGTGTAACGTTGCAAGAATTTGTAGAACGGAAGTTGTGGAATGTCAGTGGTTAGTGGAGGTCTGGCTTAGTTTTATATCTTTTTTATGCTCCATAATTGTGTTGGAATATAAAAAAAGAAATTTTAATAACTTCAACTATAATCTAATTTTATTTAAGAGCATTCGTGCACTGGGTGTACATGAGACTTCTATTGTACCCTTACCCAAAATTACCTTATTATTAGAGAATTTTCCTCTTCTTTTGCATTTTAATTTTCGTTGGCAACCAATATAACATTCGTAACAAGCTGTGTGTACCTCATGCAAAAATATGGAAGGAAAAGAAAAAAACGACTATAATATATTTGCAAAAATTTCCTCCGTTATTATATTCTTTTTTAAATTATAATGAGCCATTATATCAAAGAATATTTTTCTCATTGAGATTTAACGCTTAGCTTAGATGAAAAGAATAATTGAATCGAAATTGAAAAAGATCGCGCCGTTTATATAGAAAATGAGGCACTTAAAAGTGATTTAAAGCCCATAACGTCACTCGAAAGATAAATATAGTAAGATAAAGATAAAGTAAATAAAGTTATATAATTAGTGAAATGTCCATACTGCTTTCCTCTTAGGTCTTTGATTTCTGGCGCGCAAAATAACCTACATGCAACATGGCTGTCAAGATTTACAACAGTCCGAGTTTAAATGTAAAATAGTGACATTTATTTTGGATTTTCACTAACTTAACAATTTTATTCGTAGTAACTTTTATAACGAATTATAGAGTAATAGAGTTGAGTAGATTTTTTGTTACTAAACCGGAAAAAGGTTACCCTTACAGGTTATGTTTCCTGTAATGGCCAAACAGCCAGAACCCCGATCAATTATTTGTAGTAAACGTAGTGATTATATTATCTTTGATTTGTAGGTAATATATATATAGTTCTCCAGTACAGGATCTGAACCTACAGCCCGCAGCGCCATGACATTACAAAGATCTGGCCACGTCAAATGTTTGGCCATGGCACTATCAACCTGTTAATTACTATAACTACAATTAACATAATACGAAATACATAAATATAAATTAATATGTTACACAGATGGGCGCAGGCGATCGAGTCCAAGGGGGAGGCTTTCGCGGTGAGTTGAGACATAGCGACGGCCTTCAACCGGGTTTGGCACAAAGCGTTTCTTTCGAAGCTTCCTTCCTATGGGTTTTCAGAGAAATTGTGCGATTGGATCATCAGTTTTCTGGCTGATCGGAGCATCAAGGTCGTAGTAGACGGTGCATGCTACGATTACAAGCCTATTAACGCTGGTGTTCCACAAGGCTGCGTGCTATCACCAAAGTTGTTTCTTCTGCATATCAGTAATATGTTGCAAACCGGTTACATTCATAGCTTTACGGACGACAGCACTGGTGATGCTTTACACACCGGCCGTACAAATATTTCTCGGGTAAAAGTCGCCGACTACCGGAACAAATTTATGTCTGAAGTCGAGACTTTGTTGAACAATGTCTTGGATTGGGGGAGACTTTATCTAATCCAGTTTAATCTCCAGAGAGGACACAAGTATGCGCGTTTACCGCTAAAAAGATCGCCTTTGTCGTATCTCTTCAGTTTCAAGGCAGTCTCGGTGCTACCTCAGCTAACATAGGAATTCTCGGCCTCAACATATCGAATGACATTTTTATGGTCACTTGGAAGAGAAGGACAAATTTGCCTCTAAAAAGCTTGGCGTGCTCAGCAGAGCGGGACGGTATTTCGTGCCAGCATACCGCCTGCAACTTTACAAGATGCAGGTTCGGCCGGAGGAATACTGTTCCCATCTCCCTCTCTCTCATCATCGTTCGATCTGCGGAGGACGTGCTGGGGAGTGCGCGTCCGATACGGGATGGTGGCTAAGAATAGTGGACGCCTGAACTTGATAGGATGAGGAAGAAAGTGTGAAATGCGAGAAGAGCGTGGCAGAAGGCTAGAAGAAAGGGAAGCAGGTCTGAGGAATTAGCTATGGAACGATGCCATAGTGTGAGAGCGAGATACCGACAGATGATGGGGGATACACAGCTGGCCCACTTTCGGAAAAAAGCCGAAACTGGAAACACCGAACGTTACGGGCGTGCTTACCAAGGGACGAGTAGCGTAGGCGAGAGGAGGTAGCGTCCTCCGAGCAATGTAATTAATTCCACAAAGGAAGGGCACTCGAGGAGTGTGAGAGATGCCATGCGGGACTTCTTCGGGGCACTGTGTCCGGATGACGATCTTTCTAAGCACACAGAATGTCACGGCCTGGTGCGCCGTATAGCCACTCTCACCCCATCTGGGCCAGTTGCCGCTCCGCTAACATTTCGATGTCTGGACGGCATAGTTGGGAATTTGCCCTGCTCCGGGATTGGACGGAATTAACGTAGAAGTTGGTAAGAACGTGTGGAGAGCTGCACCCAGGGAATTCCACTGGGTGTGTGTTAAATATGTGGAAGAAGCGGTTTTCCTTGAAGTAATGGAAGGTTGGACGGATGATAGTTATTCCGAAAGGTAATGACAGGTCATTAACGGATCCCAAGGCGTACCGCTCTAAAACGCTCCTCCTCATCTTTGAAAAACTGTTGGAGCGTGTCTTATTACGGTGTGCCTCGAGCTTGGTGAGGGGTATATCAGATTACCAGCACGGGTTTTTGCCAGGTCGGTCCACAGTAACGGCGCTGCAAGGTTTACTTAGTACTGCGCGCGTGTCGCGGCGCAAATATGTACAAGCCGTCTTCTTAGACATATCGGGAGCATTAGATAATGCATGGAGGCCGATGATACTGCTGAAGACAAAACAAGGGGGGAATCCACCTAACATCTATCGCATGTTGATGAATGATTTCACCAACAGACGAGTAGGCATATTCGTAAGTGATTGCTGTAAATGGAAACGCTTGAACAAGGGCTGGCTGTAGGGATCGGTCCTCAGACCGACCTTGTGGATTTTACTGCTGGACGATTTGTTCAGTCTGACATTCCCCCTCGGTACGAAAATGTAGTGACATATGTTGCGGCTGTTTGAGTTGACCGGGTGGGAAATCATTATAAAGTGCGCACGGCACATCCTCACTCGTGTTGCCGACAAAGGACTACAGGACGATTAGTACTGCGGCGCTTCCGGTATTTGCCGGCGTCCTGCCGGCGTCCTGCCGGCCGATCGGGAGGTTATACATGCTGATAGGACTAACTAGGTGCATGGGAACGTAGATAATGGGGAGTTGAGCAGGCGAAATTCAAAGGCAAATGCTAAGAAGCGAGATGAGACGAATGGCAGGGAATTATTCCACTTTTTCCCGGACGTGGCGATGCGACTCAATGCAAATTGGGTCGTATCGGACAACCAAGTCTCACAAATTCTTAGTGGGTATGGATGTTTCAGAAAGAGATTGTTCGATATGAAATTGGCTGAATCGAGTATGTGTGAATGCGGAGCAGTCTACGAGAGTAGGCTACATGTCCAGTGGGAATGTATGCTGTATGATGACCTGCGATGTAAGATGATGGATGGAATGGTACGCGAAAGGGTTAGCCCGGAGTACTACTCGAAACTCGTGGACGGTAAGGAGAACTTTGACCGACTCCGCTAGTTTATCAAGCCCAGAAAGGGAGAATGACTATTTGGAAATAGGAACAGATAAAAAAACTTGTAGAGAGTCAAGAAAGTGCACGCGGGAAAGAGCCCAGTGCAAGTACCGCGTGCATCTCTCGAGATTCGGCTCGTATTACCGTGAGGTTGGGAGGGCCATGGGAGGTGGAGGGTTGTTCTCATCTCTGGGCCGCGACCAGTGCCACCAACGATCAAGCTTTTCCTGATCGACTTGACTCCCTGGCGCTGCGAAGAGATGTTGCATCTCTTTTTGTATTCTATCGTATCTACCCTGGGGTGTGCTCAGAGGAATTGCTTGGACTAATTCCAGCTGTTCAAATTCACCATCACACATCGCGACAGAACTCGAAATACTATCCTTACCATCTGAATGATTGGCGGTCTACTACTGTGCGATTTAGAAGAAATTTTCTTCCTCGCACAACTTACTTGTGGAATCGAATACCACCAGCAATTTTTCCGGACCGATACGACTAAGGTACCTTCAAGAAAAAAGCGTACTCTTTTTTTAAAGTTATTAGTTAATTTCTTTATATTAAAAATGAGACGAGATGTTTTTGTACTAATTACGAGCAAATTTAGTCTTTGTGTAATTAAGTGTGGCGACTCTATCAATTTAATATGTACAGTTTACAAACTGACAATAAATCGACATATAAATACAATGAATTTGTGGAAAACTGACGTATTTTGAAATATATGATTTTTAACAATCCCCTTTGAGCTCGTTCTAATTGTATAAAATATGTTTTTACAGCACCACCACATCATCATCATCATCATCATTACAGCCCTTCACAAGTCCACTGTTGAACATAGGCCTCCCCCAAAGAATGCCACAAAGCACGGTCCTGAGCCACCTGCATCCATCGACTTCCTGAATGTCTTACCAGGTCGTCACTCCATCTTGTGGGGGGACGCCCTACACTTCGCCTACCGGTACGAGGCTGCCACTCGAGAACCTTTCTTCCCCATCGGTTGTCGGTTCTTCGAGCTATATGGCCGGCCCACTGCCACTTCAGCTTACTAATCCGTTGGGCTATGTCGGTTACTCTGGTTCTACTGCGGATATCCTCATTCCTAAGTTTATCACGCAGTGAAACTCCGAGCATAGCCCTCTCCATAGCTCGCTGAGCGACCTTGAGCTTCCTCATACGGCCAGCAGTGAAGGACCACGTCTCAGTTCCGTAAGTCATCACTGGCAACACGCACTGGTTGTACAATTTTGTTTTAAGGTTTTGAGGTATTTCTGACGAGAAGATTTGTCGTAGCTTCCCGAACGCTGCCCAGCCGAGTTGAATCCGTCGATTGACCTCTCGGTCGAAGTTGGACTTACCTAGTCGGACTATTTGTCCCAGGTAAACATACTCGTCAATAACTTCGAGCTTAGTGCTCCCAACAACTACCGGCATAGGTGTGACATGGACATTAAACATAATCTTTGTTTTGTCCATGTTCATCTTAAGACCTATCCGTTGGGAGACACTATTGAGGTCATTGAGCATAGTGCTTAGTTCCTCCAGCGATTCTGCCATGAGGACTATATCGTCGGCAAATCGAAGGTGAGTGATGTACTCGCCATTGATGTTAATTCCGTATCCTTTCCAGTCCAGAAGCTTGAAAACGTCTTCCAATGCAGCGGTGAAGAGTTTCGGGGATATAACCACCACATATCGCTATACAATAAATCAAAATAGATTGTGCCAACGCAATATAGATCTGATCAAGTAACTTTTTATTTGCAACGTGTCTTAGTGCTTTAAAAAAAATTGATCGTTGCTACATTACCAACGTAGCTTATCGATTACTTATCTACTAATTGCTATACGGACTTGACCTTTCATTTGCGACACGGAAGTTGTAAATAACGCTTATGGTTTTCGAGAAAGATATCTCTATATCCATACATATACTTAAAATTGCGATGTCTATCTGCAATATCGAAATAACTGCCTCATAATGAGCTGAGAGAGTTATTTGCATACCATTTGTCTTAATGACATGCAAATACTTAGTCCAGGCTAATTTTTGGAGTGGCTTAATCAATTTTTTACGTTAACTAATTTTTACGTGGTAGAGCCATGCTGTTGCTATATTATGGTTAGACCGGGGTAGGACCACGCTCTCACGAAAGATCAGATGTAGAGCAATGGTACTAGTGGTCAAGGCTATATTTTATCAGAAAAAGCTGTCGATTTTTTTTTGATAAATCGAAAAATTAATAAAATAAATGGCCTTTGATAATCACCTTAAATGTAAACAACGCTACATTAATAGATACTGCTGATGCGAAGCCGCGGCGAGTCGATATTAAGAGTAAAAAATGAATAATCAGGCAGAACTTTTAACTGATGATCTTAAAACTCTGATTAATGATTCGACACGCTTTGGGGATAATCGCGTGCTATGAAAAAGGAGTTAGCTATTGGTAATTATGAGTTATCTATTATTTATTAAGTTATCTATGAAAAGATTTATTAGATAAAGACACGGCTAACGTTGTGGCAGTGTGTGGTCAGAGCCGAAGCAAAAACATTAAATGTTGGATTTCTTGGTTCTTCAATATGGTTATGTTTATTATGTATATATAAATATCATACATAAATTGTATTGTCAATGTCTATGGCATTGTATCCTCTCTCACTTCCAATCTTATTTTATAAGTAAGCATGGAAATTATTGTTACTTTAAATTCCTTTTCATTTGATAGAAATAACGTTAATGTTTTGTAACGTGTGAAATATCATAAGCAATGTTTTTTTCATTTACAACGATCTATTGTCACATTTATTTGCTTATTTGCTATTTATGGTATAAATTTTGTGATTTTCATATTTCTAATTTGCGTGAATCTAATGAGTGTTATTCTGCGTCGAAATGGAAAATATTATGCGAGTAATATAATATGTCAATGGAAAATATATTTTAAGGTGAAAATTATATATGCCTGTAGTGTGGTAACAAAACATTGAAAAATGATCGATGATATCATTCATAATATACAATTTATAACATAGTAAAAATTTTGTAAATTCGCTTTTTGGAAAAGCTCTCTAAAACTTCAAAATAGGTGCCTTAAAAAGAAATTGTAAATTTTCTTAACTTAAAGTAAAGTAAAGTTGCATCCTATATACGTCCCACAGCTAGGCATAGGCCTCCTCTCATTTCTGGGAGGGTTCTTCTTAGTTTATGGACTTAAAATTAATACGTCATGCATCAGATTCTCTTTGTTACCGGCCAAACCCAATTTTATGACGAATTAATTCTTGCTAGGCTAAGCTTGTAAAGTACAATAACTTAAATTGAAAATTTTAAAAACTGCCGAATCAAAAAGAGCTGATAAACTTTAAACGTCTGAAAATATTTTCTAAATCATAGCTAAGAACACTCTCGACCGAGTCACCTTTCAAACAAAAAAAAATGTAAATCGGTTCATCCGTTTAAGAGTTGCAAAACAAGTAACTGTTTGTATTTTGTTTTATTGCATCGTGTAAGCTTATGTCAAATCAACAATATTTTCGAAGTTTGTTTCTTGATCTTGCCAACAACGCCACCTACTGGGTCCAATTGTGAATCTAAGCCATTCTCTAATCAACATAATCACATACACAAAATTTCATCAAAATCGGTCCAGCCATTTAGGAGGAGTTCAGTCACATCACACGGATACAAGAATTATATATAACATATAATAAGTATGTATCATACACATCTTCCTTTTAAATCATTCTGTCTATTGATGAAAACTGCATAAAAAGATCTAAACGTACAGACGGCTGGAAGCGACTTTGTATTAAATACTATGTAGACAAGAAAAGACTAGAAGAGAAGAGAACGTTTTATACATGGTAGAGCCATGCTGCAGCTATATTTTTAATATAGTTGTAGCACGAATGGATCGGCTCGACCGGGGAAGGACCACGCTCTCACAGAATACCTGTGTAAAATAGCAGCATAACACTGCTGTGTTTCGTATGGTGAGTGTAGAGAACTGGAGACCTTTTTTACTGGAAAAGAGGCATTCTATCTTAGTCCTCACGGCTGACAGCGCATCTGCATTTTGACTCGCAAACGAGGATAGATGTAGATGTCTATGGGCCACAGCAACTATTTACCATCAGGTGGACTATGTGCTCGTTTGTCACTCTATTTTATATACGACCATGCCCAGTTATATACAACCAAACCAAGTTAAAGTGAAGCTGCGGTCAAAAAAAAAATTCAAGTAACAATTATAAAAAAAAACCGGCCAAGTGCGAGTCGGACTCGCGCACCGACGAGAACAAATCCGTAGGTATATGAGTTTAAAATTATTAAAAATATTTTTATTATATGATGTAACTAAAAATTTATGCTTTTCGCAATTTTTCCTTTATCTGTGCTATAATATGTTACTTCATGCCAAATTTTAAGATTCTCAGTTCACGGGAAGTACCCTGTAGGTTTTGACTTTTGATTCCCTTGCGAATATCGAAAATTTGCGGCATAAACGGCTGTATCTTTTTATTGCGTTGGCTTAGAAGTTTGATTTTTTCACAGCCCCAAGGGACAGTAGACTTGAGTATTTGATATAAATTTCAGCTTGATACCTCTACGCGTTCCTGAGAAAAAGGGTCTTGACAGACAGACAGACAGACAGACAGACAGACGGACAACAAAGTGATCCTATAAGGGTTCCGTTTTTTCCTTTTGAGGTACGGAACCCTAAAAAGAGAAAATCGTAATGTTGTTTTTAATTTTCTCGCAAACTATAAGTTTCTGAACGCTGACACTTTGTATACGTAAGTTAAAAGTAGTAGTTGATAGTACTAGCTTTGGGTAGTTAAACTAAAGGAGAACCAAGAAAGTGATTGGTATATTCGTCCTTCACCAAAACAAACCATAGAAAATGTAATTAAAAAAAAACGAAGCAGTCGATGCAAAATCAATATGAACCACTGACAAAATCTTGATGCTTTATGCAGTGCACTGAAGACGGCTTATAATATTGCATGTTAGCTTAAATAAAGTCGGAATCACCGTTTGACCTACCGTGGTTTCTATCGGCCCTTCCTTCATTGGCATATCAACACGCCATAGCACAAATGATCCATGTAAAGCGATTGTTTACTTATCCACTTTGCACGTGTATTACATACTCTTGCCACTTTCACTCGTTAAAAGCAATTCTGTTTCGGTTTGTGCAAACCGTTAAAACCGCTTGGACCAAGCTTCGACGAGACCGACCGATGCCCGCGTCACACTGGCTGCGTACGCGCCAAAGCCTCTTTGCCCCCACTTCATTTGAACTCAGTTTTCAATTTAATATTTTATTTATATCTTGTCTCTCAGAAGATAGGATTGATATTTAAGTAACAGTTCACTAAAGCATAAATCTGACAAGAATTATTTCAAATTGTATCTTAAAATGTCTCAGTAAGAGCCTTATTCAATTAAACCTCGGATTCTCGTGAATAATGAATGTTGAATCAGAATCTTGTTCGACCTTACCATTACCACTGATGGATATGAGGCGACTTTATTTATTTGGCTTTATAGTTGGACTTGTTGGAACTTCTTTTTTTTTTTAAATGGAAAGTTTTACTTATAACTAATAGTATTAATTTCAAAAATGACTTTCAACATCTACTGTTTTTGTCTAAACGTAAGGAATCATTATCAATTCAGTAGTGCACATGTTCTACAAGATTACCTAAGAGTATGCAGAAATAAGTACTAAAGGCTAAAATTATATTATTCTGACGCATTACAAATGGAAAATAATATCTTTAATTCAAGTATCCGCTTATTATTATCGACCTAAATGCGAACGGTGGGTACCTTTGTCTAGCAGCTTACTATTTACAAGCTGCCGTCGTTGCGAACATCACAGAGCTTTGTTATACTAAAAAAATTAAGAAAAACTTTAAGTTCAAAAAATCAATCAATCAATCAATCTTTATTTACCAACCAAGAGTACATAAATGACCTTATAAGAATAACAATTTGTCTCAACTTAGTAGCCCTTTTCAGGCATTGCAAATTTGAGAAAGGGAGATAAAATAAGTTATTAAATACAAACATTATAGAGTAATTACATTAATGAATTAATAATATAGTAAATATTTAAACCTGATTAAATCTTACAGAATTTTATGTTTTAGCAACCTTTTCTGTTTTCTGAAATGTTACAAAACCCGCATTTCAATTTGTTCACGTCGGCACAATCAGATTTTAACTCTTTGAGTAAGTTGTTTTGCAGAACAATACTTATGAGCTAACAAAAAGCTTCAGGCGTTAAAATAGCCTTCGATTGTAAAACAAAGAGGACTTCTCTTGCAGAAAACATGTATTTACTATCATTGGCATTTGATTAGCTGAGATTTCAATATTTTTTACTTTTTATAAAGGCATCTTTGTTACAGTGTAGGTAATAGATAATCTGACTTTTACTTCATCATCATCATCATCATCATTACATCCCCTTCACAAGTCCACTGCTGAACATAGGCCTCCCCCAAAGAATGCCACAAAGCACGATCCTGAGCCACCTGCATCCATCGACTTCCTGCATGTCTTACCAAGTCGTCACTCCATCTCGTGGGGGGACGCCCTTCACTTCGCCTACCGGTACGAGGCTGCCACTCGAGAACCTTTCTTCCCCATCGGTTGTCGGTTCTTCGAGCTATATGGCCGGCCCATTGCCACTTCAGCTTACTAATACGTTGGGCTATGTCGGTTACTCTGGTTCTACTGCGGATATCCTTATTCCTAAATTTATCACGCAGAGAAAAACTTTTACTTATTCTACAATAACTCAGATCCTAGATTGACAAATCTTGCCAGATTTTCAGCTATGAATAGTTTATATATACGCTTTCAAATAGTCCTACTTTCATCTTGTTAACACTTGGGCCCAAGAATGTATGGAGACGTCTCTTTCTTCTTTATAGATTATTGGCATACAGATGGTTGGAAAAGTCAAGATTGGATATGAAAGAGTTAACAAAATAGAGAAGTTTAACAGAGATATTATACCGCCTTGCGGTACGCCAGAAACAAGGTCAACATTCTGTGAAGTCATTTGCTAAACGTGAACGGACAGCTGACGTTCGCGAAGATAAGATGAGAACCACTCATAAAGTGACAGTGTAAACTTCAAATAGCTGAGGATAGCAAGAATGATATCTTTTTCAAAGGTGTTACAAGCATTACAAAAGTCAACGAGCACCACTAAAGTAACTTCTCCAATAAATCGCATTCTCTAATATCCTCAGTTATTTTAAGTAAAACGGTTGTGGTTCTGTGACCAGGAAGGAACCCGGACTGAAAAGTACTCAGCAAGTTATGTCTATATATGTAATTAGATACTTGCTTATGAATACAGGCTTTCAAAATTTTAGATAGAAAAGGTAAAATTGATATGAGATGGAAGTGACTAGGAAGTGTAGGATTGGATACTTTAGGAAAGGGTCTTAGATTTTTCCACTGAGTCTGACACTAACCCGAATCAAGGGAAAAATAATTAACAATATGGGTGACTGCGGGTAGAAGGTATTCTAATATATTAGCAATTATGACCTTTCTAATATTATCGCAACCAACACAGTTATATGGTTAAAATAAAAAGAAAACATTGAGCACATATACACTTTTATTGGCAATAAGGGTTATTGCTAATAAAAGTGTATATGTGTATTTATCTCCATCTACTCTACACTATTTTAAAGCACCAACTTCTGAAGCTAATATATATGAAAATTATTTTATTATGTTTATTTTTTTTAATATATTTTATTATATACAATATTAAAAACTATAACAATAAAGAAAAAACTAAAACTAGAAACTTAATTATCATAATATAGTCCTACTCCCCGCGGTATCGTGCCAAGAACGCTCGCTGCGTTTCCCGTCTGAATGGCTATACTTATCCTTTGAGCGAGAAAAGAACCAGCCCTCTTATCACCAGCAGCAACGACCAGCCGCAAATGGAGTTCCTTTAAGAACTTCACCGCACGTGGACCCCACAGACCGATAGTCTCTACAGCAAATGGCACAAATATGTAGTCATCTCTCAGAGACTCATACTTGCGCCACTTACTCAGTTCAGCTGCCTTTGATGCCGCCCCGACTCTAAACGAGGTACCCCTGAGATTAGAGGCCGCTAGAGCACAGAGTAAATCTTTACTCATGTGGCTAGAGTGTCTACGCAAGTAGCATATACATATTTATATACTTACATATTTAGTTCTTCAAATTTGGTTTTTACTTTTTAGTAAAAGTTTAATTTTCATGTGGTTAATTTTGACTGCAAGCCTTGTACATTTTGTTTTGTTTTCTTTAATATTAATTTAGGATTAAAAATTTTATATGTGTAAAGAAATAATTCTGGGATTCTTTCTGATTCTTTCCATGATAGATATTATATTTACGAATCAGATGTAAATGTAAAAAAAATACTTTAAATATTTATTACGTAATAATCTACAATGAATAAAAATTATTCTATTCTATTCTCATCTATTGTTTTATATTGCGAAGCGGCAACATTAAATAGGTTTATGTGAGGTTGTAAAACATGATTATGTTATTTTAGTCCATATTTTGATGGATACAAACTAAATTTATTTTAGACTTACAAAGAGAAAAAACAGTTTTTCTAAGTCTAATAATACATTACTGTTTTATTCGAACTTCATTACCTTTTTTTTCTCATTATTAGTTTACTTATGCTGCACTACCTCCCATATATTTATCTCTGCTTAGCCTATTGGTTGACTGGGAGAGAATGCCTTAGGCATTAAGTCCGCCATACATACGATTTTTCTTTTGTTCATAAAAGTTTAAATAAAAAAAATATTATAACTATAAAAATTAATTGATTAAACATTAATTAGTGTACTAGGTTTAGGATGAATTTTCTCAATAACAGAAAGGGAAGAAAAAGGTTTTATGGCAACTAAAGTAAAATCCTCTACAAGCTCCTCTTTTACTTAAATCTGTAAAAGTAAACAGTTCAAATCAAAGAATTATTGTAAAGCCTCGGTTTACAATAACTCTTTGTTTATAACTTTATATGACTCTATTTATAAAATGTAAATAAATTCTGAGAAAAAATAACAAAATTTGAGTAATTAGTGTTTACTATAACGGAATCGTTGGCAGAAAAAGATCATTAACGAATGCATTAAGCATATTCAACAATTACGGTAAATTAAAAGCCGACTACTGAACATAAGCGTCCCCCATACATTACCTCAGGCAGGAACTTATGGCATACCTAGGGTATACTTGCCATAACTTGCAAGCTTGACAGGTGGGTCGGCAATTGGATTTAATTATCATAATTACCATGAGCTTAAAACAACTCAATGCTAAACGTTTCCCAAGTTGTAATTATTTTATTGAGAACTTTACAACTTAAGGAAAATCAATAAGGTTTTAGCGGTCGCCAGATTTTGGTTGTTTAATATCATACATAATAGTAAACATAGTATGTGATATTATAGTCAATGGGCTGACATGATAGCTCACCAAGTATAAAAATCAGTCGCTCAGTTCGCTACAAAGAATGAATTGATAGTAGGTTTTTACTTTTACTCGTAACGAGGCATTTGAATTTTATTGTTGTTTTGTATTGTTATTTTCTATTGTTGTTCGGATTAACTATAGAAATTAAAAACCCTCGCATCATATACGCTGCTTACCGTCAACCACAGATACTACTATCCGTTACTGGTGTAGAAAGATATTTAAGATCTGGCAATTCTTCGAATATTTATAAATTTGATTATCAGATTATACCATAATATATTACTAATAATCCTATTCTACTAATTATCCTATTGTTTCGAATACTGGAATTTTATTCTTTTAGCATCCGACTTAAATTACCCAAACTCATCATAGATCTTCTCCTGTTTATTAAAAAGTAATAGTAAGGAATTCACCAGATAGGACCATCATATATTTATACGTGGTAGAGCCATGCTGCAGCTATATTTTTGGTATAGTTGTAACACGAATGGGTCGGCTCGACAGGGATAGGACCACGCTCTCACAGAATACCAGCGTAAAACAGCAGCTTAATAGTGCTGTGTTTCGTATGGTGAGTGTAGAGAACCGGAGACCCTTTTACTGGAAACGAGGCATTCCATCTTAGTCCTCACGGGTGACAATGCATCTGCATTTTGATTCGCAAACGAGGATAGCTGTAGATGTCTATGGGCCACAGTAACCACTTACCACCAGGTGGGCTGTGTGCTCATTTGTCAACCCTATACCATAAAAAAATATTTAGTTGAACGATGGCCGTAGTGCGAATGGATCGCCTCAAGTAGTATTTCTAGGCTTCCACAGATTAACAATGAAAAATAACAGTGTGATGCTGCTGTGCAATAAAGAATAATGAGTGAGGATATCTTAGTAAGGTGAGGTTATTTTATTCAGAGGTGACAACACATCTGCATTATGATCCCTAGGTAAGGATAAATATAGGTGTGGCCTATGCCACATTATCCATTTACCATCAGCTGTATTTGGTGCTTGCTTGTTTCACTTATATAAAAAAGGTGTAAAAAAACTACTCATCCTTCAATTTAAGTAACCTCCAAAGCATTAAATCCCTTTACAATAGTAACTGACATAGCCTAAAGGGTCAGTAAACTCAAATTCCAAAAGGCCGGCCATTTAGAGGAGACCATATAAAGGTTTTCGACATGTATTGGCAATTTGCATTTGAATCGTAATCGAGGATTGACGTAGATGTCTATGGACCACAGCAACCACTTACCGTAACTGTGCGATCGTTTGACATTACTGTCCTATAAAAAAGTTGATCGAAATAACTTATTATGTAAATTTTATATTTTTATTTAAATGTAAAATCAATAAAACGTATACAGAAACATACATTGCAAATACCGTGATGGTTGCTAGAGAGCATACAAACTTCATCGCTAGCAGCTAACTTTAATCTTGTGTTCAAGTTTTGTTTGTAATCATGAAACCAACACTGCGTCCAATTACTTAGCTTGCAGGCTGAGACATTTAAATCCTAGGTGACGTGCTTTGTAAGTACTAACAGAGTTTAGTTGCTGCAAAGGAAGTTCGCAGTTCGTGTTCCTGGTGTCAACTTTAATTTAACTATTATTTCTCTACTATAATATTTACAACTGGAAGACAATGTCTAAAATATTAAGGTCGCCTTTAATAACAGCTAAATGTGAATAAATAAATACCATTAACGGTTTTAGCACTTTTGTTCGCGTGGAGTTCAAATTGCTTATGACATTACACTATAACATACATTACAATAAGTATTTTGCTAATGTATCGGTGCGTACACATTATATAACATAACATGTTGTAAAACGTTGTTATATAAAAAATAATATAACAACCATACAATTATTATAATCACGTATATAAATATAACTAAAAAAAATAAAAGAAATTTTATATAAATCGAGATGCGACGGAGGTGTCGCGCGGGGCAACGACAAACGACAATGTCATACGACAATGTCATATAACATTGTTAAATTGTATTGTTATTTTAATGTGTACAGTATTGTTATATGTTGAAATGTTTAAAAACAATGTTACATAACGTGGACGTGATATAAAACAAAAGTTACACAACATGTTACTTAATCTGTACGCACCCTATCACTAACTCGTTAACGAAACGCTTTAACTTTGGAAGAGTAAAATAACAACTGGCAGAAATAATGATGCGGCTGATTTAATGGCAAAAACGCCTAATTTAAGACGCAATTTAAAGTGGTCCACGTGCTGTAAATGGGAGAGGATTTAAAATAAAATTAATCTCTAAATCACTTTATAGTTTTTTTTATTTGTGCCAGCTCGTGCAAGTTATGTGCGCTTGATATTCTCGAACAGTTAATATACACCCGACCATGCAAAATGAACAGAATTCCCAAATGAATACACGCCATTTTGTCTGAATCTGGTACATATTAATGGGGCTAACTTAAACGGAAATTGTTGTTTTAGCAATATAGCAATTGTTTGAAATAATCGGAATGCGCAGAATCGAAACACACTCCCCTTTAATAATAATAATAATCGAGGGTTTTGTCTGTGCGATACAGGACCAACAACTTTCGGAGATATATCCTAAGGGATGGCACCGTCGACATCTGTCGAGCTTGTCGCCATCCCGGTGAGTCACTTAGGCGTGTCATCTCCGGTTGCTCGGCGCTTTCTATCTCTGAGTACTTGCACATGCACAACTTAGTAGCCAGAATTCTACACCAGGAGCTCGCTCTGAAATACGGTCTCGTGGACCGGAAATTGCCGTATTACAAGTACTTGCCGGAAGCCGTGCTCTAAAATTACCGCGTCAGGCTCTACTGGGACTGGACCATCATCACAGACAGGACTATTCTTACGAATAAGACTGATGTTGTGCTGATGGACCGGGCACATTCAAAGATATTTTTGGTCGCATTACCATTCCGTATGACGAGAACCTTGTAAAAGCCGAAACAGATAAGCGGACAAAAAAACTCCTTTCTAAAAGGCCGGCAACGCATCTGTAATTCCCCTGGTTCCCCTGGTGAACTGCAACACCGGGGCAGTTCATGGGCGGCGGTAGTCACTTGCCATCGGGTGAGTCGCATGGTCGTTTGCCCTTCTCCTATAAAAAAAATATCTGGACCTGACTCACGAGGTGACCGACATGTGGGGTGGACTGCCGACTGAAATTATACCTGTAGTCGTCTCTGCGAACGGGTTAATCCCAGTCAGCCTCTCGGGTCATCTGAAGCGACTGGGACTCCGTGACGGACCGCTCTAAGCTCAAATGCAGAAGACGGTGCTCCTCGATACCACCCGCATCGTCCGCCGGTTTCTTTCCCTTTTCCCCTAACCCTCGGTCGTTTGGTCTTCCTTGCCGAGGGTTTCCATCTGCTTAAGTTTTTATTTATTTATGTATTATTTATTTATTTATGTTAGTATATTAAATTTATATAGGTTTATTTTATGTTCATTTATTATTTCCTTTAATATATTTACTCAACCCAACCAAATGAGAATACTATATAAATACCGCAAATAATAATAATCTACCTTTAAATCTGTCTATAGTCGCTTGCACGTATAAAAACAACGCCGCCCATCAGAGTGGTTGCTACGAATGTGGTTCAAGCTTTAGCGCTGCGACATTGTTCACTCATACCATAGTCAAGTTTTTTTTATAGGAGAAGGGGGATAAGTCGCTCGCGTCCGTAGGCTTCGACCACCTAACCCTAGGCCCACCCTACACGTGTCCCCCGGGTGGTGCTAAACGAGCGACAAAGCCGAAACGACAGACTCGGCTCCTCGCCGTGTGGTAGCGGCGTAAAATTTACTACCCCTTATGTCGCACCATGAGCCAACAATTCAAAGAAATGGCCCCGAGTTCCCGGCGCCCCTTTAATGGGGCAGGGGTGCGAAGAATCTCCGGGAGGAAAACCGGCGACGAGGTTCGCCACCCGTCACGTCCTGTCTCCTGGAGGGGCGAAAAGTGGATTGCGGAGGCCCGTCTGGCTACGCTGAATGTATGTGGAGCAATGAATGATAAGATGGATGAAATATGCGAAATGATGAATGATAGAGGAATAGATGTATTATGTGTGAATGAGACGAAACGAAAGGGAAGAGATGTCACTGCACATGGCATGTATACCGCTTACTGGTCTGGTGTAGACGAGACCAAGCGAGCATGCCAAGGAGTCGGTGTCATCCTTTCAGAAAGAATGGGTCAATGTGTGAAAGAGTATGAATGTGTAAGCCCAAGGCTGCTGTGGATACGAATGAAAGTGGGCTTAAAGAAGTTGTTTGTGCTTGGGGTGTACGTCTCAGATATGTCTAAGCCCACTTATATCCGAGAGCAGTTTTGAGACATGGTAAGGCTGGTGTTGACGAAGTGCAAGGAAAATGAAAATATTATTATGTTAGGAGATTTTAATGGAAGGGTGGGAGTGAAGAGGTCTGGTTATGAAAGGATATTAGGAGCGTTTGGCGATGAAATAATAAATGAGAATGGTGAAGACCTCCTCACCATATGTGTGGAAAAGAATCTTTTTGTGGCGAACACTTTCTTTCGCCATAAGAGGATTCACATGTATACATGGGAAAGAGGGGATGATAGAAGCATGATAGATTTCATAATTGTGGATGGAAGAATGAGGAGCGTAGTGGTAGATACAAGGGTTTACCGGGGGTCCAACGTAGGGACGGATCATTACATGGTCTTATGCCGAATTAATGGTCTGTTCAAGCGTTGGCGGCATCGGACATCTGTGTCTACCACTGCGTTACAGCGTATAAGAATAGAGAGGTTACAAGATGAAGGTGTGAAAGAGAAGTATAAATGCAGACTGAGGGAAAATATAAGTGTGTTGAATGAATTTTGTATGAATGATTTAGACTTGAAGAATGTATGGAATAATGTTAAGAAAGTTTTGGTGGATACAGCCACCGAAGTATGTGGTGTAAGTAAGAGAACGAATGAAAGGAAAAGTAATACTTTGTGGTGGGATGATGAGGTACGGATGGAAGTTGAAGCAAAGAAGAGGGCATGGCTAGATTTACTAGCAACCAAAGCTGGTAATTCTGGCGGTATGAATGATGAGATTGAAAGAAAAAAGGCAGACTTTAGACGTATAAATAAGAGAGTAAAAGAAGTTGTTGAAAGGAAAAAGCAAGAAAGAATAGATAAGAATGATAGAAGAAGTGGAGAGAGGTAGAGAAATAAGTGTAGATGAAATAGTGAAAGCAATGAAAAGCATGAAAGCAGGTAAGGCAGCCGGATATGATAGAGTATCACTCGAAATGCTAAGGGCTGGAGAGAGTGTGGTTGCAGGCCTGCTGTACACCTTGTTTAATTTATGTTGGGAACTGAAGCGGGTACTGGAAGACTGGTGCAAAGCAGTTATAGTCCCAATATATAAGGGAAAGGGGTCGCAGCAGGACTGTAAAAACTACCATGGTATCAGCTTGCTTAGCATTGTGGGTAAACTGTATGCTAAGATGTTAATTGAAAGAGTTATGGAAGAAACTAATGGAAAAATTTGGGATGTGCAAGCTGGATTTAGAAAGGGTGTACGGATCAAGTCTTTTCCATGCGCATGATTGCGGAGAAATTTTTGGCCAAAAACCAGAAAGCTTTTTGTGCGTTCATGGACTTGGAAAAGGGTTATGACAGAGTGGACAGGAACGTGTTATAGCAAACACTGACCTCATTTGGGTTGAGCGCTGGTCTGATACAGGCATTGAAGTCTCTATATAGGGACCCTAGTGCTTGTGTCAGGATCAACGGGGCCTACTCGGACTGGTTTGGCATCCATAAAGGTGTCAGACAGGGCTGTGTGGCTTCCCCGTGGCTGTTCAACCTATTTATGGACAGTTGTTTGGAAAATTTGAAAGTAGAAGAATGCGGGTTAAGAATGGGTGAGTTAACCGTCAAATGCCTTTTGTACGCCGATGATCAAGTCATACTTGCGTCGTCGGCGGCCGAGCTGCAAATGATGGTTACATTAATGAACAGGACATTAAAAGAAAAGGGAATGAAAGTGAACGCAAGTAAGACGAAAGTTATGGTTTTTGAAAGAGAAGAAAGTAAAACGAAATCTGAAATAAGAATAGAAGAGGAGTTGTTAGAGCAAGTAGATGAGTTTGTGTATTTGGGATGTGTATTTAGCAGGGATGGTAGATATGATAAGGATATAGAACGACGAGTGAATGCAGGAAATGGAGTGAATGGGGCTCTACACTCTATTGTGAAAAGTCAGAATGTGTCCAAAAAGGCACGTATGGCAATACACAATGCTGTATTAGTGCCTACTTTAATGTATGGTAGTGAAAGTTGGGTGTGGCAGAAGAAGCACGAGAGTAGAATAAATGCTGTAGAAATGCGATCATTAAGGAGTATGTTAGGGATGAATCTGAATGACAGAGTGAGAAATTGTTTAATAAGAGAAGAGTGTGGTTTGCAAGATGATGTTGTGACCAGGATTAAGAAAGGAATGCTTCGGTGGTTTGGTCATGTGGTAAGAATGAATGAGGAAAGAGTGACAAAGCAAATTTATGTTGCAGAGGTGAACGGCAGAGTCGGGAAGGGCCGCCATAGGCGAAAGTTTATCGACCAAATTGGCGATATATTGAAAATGGGCCAAATCAAGAGTACCTTTAACCGACGAGCGTGTATGCGTAGGTATATGGATGTGGAGGAAGCGAGAGAGGTCTGTCAGGATCGTGCCAAATGGAAGTCCATAGTCTCTGCCTACCCCTCTGGGTGACAGACGTGAGTGTTTATAGATAAATAGATATAGATATAGAGAAGAGTGACAAACGAGCACACAGTCCACCTGATGGTAAGTGGTTGCTGTGGGCCATAGACATCTACATCTATTTTCGATTACGAATCAAAATGCAGATACGTTGTCACCCGTGAAGACTAAGATGGAATGCCTCGTTTCCAGTAAAAAGGGTCTCCGGTTCTCTACACTCAACATACGAAACACAGCAGCGTTAAGCTGCTATTTTACGCTGGTATTCTGTGAGAGCGTTGTCCTCCCCCGGTCGAGCCGACCCATTCGTGCTACAACCATAATATAGCTGCAGCATGGCTGTACCATGTGTAAAAAGTTCACAAATCTCAATCAAATCAAAGTTTCACTAATCCAAGAGAACGCCGAGGCTACTATTTTTTTACAGTTTGGGCAATATTGTTCTTGCGAAATTAGGCCAGCAGTACTTTCAGCACGAATGTTCTGCCTGTACACCTTGTGCGTCAAAAGGGAAAAGTACCCCTCACTTCACTCTAAACTTTAGAAAGTCTCCACTATCTATATGTACTACAGATGTAAATAGGCTCCACGTTTACATCAGCAGTTTTAATTACGTGAATTTCTAAATCCTCGGTGTTGTCGCTAAGCAAACTCATAACACCGCTTGACAAATATTTTCTTCGCTGCGGTATACAAACAAATTAGTCAATTTATACTTCATGCCAGATATTGGTATAATTTTATCGTCATTATCGTTGTTGAGCTTCATTGCTGATTAAATAATTATGCGTCTCTGTAGCTTATACGCAATTTAGTTCATATAAAAGCACACAGAATAATGTTAAATAAGTAAATACCCTATAATGGGGTATCTATGTAGAGGCATGTATTTATTCAGAAATAAATACCTACATTGATAGTAGTATTATCACATGAATGATGGTGAACATGGTGGTTGATTGTTACCATGAAACTATTGGGTCGTTGGAAAACGCACACAAACATTTAGGTTCATTTTTGGGCATAAAATGTGAAAACCACAATGATATTTGAGTTACTACCGTTTGGTGTTTCACATAAAATAACACAGTACTATAGTACCGAATGTGCACGGTATGAAATCGTATTCAGTATGCATTGTGAAATACCCAGCAAAAGTGTATATTGCAGAATCTTTGTATATTCGTGATAATTATAGTACAGGGTAGAGATACAGGCTACAAATGATCTGAATGAAGGCGGTAAAGATGCTCGATAATCTAATCAAATGTACGCAAAAGAGAAAACAAACATATGAGAGAAAAGTAATTTATAAAAACGATAATAAATTAATTTAAAAAATGAAACGGCAGGAAAATTAGACAGTTTATATAACGGCCCATATTATTATTTACATATTTCGTGAAACGAATAATGTTGACATTGTACACAAAAGCAGAAACAAACCTTTTGTATCTTTATAGGTTTTATTTGATGAATTTTTAAAACTGTTATCATAAAAATGTTCGTAAAAATAGACTCAATACTTAAATAACTGTTTCACAAGAACTTAAAACTAAGTAGATTTTCATTTCAATTAAATGGTGTGTTTACCCCTCACTTCAATACAAATTAGTTATCACGAGCCTTAACATTAACCAGGTTTGACGAAATGAAATATTGCTAGGAAAATTGTATAGGCGCTTCTGGTACAACGACACCGCAGGACTAACTCACGAAGAGAGGTACTCCGAGTCTAGAAGCGACTGAGAGCTTCCCTACACTATTACGTTAAACGAAAACCGCTTTGATCGGTGTGAAGCAGGGAACCTGACGAGACTTGATGCAATCAAAGGGCTCTTCAGAACGCACCTTCACAGGAACCTTGACTTAAAAACGAAATGACATGATTTCTAAACCTTTAAAATCATATATGATAACAATTACTTTGTGGTGGCTACGCAAAATAATCCGTCTCTCACATTTTTTTTTAAGTATACGTGTGACAAACAAACGCACAGTCCACCTGATGATAAGTGGATGCTATGGCTCATTGACATCTACATCTATCCTCGCTTAAGATTTAAGTACATAAGTGTTATTACACTTCTCAGAAATTGTTATTGAAATCAGAAGCAAATGTACTGTCGGGTTAAAAAAAACTCTAATGTCAGGAGCTATTAAAAATAAAAGCTTTCATCGAAATTTTTCTCTCTATGTTATTTGTTAACTTGTACTTTTTATTGATTTTAAAATTTCGTAAATTTTTCAAATATCCTGCGTAATGGCTACCGTTACTATAAATGTAAATAAACCTAGCAAGCTAACAGCTTAGCAAAGTGGCGAAGCAATCAGCTTTGTAGCGGTTTCTAACGGTTGCCGTTGAGCAATCAGTTTCAAAATAGGATGCCTGGGCGATCAGTAATCGATTGCTGAAAACAGAATTTGGAAATTCGAAACCGTTCTCGAGATAATCGAGGGACAGACGGACAAACGGAGGGACAGACGGACAGTCATCGTGAAATCAATAAGTGACTTCGCAAGCTTCGCCACTTAATAAGTTGATCCACGAACGAAGAATTATACGACCCATGAAGGCTAAAATGGAATGACTCGTTTCTGGTAAATAGCGCCTCCAGTTTTTTACACGCACCGTACGAAACAGCCGCATTTAGTTGCCATTTTACGCTGGTATTCTGTGAAGGCGTGGTTCTCTCCCGGTCGAGCCGACCCATTCGTGCTACAACCATAATGTAACTGCAGCATGACTCTGCCATGTAGAGTTACCACCACGTTTATTGCGAAAGCATCCTAAGAGGTGGTTAATTACGGGGTGTCTTTCAGTCCTCACTTTCTTCGGAGATCATCGTCCAAAGTGAAGACTGAAAGACATCCCGTAGATAGCAGTATACCATCTCATGTGTCATATCTCATTACAAACCTTCACAAGTCCACAACTGAACCTAAGTCTCCCTACATAATCTCCCAAGGGATGCCACAGAGCACGGTCTTGAGCTAACTGCATCCATCGGCTTCCTGCATGCATCTCATTTATAGCAGATGAGAAATGCCTCGTAAAACAGCCTCTAAAGTGAGAAATGTGGTACTGTAAACGCCAATCCTCCCGCCAAGCGTAGTTATTTCTGCATAACGCTTCGTACAATGGAAGGGGCCCATGTTCTGTCAGCTTGAGATACGTCCCACGTATTTCCCCCTGTTTTATTAACCCAAATAATTTGTCTTGCTAGTGAATAAATCGAATAAAAATTAAATTAAACTTATTCACGAATAAATTGTAACTTTTTTCTAATTCTGATTCTTTTAGGAATATCCATTTTAAATCTAATTAATATAAAATATAACGAATATTTCAGAAAGAAACATTAACCTTTACATTTTTCTAACAAATTGACTTCTTCCGCTTTCAAATTCTGCCAAATATTTCACCTCATTCCAATGTGGCGTCGCTCCGGTAGTAGAAAAAGTCGTGGATGCTCTCCTTGTATACTAAACTATATTGTTATAATAAATAGAATAATTTTCCCAGAGCAAATTTCCTCATTTTCTCTGGCTCTTGCTAACAAATTTTTTTAATTAAAATTTTTCGTTCATCATTTTAGCCAAAAAGTTAATTTGGAGCGGAGTCGTATGAGCGTGTTTCATAAAAGTCATAAGTAAAGAGATGTTTTACGTTTAAAAATTTTCTGTTTAAAATAATTTGAAATAAAAAGTTAAAGTTCCAGGCTATAAACGTCCCACTGCTGAGCACAGGCCACCTCTCATTTCTGAGAGGGTTTTAAAATAAATTGAAAATAGATTACCATTAAATAATTGAGTGAACTGAGAATAAGGTTTAAAGCTAGCAATAAACTAGTAGGGATGCAAAGTTTCCGACCTCCGAACCGTTTCCGAAATTTAAAGTCAAAGTAAATAGCTCTATCGACGTAATTACTTTGACTTTAAATTTATTTTAGATGCTATGAAACCCAAATTTTCCCGCAATCCCGCAAATGAAAAAGTAAAGCTAGTTGTAACGCATATAAGTCGCCTTCTTCATAAAATGTTTATTTTTAACAGTTTACAACATTACAAAAATGCAGGTAGTTTTAGGTCATTTTCTATGGAGTTGTAACGAAATTTTTACTAATACAAGAGCATTTTATAAGTTGGTCGACTATTACTCGTTAACTTCTTAATTCTACTTAGCTATGATAGTTTTCCTTTTAATTTTGTTATATATACCACTATCTTGTATACATTTCACATTTCCAAAAACAGGGGTTTAGTACTAACTAAACCGCTGATGTTTCCTCTCCTCTACTAAGAGTGGAAGACGCATGAGTCTAATGAAAAATACCACAAAATATTTCGCAAACGGACCCCTGAATCGAAAATATGTTATTCCACACCCCCAATGTTTATGAAGGACCTGTCCAACGATACCCTACATGATGGAATAGACGGGTAAAAAATCATCCTCCATTTACGTTTGTAAATACCGAAAATAAAAATGTTTGTGTAATGATTTTATTTCACAGTTTTCTAGACGTGATTAAAATCTATAACTGTGACAAATTACAGACTTGTAGCACCTAGGGTCTCTGATCAAAACCGCAGACGGACGGACGGACGGACGGGAGGACGACGGTCAGATCGACATGGCGATACTATGCGAAACTATAAGAGTTCATTGATGTATAAGCACGGAACCCTAAAAATGAGATTATTTTTGGAATTTAAGTTGAAAGAGTGTAGAGAACTGGAGACCCTTTTTACTGGAAAAGAGGCATTCCATCTTAGTCCTCACAGGTGAATCAAAACGCATCTGCATTTTGATTCGCAAACGAGGATAAATATAAATGTCTATGGGCCACAGCAACCACTTACGATCAGGTGGACTGTGTGCTCGTTTGTCACCCTATCCTATAAAAAACTAGGCTGGAATTGCGTTTGCCACTTTAGTATTAAAGAAAAAAAACCTTGTAAAACATAATTAAAATAACTATAACTTTTGTTAACTTTGTCAAAATACAAAAGCACGTATCAGGTTTTATCAGCGGCACTAGCTGATACCGTCGTACCGGTAGACGAAATATAGGGCGACCCCCCGCCAGATGGAGTGACGACCTAGTAAGACATGCAGGAAGTCGATGGATGCAGGTGGCTCAGGACCGTGCTTTGTGGTATTCAGTGGTGGAGGCCTATGTCTACTTGTGAAGGGTTCTAATGATGAATGATGATGATACACTGGATGATAAAAATATCCATTACCATTTCTTCTTTTTCGTTAGTATAATGGTGGTGTGTTTTTCGTTAGTATAATAAGTGGTGCTTTTGGGAAACTCCAAACACAAGTATGCGCGAAGTTGTGCACTCAAAAAAATGGTGGTCAGATGCAAAACATCCAGGCTGGCGACCGGGGATAGCGTCAAAGGTGCGAAATATCTGGTACGTCATCAAGAATCGCTTTGCCAAACGTAAGATTACGGTGAATCCTTTCTTTCTGTTTTTTTTTCTTCAATTTCGCTAATACGATTGTTGTTGAATAAGATATTATTATTATATTGAATGCATTAGTCATCCTTATGTTCAAATTCTTTGCAGTATTCCATATTCGTATTCTTAATTCGCTCTTTTATTACCCAATGGAGCTTAGATTTATTCATATTTTAACTACGCGTGAAAAACATTACGTACAATAAATAACGCTTTAGATATATGTTTTATAAGCTATTTATGTTTATGAACATACGCCAGTCATTTAACTGTTTTATTACAAGAGTGTCATTTAGAGATATTATTTTATGTCATGAATCTTTGGACATAAATGTGAATATATATAAAATTATTAAATTATTTTAATGCTTCATTAAGCGTATACGTATAGATGGTTTGGATACTTATATAATTTGAGGAATTGTAGTTTATTAAACTTGCTGTTCCAAAGTACAGACTCCATAAAACTAGCGGCTCATTTTTGGGTAGATGCATAACTATTTATCGCCTAAAAGTTTTTTTTTTAATTTATTCTTAGAAAGGCTGTTACATTATTTACATTCCAAACTTTGCCAAACTGTAAGCCAGTTTGTCGGCAAAAGTTTGTCGGTAAAAGCGCATGTGAAATACACGCTTATGAATAAAGGATACGATAAAATAAATTACTATTTAAGATAAGATTTGGTGGTATTACTTATAAGATAAGGATAGTCGGACATAATGAACTAGCTTTTTTTTTAATTTGCGTATATAATTATATAAAGGTTAATTTGTTACTTTTGGGAGAAAATCTGTTATTAATATCCCCCATATTTGCCATTGTTGCCACGCTTGGTCTGCGGGTTTGTAACTATATTGTTATTTTGTTAATAGGAAGATACTTCTGTACATCTGCTGGTTTGCTTCCCTCTATTGCCTGTTTCGACACCGACGGGACGATATAGGTTCTTACAAAGACTCTACACGGTCAAGTGTTCATCCATCCGGAATTCGGGCGGTAGGCGGCGTGAGTGAACAAGTTAATTAAAGCCCTATAGAGGGTTTTTTGACGTGACAACGACTTATAAATCGATGAAGCTCGCTGCACGAACGAAAAAACATGACTCATGCGGCGTTACCTAGGCGTTCCATTTAAAGTGTAAGCGAGAGCGCGAAACGAGCGACTGTGCGAGCGAATGTGGTGTCAATTGTTTATAGCAACGATAATTGCGGCGATAAAGGTAATGATTCTTTCGATATTAAATATTTCTTATGACGTTTTCACGTTCAACTATCGTCAGTAAACCGACTTTACAGACAACCGATTTTTTTTTAATTTTATATAAATAAAAATAGTTAAAGTAAATTATTAGCCATATATTTAGTTTAATTAGTTAAAGTGAAATGTAAATTACAAGTGAAAGTGTAATCCAAAAAAAATATAATAATAACAGCTAAAAGAACAATAAACAATAAGTGATAAAGTGACTTAGACATCAAATCGATATAAGAATTATTAAAGGGTTTTTAACTCTAAAAGTGCTTAAAAGCTATGTAAATCCCTATGGACAACAGTTTACAGCGAATAAAATAATTTTCCAGTGCGTAAAAACATCAAAAAATCTTTTGAAAAGTGTGTGTGGAAAATATATATCATTACAAAATTCAAAAACCGGTCAACTCATTCTTATAGGAAAAATATTGTGCGACATCTATCGATGAATTGCTAAAATAGTACAGTTGATCGATATTATAATACTAATATAGTACTTAGATTAGCCGAAAGAGGGCTATGAATAACATTACTATACAGAAAGATAATAGAGACTTGTAAAGACTGAAATGGAGAACCAAAATGTTACCTTTCGTTCTCAAAAGACCAAAATATTAAATGAATCACTAAACATGTCATTTATATCGACCAACTCAGATTATCTGGCTAGAAGCTTACCAGATTTATACACTGCACAATTATATAACGAGTATTGTGAGTGCTACAAAGAGCAAATATTAAAATTACAGGAGCAACTACAAATAGCGCATGCTGAAATAGATAATTTAAACTCAGAAAACAGCAATCTTAAACAGCAAATTAATGAGCTTCATGCTCATTAATTTCTGAAGGAAGAAGAAAAATTCTGCAGTTAAACAAATTTGTACGGGTTCGCCACAAGTTACAAAAATCACTTATTCTCTAATAACAAAAAAATACCAAAAAATCTACAAGAAAACAATTTGAGCATGAGTATTGGAGATCTTGAACTAAAAACAGATGATGACATAATACCAACAGATGGCGACACCAGTAACATACGCATACAACAACGAAATAATATATCAGCGTCTGAAGTGGTTCCAGAAACTCAAAATGCATCATGATGTGGCGTTAACACACAAGAAATGTCAATCTATAACTCCAGCCACAATCAACCACAAGATGGCACTAAAAACTTAGTAAATATTAATGTACAAAACAACCGAAGAATATTCATTATTGGAGATCAGCAGTGCTTGGGTCTTTGTAAAAAACTAACAATTTCGAAATAACAATTTAAATACGAAAAATACAAAATATATTCCTTTATAAAACCGTTTGCTAAGTGTAATGAGTCATTGAAACCATGCTGTAATTTGGACATAGGTATCAGAAAAAGATTGGTATTGGTGAAACTTAGAATAATAACACCTAGAAGCCGAGTCCACGTCCGTAATGCGAGGCAACTCAAACTAAGCCAGTATGGCTTAGTTCAATACTCGGCCCGTTAGTGCTCAAGGTCGTGTCGTGTTGACAACAGTTCCCGAAATTTTAATTAAAAATGACGGTTTGTGCAGTGAACGGATGTCACAGCACATCAGACAAACACAAGAAACATAATACTCGTAACATTGCATTTCACGTGTAAGTAATACTTTTGAACTCATATTTTTACGTAAAACATTCATCAAAAATAAATATGAATTTTTAAAAACTGACACATGACATTGTAATATGCCTATATGGAAATGTTGTCAGTAGTAGAAAAAATCTCCCACTTTTTGTCGTGTTATTAAAAATAAAACACGTCAATAGGAATTAAATACTTATAATAATAATACTTCATTTTCCGAAAGATTTGATGATGAAGATAAAGAATTGACTCAACACTTATTGAAAACACCGATTTGAAATTACACGCGGTAACGATGATCCTAACTGCAGAAACTACATTGTTGGCTATATATCTGGAAAGACATCTCACTACCCGAGTAAAATGTAAATATTGCATTGATAACATGCTTGCAAAAGAGAAACTTTGGTTCCATAAATCGGTATGTATGAGGGATAAAGGTGGATTGGTTTACGCCTCAAAAGAAGTTTATTCTATTTGTAGTGTTGCTGAAACTGATCTGAGACGTTATCTAAAAGAAAATTCAGGCAATATTTTCGAAAATGAAGTCGCACTTCAAATTATGAGAAGATTCCTAGGAGGAACTCGTATTTTTTCTATAGAACACGTTAACTCCCACTTGCATGTTTCGAATTTGACGAGACTTATTGTCGAGCGCTACTTAAGAATTAGACTGTTCAAAAATCCAAAAAAGAAAATACTTTACGATTCGTATCATCAAAGCGGCAGTTGTTCAGGAAACAGTTTCAGTTACAAGGCTACTGATATAAATGATTTTAATATTCATTTGTGTTTTTCTTATAAAGTTTTCTCAATAACTTTAAGCTGGAATGCATCTACTGTGTAAAACCTGCCAAAATTAAAATGTTCTTATGTTTTTCGTATTGTAGCTTACGTTATGCATGCAGTGAGGTGCGATGCACCATTATTCGACGATTATTAAAAACAAATTAGTTAAAACAAACTGAATAATGCATACTGAATTCACCAATCGTTCGTCGAACAGTCGTGTGTCGGGCATCGGGCAGGTGTGTATATTGAACTTGCATTAGTCATAATTATAACGTCTCTTTTTAGTTACAAAGAAAAATATGCTACAATCACATTTCGATGGCTCATAAAAGTGCTTGGCTAGACAGGCAAATACCCTTTTCAAGAATGTTTTGAATTTGGCGGACTACACTTCGATAACAGAATTCGAACAAACTTATTTTCACATTTGTATCAGTAATACGTTACGTCGTAACTGTTAGTTTAATAAAGTTTAAACTTCCCTACTTTTGGGGAAAATTTAATGTATTGGGAACATTGTTTTTTCACTTGTGTGTGTTTCGTCTAGCATAAACACAACTTGCTTACGCAAACATAAATTTGTTCTTGCCTCACGTTTGAACGTCCGCTTTGTAGGGAACTATCGTTCTAGGTGTTATTATTCTAAGTGGTGAAAATGATGCAGACCCAAACCAAATCCATTTTCACTTAAAGAATAGTTTAGAATTGTTGACCAAATGTAATGTAATATTACATTACATTTGGTCAAGCGGTATATCAATGGTGGCGGGGTAGAATTGAGGGTAGATCGGGATTTCTGCAGTATAAAGTTCCGTGGAGGTGCCGAGTGCGGGAGGCTCCGCTTAAGTCATTCTACGAGTGCTGAGATAGTGTCATAGTTCTGTACGTGGTGGTGGTTCTTCTGGTAAAGGCAAGGAGGATGGTGTTACTGAGAGGCTGCCCTGTGTACGTAGAGATGGGTGGTTTTGCTATTGGTTTGCATCTTTGGTGTTCTTCATGTAATTGTGTCCTTCACGTTGCACCAGTGTTTGATTGTGTCGTGGACATATTGGAACTGTAATTGCTCTATACTGAATGTATAGTGCGTTACGCTGTCTTTTATTATAACTGACTAGCTGTTTCCCGTGACTTCACCCGCGTGGAATTTATTGCGATTGGATTTCTTGGGTTTTAATCTTTTTGGGCAGAACCCTAATTCTTTTCCTAAAATAAAAGTAGTCTAAATTACTCCTTTAACATCAGCCATCTGCCAGTGAAAATCCCGTCCAAATCGGTTCACAGGTTTTTGCGATATGCGTGTTCAGACAGACCTCGTGTTAAAGTTCTATTATATTAAAAGATAATGATTAATTGCGCAAGTAAGACAGCAAATTGAACATCCGCTCTCACACTTTTTCTATTTTAACGATTAACGCTATCCTGATGTATTTCCGATCTTTTCGAGATCAGAATTCGGATTTCCTGTTATATTTCCTACAGAATTTGCCTTATCCTGTTGTAATTACTACAAGAATTTACATTTTTTTTTATAAACGTAATGCACATGTTAAGATTTTCTTCTATATCGTATAGGCAGTTTACAAACATAATTTGCACAAGGAGCAAACCTCCAGCGTCATTGAGAAAACTAAAATAAAGTTAACATTTATGCAGAGCTACTTATTCATGGAGATTGCACACTTTTTACATTAAAATTCCAGAAAATGTAAAATGCCGACATAATAACAATAAACAAAAGCAGTGTCATTGATCTGCACCAAAACAAGGTGATACACAAATCATAAAACCTCTGGGAATAAAGTAAACGCCACGAAGCTATTTCAATAATAATTTATGCATAGTCTATTCAGAGAACGAAATGCCGTGGGATTTGATAATGTTAAAAATATGAAAATAGCGTTTTTGTGGTCATAAAAGATCGACTAGAAGATATTGATTATATAAAATGAAATATATTTACAATGAAATAAATTTTTTAGACATGCTTGACGCATGACGTGGTGAACTCAGAAGTACCGAGGTACTTCCGACGTACTACCGAGCTAAATCCTCGTTGTACAATTCATAATACGCGAGAAAACGGAGTTCTATCGCAGTCGGCACCAATGAAATTTAAATATTAAGGGCTAATACACCAAGTGTTCAGCGGTTAAAGAGAAATTTCTGAGAAAACTTGCTTGCGGCGGCCTTGATATATCTTGGATTTTTTAAATTTCTCATTCAAAAAATCCAAGATATATCAAGGCCGCCAACACGCATTTAGGCAGCGCGGTGAACACTTCCTTGCCTTAAAACCCTCTCTCGATTCTATATCGAGGCCTGTATCCAGATTTAGGACGTATTTAGGCTTAACTTTTTTTTACTTCTTTAATTGTTTACTTAAGCGTTTGTTTGTACGAGTACCATGTAGTGGCGGTATTATAAAATCTTTTACCTCATCCCGTGGGTGTCGTACGAGGCGACAGAAGAAAACAAACCAGGAAAGCATTACAGCGTATTGTATATATATATATATATATATATATATATATATATATATATATATATATATATATATATATATATATATATATATATATATATATAACAAGGAAATAAAAAAAAACCTTTGACAACCCACCTGCCAAGCATGGCAACTTTGGCAAATATCCCCTCTATGAAGTAATCTACTTTTGTGGGCTTTAGTGATCATGATAATCACCATATCTCTTTTCTTCCTTCCATCGCTTCTTGCGACACCCATGGCAACATATGGGGTAGTACATTCTCTTACGCTGCTACTACGTGGCACCACTATACGCCATTACAAGCTGGTTCTATTATAATTTATTTAAATAATAGTATTAATCTATTTAAAAAAAATCTCAAAATAATACCGCTGCTTCTTAATCTCCCGAACCAGTGAACAAAATAATCTACCTATATAAAACATATATACATAATATATAGTTAGAAAAAAAAACAATAGCCAATGATTTAAATGAAGACTAAATCTGATTTGTAAAGTTACACTAAGTATACGCAGTTAGGACCAATCTCAAATAACTTAAATGAATTCACGAGAGCTCTTAATGGAATTGACTGAATATTTATTCTTGTCTGATAAACATTTTATTTTTCAATTTATTTATCCATCATTTAAGTGGAGAGTAATTTTAAGGCCTAAATGAGAACGTGTGGCGGAGCGGATCTATTTTTTTATAATAAGTGCGATAAACGAGCACAAAGTTCAACTGATGGTAACTGAATGCTGTGGCCCATAGACACCTACACTATCCTCGATTGAGAAACAAAACGCAAATAAGTTGTTGACTCTTTAACAGTGGTAGAGCTAAGCGGTAGCTTTTGCTGTCGCACGGATGGGCCAGCTCGAACCGGGGTGGTACCACGACCTCACAGAATACCAGCGTGAAGTAGAGGTTTACCTCTGCGTTGCGCTTGGTAAGTGCAGGTGGCCGGAGGCCCATTCCCCCCCCCCCCCATCAACATGGTAGTGGAATTAAATAAAAGACTACCCCAGGAGGGTACCAGCACCCTTGGAGAATCCCTCGCTGAGCATCCACGACCAAACTATTCCACTCCTGGGCGTGGGTGCTCAGGCTGCCCCGCGTATTCTGGGGGGGGGGGGCGAAATTCCGCTCAATACGAAACCTGCTCGGGGCAAGCGGAGCAAGAAGACAAAGGCAACCCCTACCACGCTTACCGTGGATTTCTGCAACATCAGGGGACTTCATTCAAACCTTAACGCCGTCCACTACCATCTGGAGATAGCTAAGCCGGCCTTGCTCTTTCTTACCGAGACACAGGTGTCCTCTCCGGCTGATACTTCGTATCTCTCCTACCCGGGGTACAAATTAGAACACTCGTTTGTGCCCCGGGCTGGAGTTTGCGTGTATGTCAGAGAGGACATCTGTTTTCGACGCCTCGGCAGTCTTGAAGGTACGGACCTGTCCATCCTATGGGTGCGCGTAGACAGCAACGACCATCCCCGCGTCTACGGGTGCCTCTATAGGTCCCATAGCGGTAATGCCGACACAGACCGACTCATCGACCACGTCCAAATGGCTGCAGACTCCGTGCTACAACAGGTTCCATCCGCAGAGATCGTGATACTTGGTGATTTCAACGCCCATCACGCTGAATGGCTTGGTTCTCGTTTAACCGATCATGCGGGTAGATCTGTCTATGACTTTGCTTTGGGATATGGTCTAACACAACTGGTTACTTCGCCTACGCGGATCCCAGATGTGGAAGACCATGTACCTTCCCTGTTGGACCTTCTGCTGACCTCTCATCCGGACGGATATCAGGTCTCCGTCGATGCCCCTCTGGGCTCTTCGGACCATTGTCTGATCCGGAGTACGGTGCCACTCACGCTCCAATCGCAGTTGCGATCTACAGCTTGCCGCCGTGTTTGGCACTATAGGTCAGCTGATTGGGACGGGATGCGGTCTTTTTTTGCATCCTACCCTTGGGGGCGGGTTTGCTTCTCGCCGGAAGATCCCAGCGTTGTTGCCGATTCTGTTGCTGATGTGGAACTTCAGGGTATGGAACTTTTTATTCCATCCTCTGTGGTGCCCATCGGAGGCAGATCCCAGCCATGGTTTGGTCGCTTCTGCAAAATAGCATCACGCTATAAGCAGGAGTGCTACCAGGCCTGGGTTGACGCATCAACGTCTCGGGATGTAAACACCAGCGCACTTGAAAAGAAGTATAATTCCGCCTCCAGGTCCTTCAAAAGCGTCATTGCCAAGGCAAGGTCTGAGCACATCGGCAGAATTGGCGAGAAGCTAGTTCGCCTTCCTTCGGGAACCCGTGCATTCTGGTCTCTCGCCAAGGCTGTCCAAGGGAACTTCTGTCAGCCATCTCTTCCATCTCTGCACAGAGAGGACGACTCACTGGCCCATGCCGCAAAGGAGAAAGCCGATCTGTTGAGCTCTCTTTTTGCGTCCAACTCGACTCTAGATGACGGGGGGAACACACCGCCGACCATCCCGCGATGTGAGTGCTCCATGCCGGATGTGCGATTTACACAGCGCTCTGTCCGCAAAGCACTCTTCTCCCTGGACGTCAGCAAGTCGAGTGGGCCCGATGGAGTCCCTCCCATTGTGCTGAAGACGTGTGCTCCGGAGTTGGCACCGGTTTTAACGCGTCTTTTCCGGTAGTCCTACTCCCAAGGCGTAGTCCCGAATTCATGGAAGACAGCTTTGGTGCACCCGATCCCTAAAAAAGGCGACCGCTCAGACCCGTCCAACTATAGGCCTATCGCCATCACCTCCTTGTTCTCCAAAATAATGGAAGCCATTATAAACTGCCAGCTCATGAGGTACCTTGAGGATCACCAGCTGATTAGTGACCGCCAGTACGGTTTTCGTCGGGGTCGATCAGCTGGTGATCTTCTAGTCTACTTAACTCATAGATGGGCGGAGGCAGTAGAGTCCAAGGGGGAGGCATTAGCCGTTAATTTGGACGTAGCGAAGGCCTTTGATCGGGTCTGGCACAAAGCGCTTCTTTCGAAGCTTCCTTCCTATGGGCTTCCCGAGAAATTGTGCAAATGGATCACCAGTTTCCTTGCTGATCGGAGCATCAAGGTCGTAGTAGACGGTGAATGCTCTGATTTCAAGCCTATCAACGCTGGTGTTCCACAAGGCTGCGTGCTATCACCAACACTGTTTCTCCTGCATATCAATGATATGTTGCTAACTGGTAGCATTCATTGCTATGCAGACGACAGCACTGGTGATGCCTTATATATCGGACGTGCCAATATTTCTCGGGAAAACGTCGCCGAGTACCGGGACAAACTTGTGTCTGAAGTCGATTCTTTGCTTAACAAAGTCTCGGATTGGGGCCGACTAAATCTAGTCCAGTTATATCCCCATAAGACACAAGTTTGCGCGTTTACCGCTAAAAAGAACCCCTTTGTCGTATCTCCTCAGTTTCAAGGCACTCCCCTTACTGCCTCAGCCAGTATCGGAATCCTTGGCGTCGACATATCGAATAGTGTGCAGTTTCGTGGTCACTTGGAAGGGAAGGCCAAATTGGCCTCTAAAAAGCTTGGCGTGCTCAGCAGAGCGAGACACTATTTCATGCCGGCACATCGCTTGCAACTTTACAAAGCGCAAGTTCGGCCTCACATGGAATACTGTTCTCATCTCTGGGCCGGGGCACCCCAGTGCCAGCTCCTTCCATTTGACCGCATCCAGCACAGAGCGGTTCGAATCGTCGACGACCGAGTTCTTTCTGATCGGCTCGATACACTGGCACTGCGTAGAGATGTTGCATCTCTTTGCGTATTTTGTCGCATTTATCACGGGGAGTGCTCTGAGGAATTGTTCGGACTAATTCCAGCCGCTCAATTTCACCATCGCACATCGCGACAAAACTCGCGTTACCATCCATACCATCTGGATGATTGGCGGTCCACCACTGTGCGATTTAGAAGAAGTTTTCTCCCTCGCACGACTTCCTTTTGGAATCAATTACCACCAGCGAATTTTCCGGACCGATACGACTTAGGAACCTTCAAGAAAAGAGCTTACACCTTTCTAAAAGGTCGGCAACGCATCTGCAATTCCCCTGGTGTTGCGGTTGTTCATGGGCGGCGGTAGTCACTTACCATCAGGTGAGCCGCATGCTCGTTTGCCTCCTATTCTATAAAAAAAAAAACTTAATCATTCTTAGTAGATTCGAGGGTGACCTCGATATATTGTTTCTAGTAAAAAAGGATCTCCGGTTCTTTACACTCACCACACGAAACAGACCAGCATTAAGTTGTTTACGTTGTCTTATGATAACTATATGGTCCTTTTCCTGTCGAGCTGATCCATTTATGCTAAAACCATAATATAATTGCAGCGTGGCTTTACCTCGGTAATATAGCTACAATATAGCTCTATCATGTGTCACTACTGGCCCTACCACGTAATGTTCATGACAAACAAATGGTGTTGTATAAGAATATCCCGCCGGCCGCTTTAGGTATATGAGTACCACCACTACGCTCTACATGCGCTTCAATCAGGGCTTACCCTAAAATCTCTAATCGACTAGGGAGCCATAAGCTCGTAGTAAAGATTAGGGCGGCTTTACTCGGTGATCGTATTTCTTGATACATTGTCGAGTTGAACAGTTTTTGTTTAGTTTTTTTATAGGATGAGGATAACAAACGAGCACACAATCCACCTGATGGTAAGTGGTTGCTGTGGCCCATAAATATCTACATCTATCCTAGATTACCAAATCAAAATGCAGATGCGTTGTCACCCGTTAGGACTAAAATGGAATGCCTCGTTTGCAGTAAAAGGGTCTCAGGTTCTCTACACTCACCATATGAAACACAGCAACGTTAATCTGCTATTTTACGCTGGTATTCTGTGACAGCGTGGTCCTTCCCCGGTCGAGCCGACCCATTCGTGCCACAACTATACCAGTAATATAGCTGCAGCATGGCTCTACCACGCAATAATTGTTAAAGCAACGTGCCAAATTTCATACAACGTTGGAAAACCGCTAGTCTGGCTCGTTGTTTCACAAAACGGTGGTGTCGCGATGATCCATAAACGATCTTTACAGGCGATTCACTTAGACCGTTATAAAGCCCACCCATTGATCAGGGCCTTAGCTCAGTGCCACTTTGTGTCCTGAGCTGTGATCATTGAGCCCCACATTGACAACTAAAAACATTAATATGTAAATGTAGAAAGTTAAAATATGTAGGTAAATGTCTTGTACTGTACATAGCTTTTTACTGTGTTGCTAGCCGTAGGACTGGTAACGACATTTGAGAATCCACCAACCCAATTTGTTCCGTGAGGTGTCGTAAGAGGTGAATATAAAAATTACAAAAAGAACTCATGGCATCCGACAGATAGCGTTGTAATCATTTAGCTTACGTCGGACTTAAAATACGCAAACTTGTGATGGCAAGCAGCGTCACAGATGCGAGACGTCTCGTACTGCGATCTCCAATCCGCCTGTCAAGTTAGCGATTAAGGCATATCTTTCCTGAAATCAGAGAGACTTTTATTCAGAGTGAACACTTACGGGCTAATGATGATGACTGCAAACTTGCCCAAATAAAATTATTATCTCTTAAGCAGTGTTACGCTTGAGTTTCCTAAATAAGATAAGCTAAAATTTAAGTCTTCATTAAATCCATAAACACAGTAAGATTTCTAAAAATAAAATGGAACAATTCGATAGGAAATAAAACACTTGTTATAGATATTTTGTTAAAAATCTACGTTATAATCAATCAATATGTGGTGTGGTATAACGAGGTCAGTGATGTGTGAAAATATCTTCTACTCTGTACTTGTAAGTCCCCTAGCTACTAATAATATTTTGTTAAAACTGACATTTCATGGTGTTCAAATCATCAGTTCAATAAATGTAGTGTGTCGTAAAATGTTTGCAGCTTATGGGTCACTCCTAAATCCGCATATCGTTGGGTGTCTTTCCCGATATAGAGAAGGCGTTTGACAGGGTGTGGCACTCTAGATTACTCTATAAATTGTAAAAACAAACAAGTACCCCTCCTGCTATGTTGCAACTAGTGGCGTCATCCCTAGGAGACAGGAAGTTCTACGTCTATGTAGAGGATGCGGTGTCCGCAGCAAAGCCCATTAGAGCCAGCGTGCCACAGGGCAGCTGTCTGTCGCCGATCCTGTACGCGGCTTACACCAACGACGTTCCAACCCTGGCAGAACGATGTAGAGCTGGTCCTATACGCCCTATACCCTATATAGCGCCGTCACATCGTCGAGAAGAGCCCACATCGCTGCTGCCAGGATGCAGCGTCTGCTGGACCTGCTTCCACCGTGACTGGACGAGTGGAAGATGGCCGTCAATATTAGTAAGACTACCGTTCTACCCACCCACTGCCTCAGGAACCTACCATCACTCCACTCGGGTAGATATTCGCAAGACAACTAAACAGCTATTAAACAGCTGCTATAATAAGCATCATGTGAACAGGGACATTTAGTTCAACCATCTATAACTTGCACACACCTCGTTATAATATCCAAAGAGATCTCATCATTACAGCCCTAAGTCCACTGCTGAACATAGGCCTCCCCCAAAGAATGCCACAAAGCACGGTCCTGAGCCACCTGCATCCATCGACTTCCTGCATGTCTTACCAGGTCGTCACTCCATCTTGTGGGGGGACGCCCTACACTTCGCCTACCGGTACGAGGCTGCCACTCGAGAACCTTTCTTCCCCATCGGTTGTCGGTTCTTCGAGCTATATGGCCGGCCTACTGCCACTTCAGCTTACTAATCCGTTGGGCTATGTCGGTTACTCTGGTTCTACTGCGGATATCCTCATTCCTAAGTTTATCACGCAGTGAAACTCCGAGCATAGCCCTCTCCATAGCTCGCTGAGCGACCTTGAGCTTCCTCATACGGCCAGCAGTTAAGGACCACGTCTCAGTTCCGTAAGTCATCACTGGCAACACGCACTGGTTGTACAATTTTGTTTTAAGGTTTTGAGGTATTTCTGACGAGAAGATGTGTCGTAGCTTCCCGAACGCTGCCCAGCCGAGTTGAATCCGTCGATTGACCTCTCGGTCGAAGTTGGACTTACCTAGTCGGACTATTTGTCCCAGGTAAACATACTCGTCAACAACTTCGAGCTTAGTGCTCCCAACAACTACCGGCATAGGTGTGACATGGACATTAAACATAATCTTTGTTTTGTCCATGTTCATCTTAAGACCTATCCGTTGGGAGACACTATTGAGGTCATTGAGCATAGTGCTTAGTTCCTCCAGCGATTCTGCCATGAGGACTATATCGTCGGCAAATCGAAGGTGAGTGATGTACTCGCCATTGATGTTAATTCCGTATCCTTTCCAGTCCAGAAGCTTGAAAACGTCTTCCAATGCAGCGGTGAAGAGTTTCGGGGATATAACGTCACCCTGTCTTACACCTCTCTGCAATTGGATAGGTTTCGTACTCTGGTTCTGTACTCGGATAGCCATCGTAGCTCTACTGTACAAACACTTCAGCACTTCGATATACCGACAGTCAACTTGGTACCGCTGAAGGGACTGCAGCACCGCCCAAATTTCGACGGAATCAAAGGCTTTCTCATAGTCCACATACGCCAGACATAGTGGCAAATTGTACTCTTCGGACTTCTGCACAATTTGCCGTAGGGTATGTATGTGGTCTATGGTGCTAAAGCCCTTTCGGAAACCGGCTTGTTCCAAAGAGATCTCACTAATTTTAAAATGTTTGAATATTTTGAGGACTATATAGATGACAACATTTTAGAAAAAATCGTAACAGGTTAAGGACAAAAGAAAGACAAAATGTTGAGTCAAATAATCTTGAGCTCACTATTAGGGAGTTAAAAACATTCATTGTCATTGTCAGTATCGGCTATCCTAAAATCAAAATGTTCTGGGAAAAAGCATGGCAACTTCCAATAGTATTAGATAACATGACTTGTGACAGATTTTTTTTTGAGAACCCGTTTTAAAGTAGTTTTCGACCACGATATTTAAGAAATTAAAAAAAAAGAAAAATTGTAGTTTTTGATCAAAACACGAATAAAGTGTATTATAGATTGTGTATGTGCTTTTTTGGTCTTAAAACAACTGACGTTCTTGTTGATATTTGCATATCATAAATGCAGTTCAGGAGGAAACAAATGTATAAAGTACTACCTAATTCCAGTCAAGAAGATTGTTGAGATAAAACAACGGTGCCTACGCACAAAATTATTTCATTGCATTCATTAGTGTGTACAAATGCAAACTTCACCTCAATTTAGTGCCAGATAGCTCAAAGCCGAGATTATATGTTAATAGAGGGTAACTCCGTTTCTCTACCCTAAAAAGTCCACCCTTTTTTTTTTTTTTTTGCGGATGGAAAATCATCTAATGACGCCTTTCGCTGTGGGTGGAGCGGAAGGGAGTGTCAGACTTTAACTGACTAAAATCCATCCGTGTTCCTTCAGTGCCCTTACGTTCCGGAGCCGCGGTATCTCTTTCGAGCAGCCCGCAGCCCCGGCAGGCGTCGGCCCTTGCGGGCCCCTTCACGCTGCTGACAGCTATTTGAGGCGCGCGTGGAACAAAACGCGCCGTCGACACGGCCTGTCGTCGTTAGACGGACGGACGGCGAGCTACCCATTGCTCGCCGTCCACAGGCCCGCGCCTACGGTGGCCGGGGGCCACGACGTAGCCCCCGACGCCCGAAAATGTCCACCCTGAGATACTTCTTTATTGCACTAATCTTATAGAATATATTTATTTTACCTTATAGTGGCTGTTTTAAGGTGGATAAACAGAATAATCCTGAATACTAAATTCTGTTCAGGTATATGTGTCTATCTGGGCTGCTGAAGTGCTATGGTACAATCATAGATAATATAATTTATTTGTTATAATATGGTACATTACAGTTGTTACAAAACAATTGGCATCCTAAATATTCTGCCGTTTCCGGCGTACAAATATTTTCATATAACAGGTCCTCAGCGTGTCAGAGTATGCCTTGAACCTTGACAGACATTTGAAGCCTGGATAATGTCATAAAAAAGGTTAACAGTCCTATGAATTATAGAAAGTGAAACATTAGGTCAATCATGTTTTGGATACTAAATATAAATAAAACAGCTTAATTTTTTATTTTTTATTTATTTATCCTACTTCAAAATCCTCTCTAACTAAAATGCCATCCAGAATTGAGGCCTGTGCGGTTATAGAAATTTGATACCGAGCCCAACACAAATACCAGACAACGGTCATTATGTGGGCACAGAAACCCACCGTCTATTGTCCAGAAGAGCAACTGCAATAATAACCTGCAATCATCTCATCCCAACTTGTCCCTTGTCTCGCCAACAGTATATAATATATATAATAAGCTCTGCCCGAGTGATGGCGAGATATTATACAGCCTCTTATTAAACAGAGTCTTGTTGGGATGATATTAATTGGGTCACAACTTATCTGCTACCCAGTCTTCGTTGACACCAAACATACAATATACTGATAGTATTGGCATTAGGGCGCTGGAGCTCATTTTCAAGATTTGTGCCGACAGATAATTCATGTAATACGTTTGCAAAACATTGTGGACATATTGGTGCATTTTCATCCATCTAGAACAAAACAATATTATTTTAATAAACTATCTATATTGCAGAAACGCATTTTAAACAGTGCATCATGTAAAACATGATGCACTGTTTAAAATGCAAATTGGTGAATTGAAACAGGTGAATTGAAAGATAATTACATCATATTAAGATTTTGCAGCCTTTATGAACTTATGTAGAAATTAATAATTATTAACAGACTACAGATAGAAGTATGTCATTCAAATGCGTTTAATAGCTTAAGGAAACATCTTTCTTTAGTACATACCTGCTTACTGATTCAAAATGTGATTCTACAGAATACAGATGTCAGATATCAACGAAATCAAAATCTCACGTAAATCATTAAGTCCAAAAAATAAAGCAATGTCAAATAAGTAGAGAGTAGAGTTCTGAACTCTTGATAAAGAGTAATTGTGTTCTGTGGTTCTGAACTACACAAGGAGATTGTAAAATATAATATATATAACCTCCTTGGAACTACACAATCAAGCTCGAAATATATAATATAACCTTATAATATAACCTCCTTGGAACTACACAATCAAGCTCGAAATAAATAAAAATATCATTTGACAGAAATGACATTTGACAAATAACCGTGACTTTTTTACTTTTTTATGACTGGAAGGGCACTATCTTGTAAAACCATTAGAAAGTTGGGATTGCATTTTTATTTTTTGCAAGTTATTTATTTTGATTTATTCTCTCATTTTATTATTGACAAAATCCCTGAATTTTTCTCTTTTTTACGGTATATTGTACATAGACTGGGCCAGAAATGGACCGTGTCCTACTGACGCTTCAAAGAGATGTTGCATCCCTTTGCGGCGGGCAATATTATTTTTCTTAAGATATAATAAATAATAAGGTAGTATCTTAAAATAACACCATAGGAGTAACAAGAACATAAAAGAAAAGTCATATCTATTTTTATTTTTAGTTAACACGAATTGTATTTGAATACAATTTACATTAACCGTGTAATGACCGCCATAAGAATATTCGCTACCCCATATCGTCCCGTGGGTGTCGGGACACGAGGAGATGTCATCTGAAACAGGAGATAGGCAGCTTTATCTATCGCATCTACCATGGGGAGTGCTATGAGGAATTGTTCGAATTAATCCCAGCCGCCAAATTTCTCGAAACACATTGCGGCAATACTCCCGATACCATCCACACCATCTGGATGTTTGGCCGTCCACCACAGTACGTTTAATTCTCTGTGGAATAGTTTACCACCGGCGATTTTTCCGGACCGACACGACTTAGGGACCTTCAAGAAAAGACCAGTTGCAGTCATTCATGAGTGGCGGTAGTCACTTACCATCAGGTGAGCCGTATGATCGTTTGCCCCATCTCCTATAAAAAAAAATCTTGACTGAAAAGCATGTATGGGTATGTACGTAGGCGGTCCCATAATGAATTGGCCTAACTATGAACCAATGAAGGAAATGAAACGAAACCAATTTTATTTTTCAATATAATCACCATGAATACTAACACACTTCTGACATCTGTGAATCAACATCTCTAAACCCTTATAAAAATAATCACATTTTTTATCCTCAAAATGAATGAAGACGGCCGCCTGCAACTCTTCATCGCTTGAAAATTTTCTTCTAAATTTGGAAATAAATAATAGTCGGACGGGGCCATGTCTGGACTGTAAGGTGGATGTTGAACTTCTGTGAACCCGCATTGACGAACTGCATCCTTCGAAACACCAGCGGTATGAACAGGGGCGTTGTCATGGAGCAACAGGACACCTTTAGACAGCTTGCCTGTTCGTTTTTCCTTTATCTTGTCTCGTAATTTATATATTAAAGAAGCATAATATTCGCCGTTCACGACTGTTAAACGTTCTTTAAAATCCACCATCAAAATGCCTTGAAAATCCCAAAATATTGTGCACATCAGTTTTTTAATCGATTGTTGCACCTTTGCTTTTCTAGGGGGCTTTTCACCCTTATAACGCCATTCCATTGACTCGCGCTTGCTTTGTGGATCATAATACAAGATCATAGTTTCATCACCAGTCACTAGCCGCTCGATCACAGTCTTTGGATTTTCGCCACAAAGATCCAAAAACTCCGAAGCGCAGCGCACTCTTTCCTGTCTCTGTACCGCTGAAAGAAGTTTCGGTACCCATCTTGCACTCACTTTTTTCATGTGAAGATGTTCATGGATCGCGCGATGAACGGTACTCTTAGAGAGCCCAAGCCTTGCTGCAATTTTTCTAATCTTCAAACGGCGGTCACTCAGAACCTCCTCTTCGATAAGAGCAATCGTTTCAGGAGTGAACACTTCCACAGGTCGACCGTCGTGGCCAAAGTCTTCGACGGTTTCTCTCCCGAGGCGAAACTCTTTCACCCAATTTTTCACTGTGCTATAGGAGGGGGCAGACTCCTTATACACGCCATCCAATCGTTCTTTTATTTGGGCAGGGGATAAACCTACTTTAAACAGAAACTTTATGACAATTCGATACTCAGTTTTCGACATTTTGAAAAAATACGCGACTCTCGTTATTCAAATGCCTGTTAAACTAAGACTAAGCATTTCATGTCGATGCATGTTTCTTATATTAAGTGCACGATAAACGTACTATTTAATGCAACACAACATGTAGCGACATGTCGCGTTGAACTATATCAGGCCAGTTCATTATGGGACCGCCTGGTATATGGGCATGAAGGAGGTGAGAAATGTGTGTCAGGATCGTGCCAGATAGAAGTCCCTAGTCTCTGCCCCCCTTTATTTTTAACCGACTTCAAAAAAAGTAAGAGATTACACACACACATACACATAGACACAATTCGACTGTAGGTATTTTTATGTGTTACCTCCGAACTTATTTGTAGGTGGACCGATGTTGATGATTCTTTTCTTTTCTCTTTTGAAAGCTGGTGTTACTCATGTGGTGCCATATAAATTTGATCAAGATCTGAGCAGTAGTTTTTAAATTATCCTTAATAATGCGTATTAAATTTTTGATGTTCTCATATTATTTATAATGAAGTCGGTTGTACAAATTTTTGAATTTTAGCACTGGTGTTGATTAATTTTTTTGGGGTTTAGAGTTTGAAAAATAATAAGTAGTAAATACATGTAAAGGTTTACTAAATGTCAAGGCTTTTTTAAATTTCCAATCGTCAAAGTAAGAATGTTAAATATTTCTTTGTATCGGTCTTCCTAACAAGAATTTGCCTAAAGTTATTTCTGAGTAATTAATATTTTTTGATCGCGAAAAATATCTTTAGAAATTTAGGCACCAAATAGCTTTATTGGCAGATGAAAGGACTTGTTCCAATATTCTTTTCTATTACGACATTATCTGTTATTAATCCAACGATATTATTTATTTTAGTATAAAAGTACTTTAATTCTATATTTAACATGGATCATTCAGTAACAGCCAGTACTTAAATATTCAATTGGATTATGTATGTTAAGTACGTGGCTGATGCAATTGTTTGTTGTCATCAATTCAATTGTTTTCGGTACAGCTGCAATTGCAGGACAGGACGTTCCATTTGCATATTGTGCATGTTTTAATAGACAATGCTTAAATTTTACTATATACTTAGTTTAGATATATATATATATATATATATATATATATATATATATAGCATAAATAAATAAATTTCGCTACATCGTTTCTACGCAATAACCATAAGAAAACAACTACTAATCATTGTAATGAACTAATTATATACAATACGCCTTACCGTCCATGTAATTAATTGTGAGCAGCGATTTCATTATAAATGCTAATAAATGTTAATAACTTATAGGTAGGTAATTAATTGCCTTCATATAAATTACTATATTAATAACTAATACGCCTACAATATCCACTGCTGAACAGATGTCGCCTCGTAGAACCATTCATTTTGCCATAGTTGCCACGCTTAGCAAGCGAGTTGGCAAACGCAGTTTTTATTATTTTGTGTTATTATCAGGAAGATGCTGAGTAAAATATTTTAGAGTTGTGCTAGTGTATAGTATATATAGGTAGCTTCACTGTGTAGGGAAGTCTGCCAATACGCGCTGAAGCAGCACGGTGGGCCATTCGCTCCATAAACATCTCTTTTTTTATAGAACCTTGTTCTATATATTATAAAATATATTATCTCTTTATTTATGCGACAAGCGAGCACACAGCCCACCTGATGGTAAGTGGATGCTGTGGCCCATATACATTACATGTAGCCTCGTTTAAGAATCAAAATGAAGATGCGTTGTCACCCCTGAGGACTAAGATGGAATGCCTCGTTTCCAGTTAAAAGTGTCTCCAGTTCTCTACAATCACCAAACGAAACACAGTATTGAGCTGCTATTTTACGCTGGTATTATGTGAGAGCGTGGTCTGTTCCCGGTTGAGTCGACCCATTTGTGCTACATCTATAATATAGCTGAAGCATGGCTCTACTAACAACAGTGGGACTACCTAATAAAAGTATTAACTTTTACAAGATATTAGATTGGCAAACAACCCAAATGGCTATTGCAGCCATTGTACCTTCAACTAACTCCAAATAAAGAAGACATCCTTGAGGACTAAGATGCAAAGCTTCACAGCCTGTAATTTTGCCAACTCTCTTTTTCACCATACGAAACAGCAACATCAAGCCGCCATTACACGTTAGTATTCTGTGAGAGCGTGGTCCTTCCCCGGTCGAGCCGACCCGTGCTACAACTATACTATTATTATAGCTGCAGCATGGTTCTACCACGTAAAAACTTAACATCAATTAATCTTCATGAATAAACTGACGATCATGTATGCGTAAGTATATTGATGTGAAAAAAGCAAGAGGGGAGTGTCAGAATCATGCCAAATGGGTTTCCGTAGTCTCTGTCTTACCCTCTGGGTGACTAGAATGAGGGATTAGCTATGTGTGATAGGCAAAGGAATGTCTGAATTACAGATCAGTAGGGCCTTACCCCAATGAATACAAAAAAAAAATACAATCAATAGAAACAGTAAAAGTAATAAAAATATGGTATACTACTAGTATTATAATTGTGAAAGATTGTGAGGATGTATGGATATTTGTTACGCTTGCACGCAAAAACTACTGAATGGATTTTAACGAAACTTTACAATAATATAGCTTATACATCAGAATAACATATAAGCTATAATTTATAAAAATATCGTGTGAATCGGCCTAAATATAACGATAAATATCATGAATATAACAGATAAATATCATTCTTCATATAAATATCTACATCAAACCTAAAAACGCAATTTCTTTCGAAGCCTTAAAGTAAAAATATATCCAACCAGGTTTCCTCGCAACAGGCGTTCAACATTTTAATGCTTTAATATGTATTGAATACTTCAGAGTTTTAACGTCATTTTTACAACCCCTTTTACTGCTTGTGGATTTATAATATTGAATTTTATAAAAGCAAAGAGTAAATTTCATTTACTTAAAAAAATGTAGAAGTAAAAGCGAAAAGTAACATTGCTGTACATCATAGGTCACAGAACACAATTACTCTCTACTTAAGGGGTTGTCAAGCCTACTAATATATAACATACCTACTAAATTTTTGAGCTAAATCAGTGCTTCACAATCTTCGGTTTCATCACAAGCCATGATGTGGCAAGCCTTCTGTAAGCGTTTTTTTTTTCAAAGGCAGCAGGTAGGAGCTACAATAACTAAAAGCCGAAACCGACTACATGGAATTAGACTATCAAAGAAATTGTTTTTAATTTCGACGGCGGGTACAAATACTGAGTTTAAAGATTTTTAAATAAATTTATGATACAACAATAATAAAACGTTACGTACGTAACGTAAAATTAATTTTATTTATTGATTTTTAACAGATAGGAAATTACTATATAGAGACAGATTTATAGAGGCTTTAAGAAAAAAGAATAAACATCGATGACATATCGATATATGGGCGTTCCATACCGATACGTAGATATATCAATATCGACTTAAATCGATCCCAGATGTGGAGGATCATGTACTTTCCCTGTTGGACTTTCTGCTGACCTCTCATCCGGACGGATATTAGGTCTCAGTCGATGCACCTCTTGGCTCTTCGGACCATTGTCTGATCCGGAGTATGGTGCCACTTACGCTCCCATCGCAGTTGCAATCTGCAGCTTGCCGCCGTGTTTGACACTATAGGTCGACCGACTGGACCAGAATGAGGTCATTTTTGTATCCTACCCTTAGGAGCGGGTTTGCTTTTCGCCGAATGACCCCAAGTTGTTGCTGATTCTGTCAGTGATGTGGTACCTTAGGGAATGGAATTATTTATTCCATCATCTGTGGTGCCCATCAGAAGCAGAATTCAGCCATGGTTTGGCCACTCCTGTAAAATTGCAACACGCTATAAGCAGGAGTGCTACCGGGCCTGGGCTGACGCATCAACGTCCCGGGATGTAAACACCAGCGCTCTTAAAAAGAAGTATAATTCCGTCGCCAGGATTTTTTTTTAGAAAAAGGGTGACAAACGATCATAAAGTCAGCCTGATCGTAAGTGGTTGCTGTGGCGCATAGACATTCACGTCTATCTTCGTTTGCAAATTAAAATGCAGATGCCTTGTCAGCCGTGAGGACTAAGATAGAAAGCAGAATCCAGTAAAAAGGGTCTCCGGTTCTCTACACTCACCATACGATACACAGCAGCATTAAGCTGCTATTTTACGCCAGTATTCTGTGAGAGAGTGGTCCTTACCCGGTCGAACTGACCCATTCGTGCTACAACTATACTATTAATATAGCTGCAGCATGGTTCTACCACGTATAATAAGGTCAACAAAATTGCCATTACCAAAACAAAGTCAGAGCACATTGGCAGAATTGGTGAGAAACTAGTTTGCCTCCCTTCGAGAACAGCTGCGTTCTGGTATCTTGCCAAAGCTATCGAAAGGAACTTCTGTCAGCCATCTCTGCCATTTCTGCACAGGGTGGACGACTCAATGGCCCATGACGCAAAAGAGAAAGACGATCTGCTAGTTCCTCTCTTTGCTTCCAACTCAATCGATGACGGGGGGAACACACTGCCGACCATCCCGAGGTGTGAGTGCTCCATGTAAGAATTGCTGTTTATACAGCGCTCAGTGCGCAAAGCACTCCTCTCCCTGGACGTTAACAAGTCGAGTGGATCTGGAGTCCTATCTATGGTGCTGAAAACGTGTGCTCCGGAATTGGCACCGGTTTTAACGCATCTTTTCCGGTACTCATACTCGCTAGGCGTAGTCATGAACTCATGGAATACAGCTTTGGTGCACCCGATCCCGTATAAAGTGAGCACTCAAATACGTCCAACTATAGGTCTATCGCTATCAACTCCTTGTTCTCCAAAGTAATGGAACCTAATATTAACTGCCAGCTCATGCGGTACCTTGAGAATCACTAGCTGATTAATGACCGCCAGCACGGTTTCCGTCAAGGTCGCTCAGCTGGTGATCTTCTAGGTTACCTAACTCATAGATGGGCGGAGACAGTGGAGTCCAAGGGGGAGGCGTTGGCCGTTAGTTTGGACATAGCGAAGGCCTTCGATCGGGTTTGGCACAAAGCGCTTCTTTCGAAGCTTTCTTCCTATGGGCTTTCCGAGAAATTGTGCAATTGGATCACCAGTTTTATTGCAGATCGGAGCATCAAGGTCGTAGTAGACAGTGCATGCTCCGATTACAAGCCCATTAACGCTGGTATTCCACAAGGCTGCGTGCTTTCACCAACGCTATTTCTTCTGCATATCAATGATATGATGCTAAGCGGAAACTTTCATTGCTATGCGAATGAGAGCTGGTACCTACCTGATACTGGTAACATCCATTGCCAATATTTCTCGGGAAAACGTTGCCGAGTACCGGAACAAACTTGTATCTGAAGTCGAGACTTTGTTGAACAAAGTTAGATTTACAGTGTTATGTTTGGTTATTTACTTTGTGGATAACTATTATTGGCTTTTTCGTGTTTAATAATTTAAGTAAAATGTTTAAGTATTAATAAGCTGTTGTTATCCTGAATAAAATAAAAAAAAATAATAAAAAAAAAATCTTGGACTGCGGACGACTGAATCTAGTCCAGTTCAATCCACAGAAGACACAAGTTTGCACGTTTACCGCTAAAACGAAATCGGTTGTCTGTAAAGTCGGTTTACTGACGATAGTTGAACGTGACAACGTCATAACAAATATTTAATGTCGAAAGAATCATTACCTTTATTGCCGCAATTATCGTTGCTATAAACAATTGACACCACATTCGCTCGCACAGTCGCTCGTTCCGCGCTCTCGCTTGCACTTTAAATGGAACGCCTAGGTAACGCCGCATGAGTCATGTTTTTTCGTTCGTGCAGCGAGCTTCATCGATTTATAAGACGTTGTCACGTCAAAAACCCCCATGTCGTATCTCCTCAGTTTCAGGGCACTCCCCTTGTTGCTTCAGCTAGTATTGGAATCCTCGGTTTCGACATATCGAGTGACGTGCAGTTTCGTGGTCACTTAGAAAGAAGGCCAAAATGGCCTCTAAAATGCTTGGCGTGCTGAGCAGAGTGGGACAGTATTTCATGCCGATACACCGCCTGCAACTTTACAAGGCGCAGGTTACAGGCAATACTGTTCCTATCTCTGGGTTGAGGCTCCCCAGTGCCAGCTGACAATTGACCGCATCAAGCGCAGAGCGGCTCTAATCGTCGAAGACCGAGTCCTTCCTTTCCAATCAGCTCGATTCACTGGCGCTGCGAAGAGATGTTGCATCATTTTGCGTGTTTTATAGCATCTACCATGGGAAGTGCTCTAAAGAAATTGTTCAGATAGATTCCAGCCGCTCAATTTCACCATCGCACATCGCGACAAAACTCGCGATATCATCCATACCATCTGGATGATTGGCGGTCCACCATTGTGCGATATAGAAGAAGTTTTCTTCCTTGCACAACTTCCTTGTGGAATCGATTACCACCAATGATTTTCCCAGACAAATACGACTTAGGGACCTTCAAAAAAGAGCCTACTCCTTTTTATAATGCTGACAACGCATCTACAATTTCCCTGGTGTTGTAGTAGTTAATGGGCGGCGGTAGTCACTTACCATCAGGTGTGCCGCATGCTTGTTTTCCCCCTGTCCTATAAAAAAAATTTAGATGGCGTTATTTATTACAAAGCAATTTTACTGGAAAGTAAATAATCTTTGATTTAGTACACAAAAAATTAGACTTTATATGTCTATAAATAAGGATTGTAACATTTATTTGCAATAAAATTAAACTTTTATCTTATTTTGTGTTACACCGGTGTTTCGACTCTATTTCATTCTTGTGGTGAGTGTTATTGTTGCCTAGTCTTGCCGAGTCCAAGTCGACAAAAATTTGACGCAGAGTAGTCAGTCTTAAAATGTCACTAATTTTTATAAGTTATATTTATGAAAATGCTTTAATTTATACTCACGTAGCCTTTAGTGTTATATTATTCATCAGAAGTAATAAGGATTGTATGCGTAGAAGTAGACTATAAAGCAATAATAAAATCAACCCAAGAAGCCAGTCGCAAAATCTACATTCTATTATTTCCTTATGAAATATTCATACAATATTCATACAATATAATAAAGAAGGCCTTCTTTCTGAGATAGCTGAGTTAGCAACTAGTTCAAAATCACAATTTTGATCGCTCCAATTACTTTAGAGCTAGCCTAAATAACTAAAAAATGTCTAACTTGGCAACACTGGCGAATATATGCACTGTGTACCACTTCTTATTAGTTTGTGATTGTATACTCTACACTACAAAATAATAATTTCTTCAAATCATTCAGTCGATATTCGACTCAGTCACAACTCTCATCAATCACAAGATAAAAAGGTTCTGTCAATTGTTTGTGTTTGGTCGTACTGGAACATTCAAAAACAGAAGAATGAATCATCAATATTTTTAAGTGTTCCAGTCGGTTCAAACGAACGAATCATTGACAGTAAAGAGTGAAGAAAATAGAAAGAGTGAAGGAACAAAGAAACAAAGGTGGGTTAAATTAGTTTAAGTGTTCTTAACTTCTCCATTTATTACACTATACTATAAGTTATTTACTCGTATCATGGTCGAGATCGGTAGGGAACAAAATTCATCATTGGCTGATTTTTATGAAATTTGCCATAAAAATGCCATTAAAAATAACACTTCTTCAGTGCAGGAATAAGGCATAGATAAAACAAATTGACATGCAAACGTTATTAAATGTTTATATATGAAAATTATTTAGTAAAATAAAAATATTTTTCTATCGTTAAGAGGTTGCGGCATGCGAATTGCGAAGCGCCGCGGCTGCCCATAGGGATTCAACAATCCGTGTGCTGACTCGACCGCTTTCTGAAAACAAAAATGTATCATGTATAATATTAACGTTTTTGATTGATGCATATAGAGATATAACAGTACACTTTAACAGTGGTAGAGCCACGCGGCAGCTTTTGCTGTCGCACGGATGGGCCGGCTCGAACCGGGGTGGTACCACGACCTGGCAGAATACCAGCGTGAAGTAGAGGTTTACCTCTGCGTTTCGCTTGGTAAGTGCAGGTGGCCGGAGGCCCTTTTTACTGGAAATGAGGCATTCCATCTTAGTCCTCACGGGTGACAACGCATCTGCATTTTGATTCGCAAACGAGGATAGATGTAGATGTCTATGGGCCGCAGCAACCACTTACCATCAGGTGGACTGTGTGCTCGTTTGTCACCCTTATCCTATAAAAAAAATATGACAAAGTGTAATTCTTCCTAATGATCAGAAGCTAATATTTTGACTTAATGAATTATTGAATTAATAAAAAAAACTTTCCGTAACTTGTGCAGTGGACTATGAATACAATTATACCTACAGAAGTGACTAACTATTAACAAGCCAAATATGGTAAGGGGCAATAGAGACTCGGCGGAAATTCAAAACTACAGTATCTTATGCGATTTGAATCTAAATATATTTTAAAACAAATTAATATTTTTAATAATAATATTATAATATGTTACTATGATATAGTTTGTAAGAATAGTGACTATTACACTTCAATAAATGTATTATATAATAATTTTATAAAGATATAGCAGAACAGTGCAGAGAATAGTTATAAAAACATAAGAGATTCAAATCGGCTGGGCAGCGTTCGGGATATTAGGGCACATCTTCTCGTCAGGTATACCTCAAAACTTGAAAATTAAACTGTACAACCAGTGCGTGTTGCCAGTGATGACCTATGGAACTGAGACGTGGTCCTTCACTGCTGGTCGTATGAGGAAGCTCAAGGTCGTTCAGCGAGCTATGGAGAGGACTATGCTCGGGGTTTCTCTGCGTGATAAACTTAGAAATGAGGATATCCGCAGTAGAAGCAGAGCGATCGATATAGCCCAACAAATTAGTAAGCTGAAGTGGCAAATGGGCCGGCCATATAGCTCGAAGAACCGACAACCGATGGGGAAAAAGGTTCTCGAGTGGCGGCCCCGTACCGGCAGACGAAGTGTAGGGTGTCCTCCCATTAGATGGAGTGACCACCTGGTAGGACGTGCAGGAAGTCGATGGATCCAGGTAGCTCAGGACCGTGCTTTGTGGCATTCCTCGGGGGAGGCCTATGTTCAGCAGTGGACTTGTGAAGTGCTCTAATGATGAATGATGATAACATAAGAGATAAAAAACCAGTTGTAATTGGTTTGAGCTATCACGTATGGCATCCACAGGTTGAGGTTAGATTAAAGTTTAGTGTCTGGGTTGCTTACGGTAAACCATCTTCTGGTTATTAGTATAATGAAATGTCTTCGGCTCGTAAGGAAGTTAGATTCGCACTTAAATTCGTTCAAAACAATAAAGAAAAGATAAAATTATATATATTGGCCCGGCATAATTTTTTGAATAATATATATATTTTCAATAATAAGTTAAATCTTTAGAATGTTTATAAGTCTCAAACGCTATTGCAGTGCTTCAGGCTTGTTTGCCGAAGCAGGAATTAATAAGTTTAATACCATTCAAATATTCAGAAACGCATCATTCAAATCCAGAGTTGGAGGGTGTAGAAACAAGATAACTAGTGAGTTTGCGGGTAGACTGCTGGTCACAGAATTTTATCAAAACTGGCCTAAGAAAGCTGCTTGGCGTGACGGTTCCATACATTTAGAGATTTATGTAATAATATGGGTGCAATGTGCCTGACTTAAAGATTTTTTTTTTATAGAGGTTGCTTAAATAACATAACAAAAACTCTCACGTCTGTTACCCAGAAAAGTAGGCAAAGATTACGGATTTCCATTTAACACGGTCCTGATACACCTTTCTCACTTCTTTTACATCCGTATATCTGTTTGTTGGTTAAGCGTACTTTTAACAGGGCCTATCTTCAACATATCGCCAGTTTGGTCGATACACTTCTAAATCGTCCTGTACTAACTGTGCCAGTCCTTCTGCAGCATAAATTTGCTTTGACGCTCTTTCCGCATTTCATTCTTTCTACTTGTCAAAACTATCGAAGCATTCCTTTCTTAATACTACTTCACACAAGCTCTCCCCCTTTTCTACCATTAACATACATTTATTATGACCGCATTTTTACAGCATTAATACTACTCTTTACGATAAAGTAGATACTAATATAGCATTGAGAACCAGTCGTACCTTTTTGACACAATCTGCTTTCCCAATATAGAGATAATAGCTCTATTTACTGTATATCAGATATTTCCTTTTTTTTTCATGACTACCATCCCTGCTAATTATATATATTCTAAATACACAAAATCATACAGTTTCTCAACCAAATTTTATTTTATTTTTTCTCTCAAAAAACCAGCACCTTCGACTTACTTGCGATTAATTTCATTTTCTTTTATTTTAATGTTACGTTGCTTACATTAACTATCATTAATGTTATAAAAACAAAATATTTGTAAACTGAGTATAGAAGTATAGCGTATAACTTTTCTTCTTCTCCAGCCCGTAAAAATCCACGATTGGACATGGGTCTTTCCCGTGTCCCGTAGGGAATTTGCTATAATCATCACACTTGGCATGTTCATTGACAACCTCAGTACCAAACGTGTCGCAACTTTGGCGCTGCCTGTTGCCGGTCCGGGTATCCTAAGCATTTACGCCTAGCATAAACCATATGGAAATTTTTAAAGATATATATAATTTAGTGTCCAAGTTGTAAAACGCTTACTTTCTTCACAGGAAGACTTCTAGCCCGTACAAGCCACAACACGGACTCGGTGCAAGGCGGCGTGGTCAGCGAACCTTGGTAGCAGGCGTACTCTTTGAATGGTGGACTAAAGAAGCTAAGGGGAAGCGGATCGACAGATGCGTTTAACGTGTTAACCTTCAGAACTTCATTAAGTATTTCCTTTAGGCCTTGTTGTGTGTGGTCCGAGTACTGTAATTGAGAAAGATTTATAAAGTTATTTGAATATAAAGCAATGAAAATATATGATCAATTTATTCACTTGCAGAATAGGGATAGATTACCGAGTAACATATGGTTTTGTGTTGAACAAAAAATCAGCCGATACCACAATTTAGAAATTAAAATTAAATATATTTTAGATACAAGGACTCATAATGTAAAAATCAGTTCATGCATGTGCTGGTAACGAAACGACGCTTTCCATCGTAGACCTATGTATATTTATAGCATCCGTTATTTAAGGGCCACAGCATACACGGATGGACATCAGGCAGAATGGATGTTCATTCGCCACACTAGTATTTATGAAATTATATTAGTGTGACGAATAAACTAATTGATTTTTGTATAACATATAATTTAGGTTTTCATTTGGCGAAGATAAATTAAATTATTAAGTTTAATGATTTCTTAGATTTACGTGAATACTACCACAGACAGACACACAGAAACACAGATACACACGTTAAACATATAACACCTCTTTTTCGTCGTGAGTTAAAAAGGCTAGAAAGCACGTGAAACGTCGGGAAGTTTAAATTAAACGCGATAAAGCCGTCAAATTATTTTCATTTTGATATTTAATTTAAATTTTACTTAGTAAATTATGTAGTTAATTTAAATAAAAGTTATACTTCTTAAACAGAATTAAAACGAGCTAGTCCGCTTAATTGAAGTGTCACTTCTTCTTAGTTAAAATCTGATAGTATCGTGACGTGAGGTCGCCTTATCGCTTTTTAAATTAATTTAAAACATTGCAATAGAGTGAAATAACATCCAATAAATATATTAGTATTATTACATATTATTCGCGCGATACTAGCGGATCTCGACAACAGCGCCATCTACCGGGTCCAGTTGTGAATCGTGTAGATCATCCAGGGAATCACTCACACATAAACGAATTTCAACAGAATTATATAATCATCTATCGAAAGCCATAAAATCTTTCTGTAATTTCCAATTATCGTCTCTTAAAGTACCCTCGAGGCGATAGATTATCTTACGCCGTTACAATACAGCAAAAAAGAGATTTCATAATAGTTTTTGTGCCGAAGTTCGTTATTGCTACGAATTTGACGGATGGTGGCTTGGCGAGAAAAAGTATAAGACTTTTCCGTCACAACACCCTTTCTACAGTGCGAGCGAGATGGAATAATATCCATCGTCCTCGCACTTTTTCTTATCTTGCCATAAAATAAATATTATTTTAAATGACGCTTCATTTTAATAGACGCTAGTAGGTACTCGTAATTCATTTATTTGTATTTGTTAATCAATAATGTAAGGGTGCGTACAGATTAAGTAACATGTTGTGTAACTTTCAATGGACTGAATGTTGTATAAAACCTTACAAACTTACTTACTTAAAAGTGACACAAATGTTATATAACTAGAGAGTATTTTTCTCTAGTCAATAAACTAGGACGAACTCAGTATCTATGTTTTTTTTTTAATTTGTTATTTAAAAGTACAAGAGTTGCTGCTGCAGCTAGCAAAACGTCCTCTTGTGTCTAGCATTGTGAATAGCACTGCAGAACGACAATCGACAATGTCATATAACATTGTTGTATTGCATTGTTTTTCTAATGTGTACAGTATTGTTATATGTTGCAATGTTGTAATACAATGTTACATAATGTAGACGTGTTATAAAACAAAAGTTACACAACATGTTACTTTATCTATACGCACCCTAACCCCTAACATGTTATGTTATATAATATGTACGCACCGTAACACGTTTATCAATAACTAGCTGTACCCCGCGACTTTGGTTTTAATTTTTTTGCGCGGGACCTTAAATCTTTTTCTAAAATAAAAGTAGCCAAAGTACTCCTTATAACATTAGCCATCTGCCAGTGAAAGTCCCGTTAATATTGGTCCAGCGGTTTCGAAGATTAGCCGGAACAAACAGACAGAGAGACAGACAAAAAAAAAAGATTGTGTTTTTGTTATGAGTACCGTATATAATTTCATATGAATTAAGTAAAAAGCTGTTATTTTGACATAACAAACAGACCCTTCATTTTTATTTATTTACATAGATAATATACTACGAAAGGACTTCGTTCCAGGCGGTTGTTCCTCCACACTGACGCATGTTTATTTTTTTTGCCAAGAGTGTCAATTTCTGCAACTCTTCAAAATGTAACTGAGAATAGATTATCCGTAACAACCTCTTAACATACCTTATAAAGATTGACTACGCCAAGAAACGCCTGAGGATCACTCGGCGCCGCATCGAGGGCTTCCTTCAATGAATTGTACTCAGCAGAAATATGGATCATTTGGCTTTCCATGGGAAATTGTAGTCCACCTATAGTGTGTTCTGAGGGCCACATAAGGCTTAAAGAATGAAAAATATAGCGTCGGCTGTGCGCTGCACCGCCGTACACAACTGGCCTTTGATTCTCATTCCATTGCCCGTGGAGGATCACTGAAAAACATGAGTGCTGTAGTACTTTCAGGAGTATTAAAGTTGTAGAAAATTGTTAGCGCTCAGCCACCGCAGAGTCTACCTCGTGTAGAGGTGAAACACGTGTCGTATTATCGACGTTGGTATGTCTTTCCTAGTGTAGTCGTGTTATGAATAGTGATGCTGGGATTAGTGGTGACGGGAATAGTGCACACAACTGAGGGAGGGCGGGAGGTGCTCTTCAAACTAGGTAAGACACATCATTATATTACAAATAAATTTTTAACAACTTTAATTTATGGATTTCCGCAAAGTAACGCCTGATTCTATTAATTACTTGAAAGAGGTCTATTAATTATATTTTAAGTGCTATTCCACCGAACCAATTAGACTTCCCGCACACATTCGCATTAAGACATAATGTTCATTAAGATATGCTAAGATACTATACATAACGTTGATATACATATATTCCAGTGTGATTGACGTCACTTGAGAACTATTATCTTGAGCTAATAATGTTATTAGATCAAGCTGCTTATACGACTGGCAGCAGTTAATAATCTTCAAATTTATAATACAGCCATGCTTTAAGATTCAAATTTAATGAATATATTAACTAAGGTTATGCTCTAGCAGGTCATTCGCAATTATTTGTACGCGGTTCAAGCTCAAAGTGTTTGTCGATATTTGCGATCAAAATCTAAACTATTTTTGTGCAATGGACTACCTCCAGCGATTTGTAGATTTTTAGACATAGGGACCTTTAAGCAAGGAGCCTACTCGTTTTTAAAAGGTCGACCGACATCATGTTGAACGGTCAAACACCGGAACAGCTATCGCGCCCGCCAGGCGCGCTTAGTTGACATACTTCCAACATTTGGAACGCTTTCCGCGGAACGCACTGGTCGACGCGGTCATTAACGGCGCGCGCGCCAGGAGCGCGTAATCGATACGCGGCTTTACACACGTGCACTATTACAGGAGATGCTTTTCAAAGTAGAAAAGATATATCATTTCTATTTACGCTAGATGGATATCCGCAAAATAACGTCTGATTATATTAATAATATAAAATGATTTGACCACTAGAGCGCAATTTTTTGTTTTTTATCGGATCTATATAGAAATTTTAATAGAAATCTAATGTAGTCACCGTGATCGATACCTACCAAAAATATTAACGTACAATAATGTTATTTCATAATTACAATTTGTTTTACCTCGTTTGCCATCGTTGTGAATGGTTAGCTTTTGTGGGGCAATGTCATAATTGCTAAACATGAGCTGCCGGGCGCCTCGAGCCTGGATGAAACCTTTCACTGGCAAGTCCACGGGGGACTGTGAGCGGCCTTTGCAGTCCGGGAACAAATTACCCCATTCAGCCTGACCTGTTTAGTTTTTTTAATGTTATTTAATTTATTACATCCCAGCTCCGCTTAAAGTTCTTTGTCTACGTCAAAACTATCAGTTATTGATTCTAATACGAACTACTATAAATATAACTCAACTAAATATGAAAAGAGTTTGTAAAATAAAAAAAATATTTGCTTACTGTCATAGTCCCAACTATCAAGGCTGGTTGTTGCTGTAACAAAATGCACGTGCAAATGACAATTAAATATGTCATCGAAAAATTAATTTAAAAAAAATTAAATTAAAAAAAACCACTTACGTGTTGTTACAGAATTCTTCCCATCATTTTCATTTCTTTTCTTAGTATCCGTCAGGTACTATCAAAATAAAATATTGTCAACAATTCTTAAGAATTTAAATAATTCTATTTTAAAACTGTTAGGTACGCCATTTTAAAAAAGGAAAAGTGAGTCTACGATGGAGGAACTTACACATGGCCTTAATATGCTATATTATATATAATCGTCACCTCTGGAAGGCAGATTAACGACGGAAGATTGGGCAGACGTCTTGCATCTTTGATGGTGCTGCTCATCGTCGGGTTGTGTATTTTACGTCTAACGTACACGAGATATTATAAGTGATAGAGCCATGCTGCAGCTATATTAGTAGTATAGTTGTAGCACGAATGGGTCGGCTCGACCGGGGAAGGACCACGCTCTCACAGAATACCAACGTCAAATAGCAGCTTACGCTGCTGTGTTTCGTATGGTGAGTGTAGAGAACCGGAAGACCCTTTTTACTGGAAAAGAGGCATTCCATCTTAGTCCTCACGGGTGACAACGCATCTGCATTTTGATTCGCAAACGAGGATAAATGTAGATGTCTATGGGCCACAGCAACCACTTACCATCAGGTGGACTGTGTGCTCGTTTGTCACCATATCATATAAAAAAAATCAGATGCCTCGTATTTCAGGGAGAAATTTAGTACTCGTATATCAGTTCGGAAGGCTCATTTCGTGAGTCCAGTGACGTAAATGAAAATTGAGAAGTGTGATCTGATCCATATGTTGAACCGGAGACCGTTTTTACTGGAAAAGAGGCATTCCATCTTAGTCCTCACGGATAAAAACGCATCTGCATCTTGAGTCTTTATTGAGGGTAGATATAGATGTCTATGGGCTACAGCAACCGCTTACCACCATGTGGACCGTGTGCTCGTTTGTCACCCTATCCCATAAAAAAAATATCCACTACCCAATATCGCGCGGTGATGTCATAAGAGGCGACAGAGATGGGCAACAACATCTTCTTGAAAACGACTACAAAAATAATTTTAAAAAAAACTGCGGTTGCCGACCCGCTTACCAAGCGAGGCAACTACGGCAAACTACACTTAACCGTGGACTTTTGATAGGCTTTAATACGGTGTAATATTATTTAATTCAGGATAATTGCAATGAGAAATGAATAAAACGATCGTAACTATCGCGAGGAGTCCTAGGCAGGACTGGAGCTCTACCACCTAAAAATTACATAAACAACTAAACTTACAGCGTTCCTAGACCGTCTTCCAGGCACAAAATATTTGATTTCAGGAAATGATGTTGGTATATGAAACACCCAAATAGTCTTAGGCTGAAAAAAAATTAATTTGCGCTTAAACGTGGAGCAGGACAATCAATCACTCTATATTGTCCCGGGAGTGTCGTAAAGTCGTAAAGTAAAAAATGCGAAAAAATCTTATTGTTTCCGATACTTAGTATAAGCATCTTTTTTTTAAGGATAGGGTGAGAAACGAGCACACAGTCCACCTGATCGTAAGTGGTTGCTGTTGCCCATAGACATCTACATCTATCGTCGTTTGCAAATCAAAATGCAGATGCGTTGTCAACCGTGAGGACTAAGATGGAATGCCTCTTTTCCAGTAAAAACGGTCTCCGGTTCTCTACACTCACCATACGAAATACAGCATTGTTAAACTGCCATTTCAGTATTCTGTGAGAGCGTGGTCCTTCCCCGGTCGAGCCGACCCATTCGTGCTACAACTATACTACCAATATAGCTGCAGCATGGCTCTACCACTTATAATATCTCGTGTACGTTAGACGCAAAATACACAACCCGGCGACGAGCAGCACCATCAAAGATGCAAGACGTCTGTCCAATCTTCCGTCGACAATCCACCTTCCAGAGGTGGCGATTATTATTTACGAGTATATAATATTAATAATTATACTTTTAAGGGTCGATAAAAAAGGAAGAAGAACTCGTGCCTATAATTTACTTATTATTTTTAAACGAATGCTCCATGAAGGTATTCATCATCATCATCATCTTAACAGCTATTCACAAATCCACTGCCAAACGTAGGCCTAAGCCACCTGTTTACTAGCCACTATCGAATCACTGTATTTTATCAGATCTTAACATAACATGACTGCATTGCAACACACACTGGATTTACACTTTTTTTACAAGTTTTTGAGGAGTACGTGAGATGATGTGTTCTGAACGCTGCACAGCCGAGTTGCATCTGTTTACCAACAGGTTTAATTGGTCAAATCTGAACATATGTAATGGGACGTTTTGTCCTCAGTATACATAATTTTCAACAACTTCGAGAGTAGTGTCACATGAGTAAAGAAACCATACCGTACAGAGGCAAGGCTTCTAATGAGCTGTCAAAATTTTTACCTGTTTTGGTAGGGTTGGCATAAGAGGATAAAATTAAATAAACAAAACGTTTATCAGCTTTTATTATATACTTAAGATTTTTTATAAACTACTTATTCTAAATATTTTATTTTATAATTTTTATTCTACAACAATTTGTTTTTCCTTTAATTAAATGGTAAATTATGAATCTAATGTAAAGTGTATTCAACAATCTATATGAAGGCTCTCGCATGGCATAACAAATATAGTTTGGTAAACCCAAAAGTGCATGCCTCATGAACGTTTCATTAAATTTAGATGAAAAAAATAAAAACAGTGACAATAATTTTTATGAGCAAAAAAAAACAGAGAAGCTGATGGACTTTTATTAATAACTTTTAAACACCGAGTTCAATAACAAAAATTAATTGGGATCCTCCTTAGGACATATGAAATGTAATTTAATGCTATATATCTCAATCTATTGCTTACATTTCTATTAAGCGAGAAGACTCACCGACGCATAGACCAACGGATGGCAGTTCATATATTTTTTCAATTACATTTTTTGTTATGTAGTCTAAAGTTAATCAATCAGTAAATAAACTAATCTTATAATTCATTGTAACTTTAATAATAATGTTTAGTAATGTGACTTTAATAAAAGTATAAGAACGATTTTATGTAGCGAAATTGAGGTATGGCCATAACATATTGAGAGAAAATCTTGTACACGTTTTAATATTTCATTACCAATCAAATATTCGCGAATTTTTCAAGCAATTTATACATTCATTTTAGTTTTCACATTAGCTAGAACTCAAACAAGCATGATTATTTGTCAACAAGTTGAGTGTTAGAAAAGCATTTCAAAATAAATATTTTACAGGATTGTTCGAAGTGATCCTCACAGAGTCTATATTGTTGCCTTTTTATAATAAAAAAGATTTGAAAGGAGATCTTCTCGCCCGACGTCTTTTAACCACTCTTGCCGTCCGAATTTGCCTCTGTACGGTACGGTTTCTTCATTCATGTGGTAGTGTTCACGACAACAATCGGTGTGCAAAATGGATATGTCATTTCTAAATCTTCCTTACGGTGGGAGAAACTATTGACGTTATTAAACATAGATAGTATTAGATATCTTCAGGGATTTTTTACGTCGTAGAGCCGTGCTGCAGCTATATTAGTACTATAGATGTAGCACGAATGGGTCGGCTCGACCGGGGGAGGACCACGCTCTCACAGAATACCAGCGTAAAATAACAGCATAACGCTGCTGTGTTTCGTATGGTGAGTGTAGAGAACCGGAGACCCTTTTTTGCTGGAAACGAGGCATCCCATCTTAGTCTTCATGGGTGACATCGCATGTGCATTTTGATTCGCGATCGAGGATAGATGTAGATGTCTATGGACCACAGCAACCACTTACCATCAGGTGGACTGTGTGCTCGTTTGTCACCCTTATTCTATAAAAAAAATCTGCGATAGTGACTATATCGTCGGCAAATCGAAAGTGTAGAGTTTCAGGGATATAAGATCACCCGTCTTACCCTTCTTTGCTATTGGATAGATTTCGTACTTCGCTTCTGTACTTGGATATACATCGTAGCCAATAACAACTGACAACCTGATATCATCGAGGAAACTGTAGCACCGTTCAAAATTCGATTTAATTGAAAGTCTTCTTATAGTCCACATAAGCTCGACTTAACAGCTGATGATACTCTTCAGTCTTACCTGACGAACCTAGTAACTTGCCAAACCATGGACCACATAAGTATACCTATGTGGTCCATGGTACTAAATCCTTTACGAAAATTGATTGGTCAGAAAACAGCTAAGACGTAGCTCGGAACGGATATGGTCTGAAGTCCTTCAATAAGGTTTTATCACCTTACTTCAAGAAAAAAACCACCCCACTTCAGCTTCTTGCCTCCGGCGTAGCACCATCGTGAAAGACGCAAATCACAAAAGGTCTATAAGTATCGGTTCTCCTACTAACTTCATAAGTTCTGCTCTCAATTCATCCTTACCCGGTGCTTTACTGATTTTAAGGTTATGAAGAGCCACTTAATCTTTTTAGATTGACGTCCAGAACATCATATTAAAATTGTTATATCCTTCTAATACCATACTGGAACATTCAAGTATCATTATTTGATCCCCTTTGATCTTATCCCTTATCCCTTAATATAATGTAAGCTCAAGTGGCTTTCAATCCGTCTACGGCGGATTACTCATACCCTTTCTGCTCTCTACTGCGTCTTATTTAATATATGAAATCCTCCCTACCTCAAAGAACGTTTCCAATTTCACAACTCCTCTCATAACCTTTCCCTTCTATGTCCCTTGGACTCCTCTACTTTTTACAGTAAATCTATTTTAGTTTATGTAGTCAAGCTTTGGAAGTCCTTACCGCTAACTATAAAACGTGCTCCAACAATGGACTCCTTTAATAACAAGTTAAGAAACATGATCCTTCCTTCTAATTACCCCCCCCCCCCCCCTCCTTTAATTTTTTCCGGTCTCTTTATGGTCACTAGTAAATTGAGTAAATTTTGGTATGTTTAATTATTTATATTTTAGATTATAATATTATTTACAGTGCACTCTACCCATAAATTAGCTCTTTCACTACTCTTTTTTTCCTTTTTAGATTGTCTGGAAGAAATTGCTGCATAACAATAAGACCGCCTTTTGTTTTTCTCTCTGTTTGTTTCTGGTTATGTTATTTGTTTTTTTAGTGGTGGAATTTGTGTTCCATAGACACCTATATCTATTCTCAATTAAGATTCAAAATGGAGATGCGTTGTCACCCCTGAAAACTAAGATAGAATGCGTCGTTACTCTCCAGTTCTCCACACTTACCATACAAAACACAGCAACATTAAAATTCTATTTTACGCTGTTATTCTGTGAGAATGTGGTCTTTCTGCGGTCGAGTCGACCCATTCGTACATAATTCAGCTTAAGCGTGACTTGGTTCTTTGCAACAAGGACTTACGCTTCCAAATTTTATTTTGTCTTGGGCTTCATTATCAAGTTGCCTTTGTAAATCGTCTGCATCATCAATCAAAGTATTAGGTCGGGAACTGGTCTGATCTTGAGTATCACCTTAAATATTTTCATAAAAAATATAAGGCTTTAAAAATACTTTAACTTTATACCTATTTAAAAGGTGTACATTAAGGTTACCATGACATCATAGTCATATTATGTAACATAATATATTAATTACTGCCATAGAAAAATTTACAGCAATTTATAAAACGATAAAGAATCAAGTGTAATATTATTCTTAACAAAATCGCATTTTTTTTTCTTGAAAAACTTACTTATTAAAAAATATAATAATTTAATTAAACTATTATATTTCTTAACAATTATTAAACTCAACAGTGGACATTTGATATCATCATCATTACAGCCTTTCATAAGTCCACTGCTGAACATAGGCCTCCCCCAAGGAATGCCACAAAGCATGCTCTTGAGCCACCTGCATCCATTGACTTCCTGCATGTCTGACCAGGTCGTCACTCCATCTAGCGGGGGTACGCCCTATACTTCGCCTCAGGTACGAGGCTGCCACTCGAGAACCTTTCTTCCTCACCGGTTGTCGGTTCTTTGAGCTATATGGCCAGCCCGTTGCCACTTCAGTTTACTAATCCTTTGGGCTATGTCGGTAACTCTGGTTCTACTGTGGATATTATCATTTCTAAGCTTATCACGCAGAGAAATTCAGAGCATAGCGCTCTCCATAGCTCGCTGAGCGACCTTGAGATTCCTCATACGGCCAGCAGTGAAGGACCACGTCTCAGATCCATAAGTCATCACTGGCAACAGGCACTGGTTGTACAATCTCGTTTTCAGGTTTTGAGCTATACCTGACGAGTAGATGTGTCGTAGTTTCCCGAACGCTGCCCAGCCGAGATGAATCCGGCGATTGACCTCTTGGTCGAAGTTGGACTTACCTAGTCGGACTATTTGTCCCAGGTAAACATACTCATCAACAACATCGAGCTTAGTGCACCCAACAACTACCGGCATAGGTGAGACATGGACATTATACATGATCTTTATTTTGTCCATTTTCATCTTAAGACCTATCCGTTGGGAGACACTAATATGGGCATTGAGCATAGTGCTTCGGTCCTCCAGCGATTCTGCCATAAGGACTATATCGTCGGCAAATCGGAAGTGAGTGATGTACTCGCCATTGATGATATCACCGTATCCTTTCCAGCCCAGAAGCTTGAAAACGTCGTCCAATGCAGCGGTAAAGAGTTTCGGGGATATAACGTCACCGTGTCTTACACTTCTCTGCAGTTGCATAGGTTTCGTACTCTGGTTCTGTACTCGGATAGCCATCGTAGCCCTACTGTACAAACAATTCAGCAGTTCGATATACCGACAGTCAACTTGGCACCGCTGAAGGGACTGCAGCACCGCCCAAATTTCGACGGAATCCAAGGCTTTCTCATAGTCTACATACGCCAGACATAGTGGTAAATTGTACTCCTCGGACTTCAGTACAATTTGCCGAAGGGTATATATGTGGTCTATGGTGTTAAAGCCTTTTCGGAAATTGGCTTGTTCGGGAGGCTGGAAGTCGTCAAGTCAGCGTGCGAGACGATTCGTAATGACTCTCGAAAACGTCGTTTTTATTGTCGTCGATATTTACTATCAATATATTGTATTTGTTATTCTACTTGTATCCGTAATAGAAGCCTTTGTGGTCACGAAGGCAAGCAATTCCCGCCAGGACTAACTAAATTGTCAATTTCAACTTCAAGTGCTGATTTACCACATCATAATCAACGGTGAAGAACAAACGTTGCGAGGAAATCTGCTTGCTTGAGAAATAAAAAATGTTTTTATTATGTGTGAATTTTTACATTATTTAAGCTGTGGCGTATTATGGCTGCAGCAAGGATCCCGAGCCCATATAATACTGGCTTGAAATAGCAACATAATTATACTGTTTCGTATAGTGAGTGACAAGAACAAAAGAGCCATTTTGCTAGGCATGCATGCGAGGCATCCCATGTATGACTTCGGGGATGACGTTGCATTTGCATTTTTATTCTTTAACGTTTATAGATATAAGTGTGAGCCACAACATCCACTTACTATCTAGATGGACTGTGTGCTTTTGTACGCATGCACACGGATTGAAATATCGCGGCAGACTTCAGAACAGAGGACCGTACACACAGGCTCGCATTTTACTTTAGTGCTCTTAGGCAGCGAGCTAATTATTGAGGTATTTCTTTCTCTTAATTTAATCATAAGAAAAGTTTCCAACAGTCCAACTAAAAATTCAACCTTTCGTTTACTCTTGAATGCAAGCCATGTGGTTCGAATGCGAGCCATGTCAAAAACAAAGGTGCGTGGTCTATCGCACGTCTCCTTCTAAGATGGAGGCGGAAGAGCGGAATAAAGTCATGTGTTCTACGCGTACGAGTCCTGTAATCTTAATCTACCATTTAATGCAATTTATGCGCACAGAAAAACAGAAACCTATAGGAGAAAAGATTTAGAATTTATATTTCATCACCATCAAGAGTCTACTTCACGATTTTTTATTCTATTTACTTACGAGTTATATCAATTTTTAAAAATCATATTTACATTATGTCTGCATTACTAGTGAAATATTTACCTCGAGATGTAAAAGTTTGGCGCGTTAACAATAATATTAAATATAATATTATATTTCTTGTAACTACTGCATTGAACACCATAACATATTTTAATGTGAAACAAGTCGTATCTAATTTAACACAGTATATTTTTACGAAATCGTATAAATTCACAGAAACACAATAATCCTTTTAACGTAGGCTCATGTAATTGTTTTATTTCATCGGAATATGTCTACATGCCAGTATCTGATTATATACCACAGAATAATTAAAGCATACAGAACACTTTTACTCCTCACAATATGCTCTTTGCTTTGTGCATTTAAAAAATCACAAATTATTTTAAATAAATTACAATCAAAGGGAACAATATATATGTGGCTATATCCTACATAATATTATGTAATTCTGATAATGTCGAAGAGAATTTAGTAAGGCCGCTTGTGCACTACACGGTAAAATTACCGTAGGTAATTTTTATTTTTTACGTTCCAATATAGCAGACCACTATTTTGTATGCACGATCGTATGTTCTTGTAAATGTTTGTGTCCGTTGTGTATGTTTATGTCCTTTAGAAATTCCTTATTGAGTTTCCCAGTATTACCACTTATTACTCAAACAATCCTTATACCTGAATTTTTCTAAATTAGCTCAGTAAGCTTAAGTTATAAGTCTAAATTATAATGTTTTATAATTTTTTGGTCATTTCTTTAGTCGTCTTCAAAGAATATATAATGTTCTTTAAATTCCAATTCGACTGTATGTTTTTTGTATGATACACGATATTTTTGCCAATTCTGATCCGATTTTGAAGATTTTTTATTAAATAGGCATAACCTCAATCAAATATGGCCATTAAATTGGAAGATTTTTTTTATTCCCGTGGCGGGATTCATCATTATTAACAGAGGATAAAAAACTATGTTTCTTACACGATAATCAGGTTGTAACTTTTGATGTAAATTTGTCCACTCTTAACGGACTAAAAATGAAACATGTAATAAAAAATTTATTAATAATGTTCCATTTAGCCCAAAAAATTATATTAAGTTCACAGCACTGGAGTTCAAAAAAAAATACGTGTAGTGCACAAGCGCCCTTATTATGTAATTATCTGAGCTAAAGTGATAATCTGAGGTAAGGTAGTAGGCCGTAAAAGGCAAAATAAGTGGAAACTATAATATAATTTCTGCCAACATCATACAATCAGGTTTTGTACACCCATGATTACACAAATTAACTTTTATTATTTCTCGTATTGTTAAATATCTCATTTTGATCTCGGGTCCGTTTTGGCCCGACCACTTATTAGACTTACGTGAGGACGTGGGTCCAATACGCAGAGGTCTTTTGGAGAATTTTACTATACTTTGTAACGTGGTGATCGTTCTAAGGCTCTCTCCACACATACATATTAAACATTTATTCGACTGACCCAGACTTACACAATCTATTGGCAATAATTTAAAATCAAAAATTTTGTGCAGCCGACTTCATTTTAAATTATTAAAAATAACTCAAAAAATATTAGTCTCACCTTGATCAAATTCATATGGGACAACATGTGAAGTACCAGCTTTCATATAAAAAAATGATTATCGAAATCGGTTCACCCAGTAAAAAGTTATGAGGTAACACATAAAAAAACATACAGTCGAATTGAGTACCGTCTCCTTCTGAAGTCGGCAGATAAAGGAAAAAACCGGCCAAGTGAGAGTCGGACTCGCGCACCGAGGGTTCCGAAGAAATCCGTAGGTATATAAGTTTAAAATTATTAAAAATATTTTTATTATATGATGTAACTAAAAATTTATGCTTTTCGCAATTTTTCCTTTATCTGTACTATAATACGTTGCTTCATACCAAATTTTAAGATTCTGAGTTCACGGGAAGTACCCTGTTGGTTTTGATTCCCTTGCGAATGTCGAAAATATGCGGCATAAACGGCTGTATCTTTTGATTGCGTTGGCTTAGAAGTTTGATTTTTTCACAGCTCCAAGGGACAGTAGACTTGAGTATTTGATATGAATTTCAGCTTGATACCTCCACGCGTTCCTGAGAAAAAGGGTCTTGACAGACAGACAGTCAGACAGACTGACAGTCAGACAGACTGACGGACAACAAAGTGATCCTATAACGGTACCTTTTTTTTCTTTTGAGGTACGGAACCCTAAAAAACAAAATGTTGAGCTATAAGGTTAGGATGCTGGATGGGTAATATAGGGCCATTGAGGAGAGACTTGGGACATCTGCTGTTATCGAGTCTCGATAGATATAAAAGGTGGTGACTCGCCGCTTATTAAATTTGTACCTTACACTACAATTTAAAAAATACTTAACTGACCACGAGTCGCAACATTTGTGTAAATTAAGCTTAATACGCTTTCTGTACGGAAATAAGCCCTCCGAGCTCATTGAATTACGAATAACAGAACTAATTCCAGAAGTAAATCACTTTAAACCTCTTCAAACATATTACCATAGGTAATGCTAAGACGTATTGATTAACTACTCTTTGAGTCACAAACTAACTAACGTTATTACGTTTATGATATTCATGCATTAATAATTCAGTTTTTGAAGTGAAAATTTCTTTAGAATCGTTGTGATTTGAAACTCGATTGAACGAAAAAGTGACACTAAATAGAGACAAACGTATACATCTATAGAATTTAGTCTGCGAGAAAATGAGATAGAATACAGTACTTTTACTGTGTTTATGATAAATATATTGGAACGAAATAATTTAATTTATAATAATATGTATTACTTGTGAGATACATTGTGTTTCCATGCGATGGCCAAGTCAATCTATTTATTTAAAACACAAAAGATTTTTAATATTGATATGGTCAGTAAGATGTTGTTAGGTTAGCGAATTATGTAATAACTTGAGACAGAAGGACCCTTAAGTAGGAACTGAATAAATTAACCGACTTGGTATTACATGGATCTCACAACTTTTTACGGTAGAAAAACTGAGTTGCGAGACTTGGTTTTTTTTTACAAGTTATGTTTTTGATGGCATGTTTTTTTTTTGTATTTGAGACCCACACTTATGAGGTGATAGAGGGAAATGAAACAGAAAATAAGGAGCGGCATTTTCCTAATACCAACTCAAAATAATAAATAACTGCGGCTGCAAACCCACCTGCCAAGCGTTGCATCTATGTGGCAATCTACGGGTAGGTTCGTTGCCAGCAGTGGACGTTTGATAGCCTGTAATGAAAACTATATTGAAATACCATTCTTCACGAATGATCACTAAAAACTTATAAAAGTTAAAAAAAAGTTACAGCCTATATACGTCCCACTGCCGGCCACAGGCCTTCCCTCATTTATGAGAGGGTTTTAGGGCAAGGGAGTATCCACTGTGCTGCCCCAATGCGTTTTGGCGAACTTCACATGTCTTCGAAATATTTTTTTCTTATTTCTCAGACATGCCAGTTTCCTCACGATGTTCTCCTTCACCGCCGAGCACGTGGTAAATCAGCACTAAAAATTGCAATTAACAATTTCATTGTTGCCGGCGGGCATTTTAAAAGCTGAACGCAGCCGGGCTAATTATGATATCGGGACATCAAAGTTCTCAGCTCCCTTCCGTGACACAAAGTCGGCAATTAAATATAAATTAAATTAGTTAAATTAAATGCGATAAAATTCTTAAAATTAATTTTATGCTATGTCAAGTATTTGTGTGAATATGACATTTTTGCGTTTTGTTCGGGAGTTTCATAGAGATTGTTTCATAAATCGGGCAGGAGAAACAATACAGTCGTGAATTTTCTCGAAAAACTATAGGCTGTTTCGTATTCATAACATCATAAACTTTTATAATGTTTTATTTATTTCACAAAAATCATTTAATACCCCTTATTAAATGATTTTTCCTACTTTCAAACACGTAAATATTTTAATACCAAGCGTCCGTAAGCTAAAGTGACAATCTCTCTCCGTCGTACGCACAGTCGTACGTAACCGACTGATCGAGGTTCAAGGAGGCGTTGCGCTCACGCCACCCGCACGAAATAGCACCTTATAAGGTAATGCATCGATGACACCACCGGGATCGAACCTATGAGCATCGGCCAACTGGTAAGTATGGTGTTGTGTTATTAGTGTAAAATGTAGTTTGTTAACCGAGTGTGTGTGTGTGATATATTATGTGTGAGTTGCAAGTTGCCCACACTATTATATAAAAATATCGCTAAACATAATATCAATTCAATTCAAATTCATTTATTTTCAGACAACAAAGATCCATTGGTTAGTATTACATTATCGCTTAGAACTAAATGTTAGTATTTTGAAACAATTAAATTATATTATATTACATCAGAATTAAATTACATCAAACTAGATCATATTAAATCAAATCAAATGAAAATAATATTAAACTAAATTAAATTCTAATTTGTCATGTGTCTAAGAGGCAATCCGTGCGGTCGACACCTAGAATAATTACCATCCACTGTATGAGTCATCGTTCACACGAAATGCCTGACAACAGGCGCATGCGGATCATCTGCCACTATTCTCATGATGCTGTTGTCACTTCTCTGTATCCTTCCTATCAGCGACGCTACTTTTTTTCGAGCTACAGCATGAGAGCCATCACTGTTCGGGTCTGTGCAAACATGCTAGAGGCACTACAGAAGCGGGGAAGTGCCAACATCATCCTGAAAACGTTATTGTACTTGACTCGCTGGGTGTTAAACGATTTTTTGGCATACCTAATCCACAGACGGCAATACGCTTTAAATAATGCTAGTAGTACCAGTTACTCGACTCCATCGAGTCAGTAATTCATTCTTGGAGCGATGTATACGCTTTTACAACAAAATTCCAGAAAATATACAAAATTTGACCTGCTCAAAGTTAAAAAACTGTATAAAACTAAGTTTGTATAAAAAGGGTTATTATAATATTAAAGAATTTATAGATGATAATAACCCCTGGAAATAAGGTAATAACTACCAAGCTATTTCTAATTTGTTGTGTTTTTAATTTGTGTAACATACATGATTGTAAGCTGTTATTTAAAAGAAAAGTCCCGCTGGGTTTCTTGCTGGTTCTCCCCAGGACAGAGGTTTTTTTCGAACCAGTGGTAATTATACAAAAGAGTGACTTTCAATAAGTATTATTTATAATCTACATTGAATAAAAAAGTTTCTGTTTCTGTTTCTGTTTCAATGTTATTTGGACCTGGTCCGAACAGCGGACAAATCTACGAGCCAGCATATTGCCGCGTACCGCCAAAGCCTTACGCTCTCTCTCTATGTCTAGATCATCTTTAAGGTCGTCGGCAAGAATATGCCCTAGGTATTTAAATTGATAAACCCGTTTTAGTTCCGATCCATGTAAGTTTATTGCAGAGATAGATTCGGGACACTTGCCGGCGACCCCAAAGAACATGTATTCACTTTTTAAATGTTGTTTACGAGACCATACGAGGCAGCGTAAGTCTCGCAGACCTTCAACATTTCTTCGATCGCATTCGCAGTGGGACTTAGCAACTCGCATGATGGGTCAATTCGAGTTACTAACTCGAGTTAACTCGAGTTGCGCTTAACTCGATTTAACTCGAGTTGGATCTCCCTAACTCGAGTTTAGGCTGCTGTGCATGAACGGATCAAGTGAGCCAGCAAAATGTTACGCTCCCTTTCCCTAAAGGGGGTCGCTTCCGATTCAACAGAAAGGCCGAACCGAGAGCCGATGAGATGCCGAACGAGGCAGGCCAAAGCCAGTCCCACAGGTGGTGTTTAGTTGGCAGGCACTTCATAGTAAGTCCCACATAACCACGCAGCCGGCTGCGTGGTATCCTATAAGCATTCACCACCTCCCTCCCCCGCTTCCGGAGGGTAGCCTTGCGATGGGCGCAAAAAAAAGCCACCAAAAGAGTAAGCGCGCGATTCGTTCGTTGTGTGTACACTTTGTGTTTCAAAGAGTATTTAGCTACAACCAAATTTGTTATTTCGAATTTTATAATAGCAAAGGTATGGAATGTAATTTCTTATAATAATTGTGATTAATAATGATCAATTTAGTTATGTGAGTGTCAGACCTATTATTGTAATATCCAAAAAGGGTGATTAAGTTGTAAGATACATCATATTTTAAATTAACCCTAAATGAAACACTTAACTTGCAATAAACATTTTGATTGCAACACAAATGGGTCGGCTCAACCAGGGTAGGACCACGCTCTCACAGAATACCAACGTAAAATGCTGCTGTATTTCATATGGAAAGTGTAGAGAACTGGAGACCCTTTATTATGAAAACGAGGTATTACAACTCACTTCTCAGGTGTGACAACGCATTTGCATTTTGATTTTTAATCGGGGATAAATGTAAATGTCAATCACCACAGCATCCACTTACCATCAGGTGGACTATGTACTCGTTTGTCACCCTTATTCTTTATAAAAGAAGGAATTTGAATAAATTTGAATTTAATTAAGAATATTTTGACTATGTTAATTAAACTATTAACAGCTTATATACCTATATCTTAAGGCTAGGCTAATATTGTTTCATAAAGACTGCTATATAGCTTATTTTATTGTTAAATGTAGGTACTTATTATAACTAAGATTAAAACCAAAAATACATAAGTATGTGTTACTATGTATACCTTTTTATTTCAATTTAACAGTTTGGTAGTTAAAGTTATCCGAATCTACCAAAGAGCTAGATAGAAAAACAAATTTGTAACAAATCATTTACTCTGTTTCGTACTGCTAACTCGAGTTGCGTGAATTTCAACTCGAGTTAACTCGAGTCGTAATTTTTCCGAGTTGGCACATTTATAGCTGATGCTATTGATACTAACACCACCCACACGGCATCCAACACGTATGCTGCTGAGCTACACCAAGAGATCGTTAACATATGGGTTGAAGAGCTTCGGAGACCCTCCCTGCATCACTCCGCACTCCGACCTGTACGACTCGGAGAGACTGTTTGACCATTTAATATGATTTGTCTGATTTGCATATTAATACCGAAAGAAATTGATCATCTCCGCTGGAATACCCCTGTCCTCCATCACAAGTACATCATATGAAACGAGATCGAAGGCTTTGGAGAGGTCCAGAAAACAGGCGTGTAAGCAAGAGTGCTTCGGTCTGTGTAGTATTGCACAGTATACTTGAGGCTCAAAATTGATCTTTCAGTCGATAGTCCGGGCCGATCGATTCAATCGATAAAATTGTCCAGTTATTTATTTATTTAGGGATAACAACACCGTATCAAAATATACAATGTATACAAACTAGTTACATGAAGAAATTAATCTAGGCAATTACATTAATAAACACATTATCTACAACTTACCTATGTAAGTACATGTGAGCAGATAAGATGAGAGTGCAGTATCACTCTCATCTTATCTGCTAAATTAAGCAATAACAATACTCGTAATTACTTTTACAAATTATTGTGGTTAGATAATCATACGTTGTCAGCATTGTTTGTCAAAAGTTAAATATCATGTTTGTATTTATATTTAATACAATATTGAATGGCAGTGGGAACATTTTTAGGTTGCATACTTAATTTGGTTGTATAAATAATATGCTGACTGTTGACTATATTAGTCAGAATCCCTGAAGAATCTTAACACTACGCTCAATTATTTTAGTAGTGTATCCCCACGGCTCTTTAGATGAATAAGGACACGACAAAATCATGTATACTGTCCATATGACCTCTATACCAATAATTGTAGTCAAACACTACGCTCGAAGATATATAACAAGTATAAAAATTAAAGTTTTTTTTTATAGGATAAGGGTGACAAACGAGCACACAGTCCACCTGATGGTAAGTGGTTGCTACGGCCCATAGTCATCTACATCTATCCTCTATTACAATTCAAAATGTAGATGCGTTGTCACCCGTGAGGACTAAGATGGAATGCCTCATTTCCAGTAAAAAGGGCCTCCGGCCACCTGCACTCACCAAGCGAAACGCAGAGGTGAACCTCTACTTAACGCTGGTTTTCTGTGAGGTCGTGGTACCCCGGTTCGAGCCGGCCCATCCGTGCGGCAGCAAAAGCTGCCGCGTGGCTCTACCACTGTTAAAGTTAAATTTACAGCACGTATGTATACGTCCCACTGCTGGGCACAGGCCTCCTCTCATTTCTGAGAGGGTTTTAGGGCAAGGAAATGTCCGCCGCCCTGCTCCCGGGGGTTTCTCGCGTAATGTGAAACGTACAGCAAGCGCTAACCATCTGAGCTACCACGGCTCACACATAACAAGTATACCTGGGACACAATGTATAAATGCACCGCCTGTTCGGGAATTTACGTCTACTTGACTAATGGACTCTTGTTATATTGCACAAGAGTCCATTAGTCAAGTAGACGGAGACAAATTGTATATATACAACCATTCCTTGTTGTCAGCGGTGACTTACGTAATTGAAACATCATACAGTGCGAGTGGGAAAGAGCTATGCTCTGTATGTTAATTAACATTAACAATGATGTAGGCTTATGGATAAGTAGGCGGAGGTTGCAAGGGGCTAGCCATAAGGCTTGAAGAATCGACATACGATGGCGACGAGGGGCATTTGAAGAAGTGACGACCTGATGAAAAATGCTGACAGTCTATGGATGTAGGTAGTTCAGGACCATATTTAATGGCAATTGGGGAGGCCTTTTTTATTATTTACGATCAACTGTGCAGGTCTTGAGAGTCCAGTATCACTGCGACCTAAAATATCTATTGTGATCGCAGCTGCGTCTATAGTTCACTGCTAAGCCCTACGTCCTCAATGAATAGAAGGAGTTGCTTTGCTCTGAGCAATTCTTCTGAATAATTCTTCTGGGCGAAGTACATAGTTTACTGCATTTGCGCATTAAGGTTCCGCAATTTGTCAGGATGTGTAAAGGCGTTTCTCTCCTCTAGGGAGCAAAACCGGCACATCCTTGAGTTGCTTAGTCCCAGGATGGACATGCGTGTTTTTAAGATAACAGTGTTCAGTCATGGCTCTTACCAGAGTGCGCAATTTGTTTTTTTCTTATCCCAGGGCTTCTTTTTTACGATCTAAAACCTGGATCAAGGTTTTAGAATAGAAAGCCTAGCGTATCAGACGAGATCTTAAGTGATTTATTGTGGGAAAGAGTTTCCAGGGCGAGGCTTTTTCAGATTCCACAAAATGGCTTGGGTCCAAATTGTGTACTCCTTGCACCCTGCTGTTCAATTTTGTCGGCAATTTCATTGCCAACAATACTCGCGTGACACGGAACCCACCTTAAAACGACCCTGTTGTTACTTCCCAGGGCGTTTATGCGGTTTACGCAGTCTCCAAATAGCTTCGAGTTCAACAAGTTCGATCACAGCGCTAGCGATGCTTCTTGACTATCAGAGTTAATATAGTTAATATATGACGGCTCCGTGGCGCAGTGGCTTAGCAATGAGTAGTTCCGCTGGGGGCTTTCGAATCCCGCTCGGAACAAGTATTTGTATGACCTTCAAATAATTGTTCCGGGTTGGATGTTTGTCCTTGTGCAATTTGTGTTTGTAAACTGCCTCCACAATACAGGAGAAAATCCTAGTGTATTAAAAAAAAAGATATCGATTATATGGTTAACGTAGTGTTTTGCGGATTTATTTCTGCACACTGAAGTATAGTGAAAATGTTTGCTTGGTTTAATTTAATTATTTTATTGGTTTAATATAATTAATCCAAACTAAGTTTGAATTTGGGTCTTTCCCCATAAATTCCAAAGCCTACGTCGAAGCCCATTTTTGACCCATCGGTATACCATATGATGTTTACAACATGGTAGAGCCATACTGCAGCTATATTACAGCTATACTTTTAACAGTGGTAGAGCCACGCGGCAGCTTTTGCTGTCGCACGGATGGGCCGGCTCGAACGGGGGTGGTACCACGACCTCACAGAAAACCAGCGTGAAGTAGAGGTTTACCTCTGCGTTTCGCTTGGTGAGTGCAGGTGGCCGGAGGCCCTTTTTACTGGAAATGAGGCATTCCATCTTAGTCCTTAGAGGATAGATGTTAGATGTCTATGGGCCGCAGCAACCACTTACCAACAGGTGGACTGTGTGCTCGTTTGTCACCCTTATCCTATAAAAAAAATAAAAAAATATTAGTAGTATAGTTGTAGCACGAATGGGTCGGCTCGACCACGCTCTCACCGAATATCAGCGTAAAATAGCAGTTTAACACTGCTGTGTTTCGTATGGCGAGTGTAGAGAACCGGAGACCCTTTTTACTGGAAAAGAGGCATTCCAGCTTAGTTCTCAGGGGTGACAACGCATCTGCATTTTGATTCAAAAACGAGGATAAATGTAGATGTCTATGGGCTACAGCAACCACTTACCATCAGGTGAACTGTGTGCTCGTTTGTCATCTTAGTCCTATAAAAAAAAATAAGGCTACCGATCTCACAAATGACCTGTCCATTCAACCAGTCTTCTCTGGAGGGTAGTTCCACTGTATACTTTTTGTTAAAAGTATATAGTGGACGCATGATATCTGAGATCATGCATAAGACCGGTGTTTCCTTAATTGAGTCGAGCATGGATCTTAATCTATAGGAAAGCAAGCTCAAACCAACCTGAGCGTTAATGTTATACAAACTAGCCCTCGCCTCCTTGTCTAAGTAAATATCAAGGGGCGTTAGGCTTAGAAGCGTATTAAGCAGACAGTCCTTTGATATTGATTTTTTACTATTTAGTCTTTCCACAGTCGTCCTTTGGTTGGCCTTATTACACCAGACAGTGGAGGCGTAGGTAAGAATCGGCCTCATTATACTGCTGTACAGCCATAGGATCATACTGAAACGCAAGCCCCAGTTGTGCCCGACTATGCGATTGCACGTACCTAAAGCAATTTTAGCCTTATGATATACGTTGCTAAGGTGAGAGTTCTACGTTAGTTTTTGGTTGATCTTTACGCCTAATTACTTAAATTTAGTCGAGAATGGGACTTCTTTACCATTAAATTTTGGTGTTGATAATTTGTCCAACCGTCTCTTTTTTGTAAAGGGTATTATAACAGTTTTATTAGCATTAACTGATAAACTGTTATCCACGCACCAGTTGTTAATGGTGTTTAGGGCTCTTTGTATAATTAATGATAATGTACTTTAGCGCAATCCTCTAGCAATGATTACAAGGTCATCAGCATGTAAATACCCAGTGTGTAAATACGAAGGTCTGCCATCTTCTTCAACAACTGGTCAACCGCTAGAGTCCAAAGGAAGGGTGACAAAACACCTCCTTGTGGACAGCCTCTTAACCTTAATCGAAGTTTGAAACAGCGCTATATTTGCCTTTCTGTTTGAGAACATCTACTTCATCCACCTGATGGTTGTGGGGTCAACATTTTTAGATGTCAGGCTTCCAACCAGCAGTGTTGAATGGCTACTGTCAAAGACGCCCTCAATGTCTAGAAAGGCACAAAGAGCTATTTCCAGTGCTTTTTCAACCCTGTCAATAACACTGATCAGGGCTGTTTCCGTAGATTTGCCTCTGCGGTAAGCATGCTGGTTGCAGTGTTTAGGTCTAGTGGCTAATGCTACATCCCTAATATATCTATCTATAACGTTTTCCAATGTCTTAAGAAGAAAGTAAGAAAGGCTTATAAGTCTAAAGGGCTTTGGTAAAGCCTAGTCCTTTCTACCAGCCTTAGGTATAAATAGAACTTTGACAATTGTTCATCGTTCTGGAATATATTCCCATGCAAAACTTGCTCTGAAGATTTTCACCAGATAAGGAAGAAAGATATCGATACCCCTCTGTGGATTGATGGGCATTATTCCATCCTCCCCATTCGTCTTATATGGTTTAAAGGAGTCCACAGCCCATTGCACCAGGTTTGGCCTTATTATCTTTGCAGCTCTACACCAGTCCTCACTACAAGGCCTTAGTAGAGCTCCGAAAAAATTTGCAGCAAGAGTCTCATGTGACCCTGGGAAATGGGTTGACGCTAGTAGCTCCAGTGTTTCCGTTTCACTATTAGTGAAGTTACCATCAGGCTTTTTAAGAAGTCCGATCTGATTAGGTTTAGCTTTCGATAGCATTTTGTGCAGTTTTGCACTGCGAGGCGAAGACTCAACTTCCTCGCATAGCTTCGCCCACGATGCTCTCTTAACTTTCCTTATTTCTTTATTATAATCGGTTAGTATCTTAGTCACTATAAATGTCCCATTCTTTGGTTTTTTAGCCCTATTGAATAGTTTCCTGGTCTATTCCCTAAGCTCCTTTAGCTTAGTGTTCCTTTCGATTGTTCCCAGCACTTTTCATGTTGAGGTCTTGGTTTTGACGGGACAACTGTCCTCGAAGGCTTCACGGATACCTACGGTTACCGTTGCCGCCGATAACCATTTTGGCAAGTTAAAATTATGAAAAAATATAATTTCGTCGATTTGCGAATCCAGTCCCACGAGTCTGGCAGAGCATTTGCGGTTATTTCCTTACTACGCAGTATACAACATTTGCAAAAAAAATATCGAAAAAAATGTTTTTGGCAACTTGATTTCTTTTTTAACTTGATTTTTTAAATTTAGTTTTAATATAATTCAAGAAAAATAATCCCAGACGTTTTTGTTGGTTATAAAGTATTACCAGACCTCTCCAAAAATATTTTCTTAAAATTCCCAAATTTTAATCACGTATTGATTGAGTAATTTTTATAATACCTGCAAACGCCAGATAATATAGTATATAATATAATATAATAATAATATAATATAATAATAATATAATATATATAATATAGTATAACGTAAATAAAGTTTACAAATGAATACGACAAAAAGTCTAATGCGCAGACATAAGTACGAGAGAGATAGCTTATCGAGGCATGCCGGCAGATGATGGGGGCCCAAGCTCCTCGAGTCGTAAATTGTAATTGCTTGTTGAGAAACTGCGTGTTTCAAGTATAGTTCCGACTCTGAGTTCACACCATCAACAGTGGTAGAGCCACGCGGCAGCTTTTGCTGTCGCACGGATGGGCCGGCTCGAACCGGGGTGGTACCACGACCTCACAGAATACCAGCGTGAAGTAGAGATTTACCTCTGCGATTCGCTTGGTGAGTGCAGGTGGCCGGAGGCCCTTTTTACTGGAAATGAGGTATTCCATCTTAGTCCTCACGGGTGACAACGCATCTGCATTTTGATTCGCAAACGAGGATAGATGTAGATGTCTATGGGCCGCAGCAACCACTTACCATCAGGTGGACTGTGTGCTCGTTTGTCACCGTTATCCTATAAAAAAAAACACCAGTGTTGCCAACCGTACGATTTAAATCTTATTCATACGATGTTTTTGGCCCTAGTACGATGTACGATCGTGTATTCGAAATCGTACGCAAAATATACGATCTTTTCAAATCTTATAATCTTATAAAGATTACAAAATAAAAATTATAATTGATTAAGCTCATTTTATCGATACAAAAAATCAATAATTTCAAAATTGAATGAGCCCTAAACTTCTTCTTTGTATTTTTTATGAACACATCCAATCCAATAAGTTTTTAAACTCGCTATTCCACTCGCACTTTAGAAATACGCAGCGTACTAGTAGGTACTTCTCATTAGTTTGTGGTATTATACTATTCCGTCAACTCACCGCCGATTAAGGAATTCCTCGCGCAGTTTATCCGCCTTTCTTCGAGTTTGTTTTACGTCATTCTGTTTGTTCTAATCCAAATAATATTACACTACGCAGATAATCATATATTAGATAGTTTTGCAATAGATGGCAGAGTGGACACAGTCTGAGCCCATTTTTTTAATAAAAAAGTCCTAGTAAAGCTTAGTGTCAGATTCTTAAATGTTATATGGTTATATCCTAAATGTAAAATTTTGCTTTGACGTTTGTTTTATTGAAATATTGATGCGTACTATCTTTTTTTTGAGTTCTTAGCAAAATACGATTATGTATTTTGCTAAGAACTCAAAAAAAAGAAGTATACGGGTTTATAGTACGATCTCATAAAAAATAAAGTTGTTAACCCTGATTCACACGTTCACAGCAAAGTATTTTGTGTTAGAGCAATCGTAGCATCGTGAAAAATTATCTAATGGTTTTATATCTTTTAACATGTATGTATGCGCATATAAGACCATGTAAATATCTGTGTATATAGTTTGAATTGTTTTAGATCAGTGCTGTAATCATTTGTATAATAGGTATTAACCTCGTAAGGCTTGGGCTTGGCAAAACATATGCTTTAATAAATACTGCCCCATATTCTTAAAAAGGACATCTATTCGATGAATCGATCCAGTAACCCTCGAGGGGTTACTGGATCGAACTGCTTCAAGAACTAGTGATATTTCAAATGACTCAAGAAATACTACTGCACAGTTGGAACATGTATTACTCGTAAAAGACTCTTTCTGTTGCGGGAAATATGGCTACTGCCGAAAGGAGTCGTCTAGACCACGAGCGATTAGATAAATTAATGGTTTTAAAGTTGTATTTAAGTTTAATAAAATTTTATAAACTTAGAAGTTTGATTAACTTAATGACTGACTTACTTAGGCTAGTCTAGAGACTAAGGCTGAGATCTATAGACCGTACTTTGACTCTGCTGAGACTTTACTTACGAAAAACTTTGCTGAGTATTTGCTTAGCATAATCTTTGGTTCTGAATTTATAGTTGTATCGGGCTAAGATTAAGCTTTGCTTATGCTACGGCCCAGACAGTCAAAAAAATAAGGAATGCTTTATTCCACGCATTATTCTTTGATAAGAACATATTCTTAGTTTAATTGCATAAAATTTTAATATTTAAAAATCGAAAACAGTACAAATTAAAGTGAAATAGAAAACGGGCGTATGAGAACGGGAACGGATGAGAAAAGTGCAAAATTAAAAAATAAATAAAAAATCGAATCGTAATCGGAGATTTTTTTAAGTGAATTGACATGCCTAATTACACCGCACGCGTTTTTTAAATAAAATGGATATTGTTTTGCTTAATAGCCTCCACAGTTCATCAGAGGAAGATGATGCAGAATTCGGTTTCGGTACATACTCAAATCATATAAAGTTTAGTGAGGAATACAGTGAATTTAATCCTTTTAATGAATTTTATTAAGAAAAGTTACGAATACAAATAAGTATACCCTCTACGCAAAAGTTCATTCAGGTAATGACTGACAAGAACTTGAAGACCTAGCTGCGGCGCAGAACGGTGTGCGGGCCACAGGGGGCAAAATATAATATGAAGATATCGTTCGGTCGATCGAAAAATATATTTATAGTATGACATGTAATATATGTTGTTCATCTTAGTGTAAATGGTTCCATTAATAAATATAATTTAAAATTGAAAATTTTGTACAGCCGACTTCAATATAAGTTATTAAGAATAACTCAAAAACGATTGGTCAGACCTTGATCAAATTCATATGGGACCACACGAGAAGTACCAGCTTTCAAATAAAAATAATCATCTAAATCGGTTCACCCAGTACCCACCCAGAATTCGGTTACGGGTCGGTTAATTGTTTTGGAAGTTAATATTGATTGCGATCAACATCCGGTCTTTGACACGTGTGGAATTTACTGTTGCAGTTTTTTCGCTAGACTCGTGAGGTCGAGGTTTAAGATCGCTTCTATTTTGAGTTATCATTTTGGTACGTTTACGCGATAACGAGGCCTGTCTAAGTGTTGAGTGATTAAATTAACTTACCTTTGTTTGCAAGTAATTTACGTCAATTTGAATAGTGATTGCATTTTGAAGCGCATTTGCAATATTTAATTTGCTTGTGTGGCCTGTTAATATCGTACGAAAGAATTTTAATTTGTTGTGTGGAACGCTGAACTTTTTGACCCGCGAGAAGAACGCGTTCAGTTTCTAGAAATAATTTGTTGCTAAGTGAAAATGGAAGTTGAACTTTGATCGACCGTTCATTAGTTGTGCCGTGTGTCACGTGTTTGATTACGATTAACGGGGATTTAGTTGAGTTTAAAGATAATTAAATGTACAATAAAGTTGATAGATTGAAAAGTGTACAATAAAGTTGATAAACTGAAATAGTCAAATGAAGGCAGAAGTTTTCAATTGGTGAACTACCACTGGAGGGAGCGCACATTGGGAGAGCAGCAGCGCCTGTGAATCTTTTGTCCGACTACATCGGTTAAGTCAGGTTTCACCTACACTCTACTACATTTACATTACTTACATACACCTCACTTATCACCTGACTGGTACCATGTGGTCAACCCTACCTCTGGAGATCGGTAAGTTTTTGTTGGCTCCGCAGCCCTTATATCTATAGAATAATTGTCCATAGGCCATTTGGGCCCCGTCCTCTGTTGCCCGTCGAGGTGGCTATTATGGGCCCTAGCCCAATCGACTTTTGTCGGGGCAACTCAGGGCGTGAACAATTACATTACCGAGTGAAATATACGATTATCGTTAATGAACAAATCACAGAGTATAGGAATCACCGGCCCGGCAACACTAGAATTAGCAAGTTTATGAGTTTATTTTACACATCATGTTTAATTTGAAGATAAATAAAAACAAACTGAAAATCAAAACATATGGAAGTCGTCATATCGTCTGCGTCCACGTTCTCTGCACACGTGCTGCGTATGTAATGCTTGCGGCATTTGGTGTCTCCTGGTCATTAATATAATATAATCTAATGATTACAACAAAAGTTGCCTATATGTCGTTTTCATAAGCATCCTGCACATAACTACGTATCCTCAATACTGTTTACAACTTAACAGTATTAAGGGTACTTTACAAAAAAAACTGAAATAAAAAAGTATTTTTCAGTAACAAAAGCAAGCAAAATTCTTTGAGTTGTTTAGAAATTTTATAACTTAACTTAACTTTTTTAAGTAATTCGGTACTTTTTACGTTTGAAATTTTATTATAATATAAAATATATGACGGCGCGTCTATTGAGTCGAGAATGAGCGAGGGGTTGCATGACTCTAGTGGAAAGTAATATCGATAGTGACGAGGTAGAATTGAGAGTACATCAGTGAAACCCCCACTCGTTTGTGCAGTATAAAGTTCACTATAAGCGCCGTGCGCGAGAGATTCCGTTTTCGCCTAAATCTCTCCCCGAGTGCTACAGAGTGACTCTTTGTACCCCTCCCGAGTACTAGAGTGATACAGTTATACAGCTAACAGTGTCGTGGTTCTGTCTGTTGCAGAAATTCTTCTAGTGCAAGATCGTGTTCTTAGTGGCTACCCTGTGTTACAATAAAATGATGTTAAATACTTTGGTGTTATCATGTAATTTCGTCGATCACATTATGCTACTGGTAATTATGACGGGGATATATTACGGTATGGTCGAACTGTAATTACCCTATATATACCCTATATAATATAAAGTGCAGTACGCTGTTTTATTGCTGATAATAATTAATTGCGTAAGCAGGAGAGCAAGTTGAACATTCGCTTTCACGCTATTATTATTTTTAACAATTAATCTCCTGATGTATTCCCGAAATATAAATAGTAATTATTAAACAATGTGACATGAAACAAACCATTGTATTATTTAATGTCCTTGTACCGGACCATTAATAGTAACTCAAAGTTAAATGAACGGACCATTAATAGTAACTCAAAGTTAAATGAACGGACCATTAATAGTAACACAAAGTTAAATGCTCCTTTTACAGTCTGGAAACTTTAGCATTCTATCACTCGCCAGATTTAAAGCCTTTTAAGCATTCGCTGAATACACCGATTATGTACTCGTACAATATTTAAACTGGATTTTAAGACCTGTGATCACTAACTAGTGCTGATATGCAAGCAAATTTCATTCAAATATGTGTTATTAAACTAAACATAATTAAAGGGCAAAACTTTGATTATCAAAGTTTTATTTTCAACACCTCAAATTACAATATTTATGTTTACTTGTCATTTATACACAATAACTTGATATTAATTCAGAAATAATTCGTCTTTTGGAAAAACAAGAAGGATATCAATCTACAAAGACATCCTTCACAGACAACAATATATTAAAATACAACACAGACAATATATTAAATAAAACTTTTTGTGTTACTTGCCAACTAAATTGCAGTTTCAGTTTGTTTCAATGTTTTTCAAACAAAAACAAACAACGCGTCACTGCTGTTTTGCTAATGATTCATCTTCAGAACTTTTATCGGAGACATGATTTGCTTGTAAATAGACTTTAAGCCTACTGTGTTTGATTTTGATGACCTTAAATCTATGGGAGATTGTAAAACCTTTTTATCTTTATATTTTGCATTGCGGTTTGTTAAGTCTTTGATTAGTATCAGGATATTTGGTGTATGTGGTGTACCAGCACTTAAACTTAAAAGAAATAAGAATTTTTCTATGTTTATCATAGAATACAATAATACATACACAATAGAACGGGGGAGTGGACAGTTCCCGTGTACCCACTTACATGTCAATTCACACCTATAAATGTCAACACATCTCTGACGTCACAGTCGTTATCCAATTTTTGTGTCAATCGTTGCGGGGGCAATTTATTTCAAAAATGCCGATTTGTGCAATAATTATGTGTCGGAAAAACAGCCGGATGTGGAATTTGAATAAAAGTGGTATATCCTATCACCAGTAACTTACAGTTATTTATATTTTGTGATTATTAGAATAAAAAATAAATAAATAATGATTGTGTAAAAACAACAGTACTAGGAATGTAACAAAATTTTACTTATACCGGTAAACCGGAAAATATTGTCGCTTTTAAAATTGTTCCTGGTATAATGAACTAAATAGATGCGATCAAATATGATGAAAATAGTAATTCAATGACCTACGAACAAATTGTTATGACATTTATTTATTAAATTGCACTTTTGTTCCCTCTACAGGTATCACAGAAAATTTTCAATAAAATTTTTAGTTTCAATCTTCTGGTTACTGATCATTACTACATTCTGTAAATCCACTTCACGCAAATGACCCAAAAAGGGTTAGACAATTGTGTGTTAAAAGTAAAAAAATATATTTCATATTAAGTATTTTCACACCTTTTCTTCCGATTTTGCTCTTATTTGTTTACCTCTGCGTTTCACTTGGTGAGTTCAGGTGGCCGGAGGCCCTTTTTACTGGAAATGAGGCATTCCATCATCAGTCCTCACGGGTGACAACGCATCTACATTTTAATTTGTAATAGAGGATAGATGTAGATGTCTATGGGCCGCAGCAACCACTTACCATCAGGTGGACTGTGTGCTCGTTTGTCACCCTTATACTATAAAAAAGTAAAGTAGTACTAAGTTTCATAGATTATACTGATTTTAATATCACAGAGATATACTATACAAAATTACATTTCTTTTTAAGATAATAAGCAAATAAATAAACTGGGGAAAAATGAAAAACATAACATAGTGTAAATAAAGTATAGTAGATTGGATCCAGCAAGGATTAGGATTTAAGTTTACGATGGTGTTGTAGATTAAATGATTTACGTGAAAAAATAAAAAAATAATAATTTTAAAAAATACATCGACTGTCGTATCCATATTTCAATATCAAACTTACATTTCAGTATATGTCATCCAAAAATGTTAAAAATAAATATCGATATTTTATCAACAGTCCTAGTTCAAACGTGGGGCTAGGCCGTGGGCATTTGTTTTGCGTGGCTCCTATAAAATATATACAACATGTAACATAATTAACGCACTTTGAGAAAGTAGTTTGTTCAGAATCGTTTACTGAATCGATTTCTATCATTTTTAATATAGGTAATTTTTTTATCCCAAAAATAATTGAAACTACGTAATTTACAGTCACACTAAACCTGTACAGTCAAAACAAACTGAAATGAACCGTAACTCAAGGCAATAAGACTTTTAAAAGTGCAGTTTTATTTGTATTAATACAAATTCCGTCATTCAATACAAAATAAAGAAAAATGAACCTTATTTCCTGGGAACTTGGGATAGAGCGAGATGCACGTTACCGGCGCGGGCGCTCCGCGCTAGCCGGCTACGATGAAAGCAAACAATATTTATATAATATATATATATATATATATATATATATATATATATATATATATATAATATAATATAATATAAAAAAGACATGCAATGTTTAAAAAAACTATCTGCCAATAATTTTGTAATTCTTTAATGAAATACCTACTTTTCCACATTAACGGCTATAGCTCAGTAAGTAATAACATAAAGTACATGGTATGCGAATGTTTTAGAATCCTTATAATATAGGCAAACTTTTTAAATGGTTGGCCACACAGATCCTATAGGTTTTTTTTCACACAGGTGCTCAAACTTAGCAGTTAAATAAAGTAAAAAAATTAAACTTATATTTAGTGCCATCTTGTTAGTAGTAGCCCATAGTAGTTAAAAACTTTTGAAGGTAATTTAGAAACATCATTATTAGGGAACACATTAAAAGAAAAAAATCCGATCTAGGCATTAAACTGCGGACGTGATGACCACAAATGTGAGCAGAAGTACGAATTTTCGGAATTTTATAAAACATGGCGTAGACCGCGAACCGTTCGGGATAGCATTTTTTTTTTAGGGAACCGCGGCCCCCTCCCCCCGCCCGAACACTTACGTACCAGATTATCCACCATTACTGGGACAGCCCTATATAAAAGCTACTAAGAAAGTATGTACTTACCAATAATGGAAACGAACTGAAGCCAGCGGATTACGGTGCGCCCGGAACAATACGTGGGTTGCCGTCAGTTAAAAATTTTAACTTAAGATTTCACATTCACGGTCAGTTTTTGGACGTACGTCAGTTAAACTGATCAGTTTAATGACCGTGTGTGGATACCATTATATATATTATTTAAAGGTTAATAAAAAAACTTTTTAAAAAGAAATGAAAAAGAAAGGTTTTAAAAATTTTAGAAAATATTTAAAACCTGACAACCATAACCATACCATAACCATACACCGTCAAAATCGGTTGAGTAGCTTAGCATTTCCTTTCATAGCTTTTTCCCCCAAGTTCGCGGTTTCATGGCTAATAAGATCAAATTTCTAAAGCCTACTTAGCTATGTTCATCATCATCATCATCATCATCATTACAGCCCTTCACAAGTCCACTGCTTAACATAGGCCTCCCCCAAAGAATGCCACAAAGCACGGTCCTGAGCCACCTGCATCCATCGACTTCCTGCATGTCTTACCAGGTCGTCACTCCATCTTGTGGGGGGACGCCTTACACTTCGCCTACCGGTACGAGGCTGCCACTCGAGAACCTTTCTTCCCCATCGGTTGTCGGTTCTTCGAGCTATATGGCCGGCCCACTGCCACTTCAGCTTACTAATCCGTTGGGCTATGTCGGTTACTCTGGTTCTACTGCGGATATCCTCATTCCTAAGTTTATCACGCAGTGAAACTCCGAGCAAAGCCCTCTCCATAGCTCGCTGAGCGACCTTGAGCTTCCTCATACGGCCAGCAGTGAAGGACCACGTCTCAGTTCCGTAAGTCATCACTGGCAACACGCACTGGTTGTACAATTTTGTTTTAAGGTTTTGAGGTATTTCTGACGAGAAGATGTGTCGTAGCTTCCCGAACGCTGCCCAGCCGAGTTGAATCCGTCGATTGACCTCTCGGTCGAAGTTGGACTTACCTAGTCGGACTATTTGTCCCAGGTAAACATACTCGTCAGCAACTTCGAGCTTAGTGCTCCCAACAACTACCGGCATAGGTGTGACATGGACATTAAACATAATCTTTGTTTTGTCCATGTTCATCTTAAGACCTATCCGTTGGGAGACACTATTGAGGTCATTGAGCATAGTGCTTAGTTCCTCCAGCGATTCTTCCATGAGGACTATATCGTCGGCAAATCGAAGGTGAGTGATGTACTCGCCATTGATGTTAATTCCGTATCCTTTCCAGTCCAGAAGCTGGAAAACGTCTTCCAATGCAGCGGTGAAGAGTTTCGGGGATATTACGTCATCCTGTCTTACACCTCTCTGCAATTGGATGGGTTTCGGACCCTGGTTCTGTACTCGGATAGCCATCGTAGCTCTACTGTACAAACACTTCAGCACTTCGATATACCGACAGTCAACTTGGCACCGCTGAAGGGACTGCAGCACCGCCCAAATTTCGACGGAATCAAAGGCTTTCTCATAGTCCACATACGCCAGACATAGTGGCAAATTGTACTCTTCGGACTTCTGTACAATTTGCCGTAGGGTATGTATGTGGTCTATGGTGCTAAAGCCCTTTCGGAAACCGGTTTGTTCGGGAGGTTAGAAGTCGTCAAGTCTGCGCGCGAGACGATTCGTAATGACTCTCGAAAACAGCACGTAGACGCGGCTCAGAAGGGAAATCGGTCTGTAGTTCTTCAAGAGAACGTTGTCACCTTTCTTGAAGAACAAGACCACCGCACTTCTGCTCCACGCCTCCGGTGTAATGCCACCATGGAGGACGAAATTAAAGAGCCTCTGAAGGACTTCAAGTACCGGTCTTGCACCCGCTTTCAGAAGCTCCGCTGTAATTCCATCCTCGCCTGGGGCCTTGCCGTTTTTAAGGTCCTGGAGAGCCATTCTAATCTCGCTCAGACTGACGTCCGGGATATCTTCGGAATAGTGTCGAATAAGACTCGCTCTTGGATCGTTACTCACACTTGCGTGTGGCTCCAACGATGACGTGTACAGCTGCCCATAGAACCTCTCAATCTCACTCAAAATCTCAGGTGCCCCGGAAACGATGCTGCCACATTCGGTCTTCAGATTTGACAGTTGGCTCTTTCTGGCAGACAGATCTCTGGCAAAGACTTTGGAGCCTTGGTTCCGCTCGATCGCTTCTTCAATACGAGCTGTATTGAAGTTGCGTAAGTCTCGCCGCATGCATTTAGAGATCTGTCTGTTCAGTTGCCTGTATGCTGTCAAATCTGTTGAAGAATGTAGCCTCATCTCCCGCCTAACAGCCATGAGATTAAGAGTGTGATCGGAGAGTTTTTTTTTCTTCTGCGGCGGGTCTTGCAGAACTTAGCTCTGACCGCATGGACAGTTTCCACGAGCTTGTCATTCATATCGTCCACTTCATTGCAGTCTACTAGGCACTGAAAACGGTTTCGTAACTCGAGCTGAAAGGTTTCGGGACTTTGGATTAGAGCACGAGGGGGACGGAGCGTTGACTTCATCAGACGAGACCTCTCCAACTTAACATTTAGGTTCAGTGTGCCTCTAACCATTCGGTGATCGCTGCCGGTTTTCACCCTCGCGATCACTGAGACATCACTGAACAGTTGTCGTCTGGTCGTCATAATGAAGTCAATCTCATTTTTTGTCGAACCGTCGGGGCTCGACCAGGTCCACTTATTGTGGGGCCGCTTCTTGAAGAAAGAGTTCATCATAAAGAGTCCCTCTTTCTCCATGAAGTCGGCCAGCTGCTGGCCCCTTGGGTTCCGTTGCCCTATTCCAAATTTCCCTACTTTCAGCTCACCGTTCTCTCTTGTGCCTAGTTTTGCATTGAAGTCTCCCATTAACACCGTATATTGGGTTTTGGAGGAATGCATGGCTCTAGAGATATCCTCATACATTTCCTCCACCTCCTCATCGGGGTGTGCCGAGGTTGGTGCGTAAACCTGTATGACCTTCAGAAAATACCGTTTGGTGATTCTGAGTATAAGGTACGCAACCCATGTCGACACACTCCCGATCTTTACAACGTTGTTAACGAGAGACTTGTGGACGATAAATCCGATACCTCCTTGGGACAGATGGTCGCCCTCCCGGTGATAGAGCAAGTTGCCGGATTCGAGGATTACCGTGTCCTCCCCCTCTCTTCGGACTTCGGATAATCCTATAATATGCCAGTGCAATTTGTCTATCTCTTCTTCCAGCTCCACGATCTTCTCGTCAGTCCTCAGGGTGCGTGCGTTGTACGTTGCCAGGTCGAGTCGTCGTAGGTGGTAACCGAACCTCCACCGGAGATTCTTAGCACCCCCTGCCCCGCCGTTACCATGGTCGCCACCGTAGCCAGGAATAGCGGGGTCGCCGGGGACTAGGGGCCGTCTGTTTGTTGTTTTCATCATTGGGGGGTATTTGCTATGTTAGTTTATCTTATTGTTAACTATGCTAATATGTACAGAGAGATCTCCGCTTATGGAGTCTTAAGTCTTCTTTCTTCAGTGCCGCTTCCGAGAATGAACAGCTCACAGACCAAAACGCCCTTCTTATATCCCGCAAGAGAGCGTCTCAGTCTGTGAGTAGTGCCGCGCGACGATGCTGCACGCCCATTGGTCGTCGCTCGGCTCCGGTGCGCGGGGTGTGCGGGGCGCAACGGGGTATGAAGGGGCGACGGGGCGGCGGGTCTCTAGCTGTCCGCAAAATCCTCCCCCCGGCGTAGCTTGCGAGCCTAAGCTTCCCTCGGGAGGACGGCGATCTTCCTGACTGGCCGCCGCAGCACTCCGCCCCTGGTCCTCACCTCCACGTTACGCACTACGCCGTCTGCTCCGGGAAAGGTCCTCGTTACGATTCCCCGTGGCCACACGTTCCGTGGCATGTTGCTATCTGCCACCACGAGCCCTCTTCCCGAGGTCCTCTTCTTGGATCTGGCGCTGCTGAACATCCCGAGAGCGCACAACCAGCGTCGGCAGGTACTCTTTGATCCAGCGCCTCCAGTATTCGTCGGCGAGTCCTTGCGCCGCTCTCCACGCCCGACGATCACTAGGTGTGCACGGCGCGGTGACTGGTAGGCTCGATGGTCCCAGCAGCAGGAAGTGGTTGGATGTCAGCGCCTCTTCGTCGTTGATATCAACCGGTACGTGCGTCAACGGTCGAGAGTTTACTGTGTTCTCAGCTTCTGTGAGGAGCGTTGCTAACGTCTCCTCCCGTGGGCTCTTCTGGTGCAGAGTGGCTTCGAGTGCGGTCTTCACTGAGCGCACGAGACGCTCCCATGCGCCTCCCTGCTTCGGCGCGCCCGGTGCGATGAATTTCCAATCTGTCCGCCGAGTCAGCGCGTAGTCCTTCACCTGTGGTGCCCACTCTTCCATTGCCCGTCGCAGTTCGGTATCTGCCCCATGAAAATTTGTTCCGTTGTCAGAGTAGATGACCCGTGGCCACCCACGCCTTGCCGCCATGCGCCGCAATGCCGATATCGCCGAGTCCGTCGTAAGGGAGTAAACTAATTCTAAATGCACCGCGCGCGTCGTTAAACAGGTGAATAACGCTACCCACCGTTTTTCATGCCGACGTCCTATAGTCACTGTTATAGGCCCGAAATAATCGATTCCGGTGTAGGTGAATGGTCGCGCAAATGCCCCTAATCGTTCAGGTGGTAGATCCCCCATAACCGCTGGCCGTGGTGTCGCCTTGCGTATCCTGCATCGCAGACATCTCCGCTCCACTTCTCTTACTGTTTGTCGTAATCGGAGGATATGATATATGGTGCGTAGGTCGTTTACCACCCTCTCCCTGTTGGCGTGGCTTGCTTCCTGATGCGCCTTGTCCACAAGCAGCTTCACAAAATGGTGGCGTCCGTTTAGTATGATGGGCCTCTTCATCTGGCTGTCCACATCGGCTGCGTCGATTCTTCCTCTGGCTCGTAATACGCCATCCTCTAGTATGGGGTCGAGCTTCCTTAATGCGCTGCCGGTTGCCAGGTTCTTCCCCCGCTGAAGTCGACTGATGTCTTCAGCGAAGCTCTCATGTTGGCTGTGCTCTATCCACATCCGCTCTGCTCTCTGGATGTGCTGCAATGTCAGTCCGTGCGCCCTTCCTCTTATGGCATCGACGAACTGTAGTATCCGTGCAGTGGCCCTAATTAATCTCTCGTAGGAAGAGAATCTCTCTATGTCCGGCAGGTGTGGAGCGTCCTTGGTGTCGCTCTGGTGCGCCACGACTTCCTCCAGTTCTTCATCATCATCGCCTGCCTTCTCTTCCTGACAGCGAGGCCATCTGTCTTCGTCCTCGTACAGGAATGGCGGTCCCGTGAACCATCGGTCGCTCTCTTCCTTGTTCACATAATTTACGCGCGTCGCCTGGTCTGCGATATTTTCTGCAGTCGGTATCCACCTTCATTGCTCGGGTGACGTCTTTTCTGCTATCTTCCCTAACCTATGAGCCACGTATGGGGTGTAACGCGCCGTATCGTTCTGTATCCAGTGGAGCGCCGTAGTGGAGTCTGTCCAATACACTACCTTATCGGCTACCACTCTGTGCTCGCCTTGCACGAATTTCGCGAGTCGCGCGCCTATCAAATTCGCCTGCAACTCTAAACGCGGTATGCTTTGCGCCTTTATCGGGGCGACTTTCGCCTTGGCCGTTATGATCGTAGGCCTGTCCCTACCATCGCGATGCGTGTATGCCTTATCGTTGCGCGGTTGGTTCCCTATTACTCCCCCCGTGGGAGCGTAGCGTCTCGGCAGTCGTGAATTCTTCCTATCCGGACTGGCGAGCGCCTGGATGTCCTCATCTGACCGTCCGCTAGCGCTTACGATGTGTAGTACGGTCTCGCCGTCTTCCCTACACGTTGACCACGGCACGGTTCCCTGTATTACCCACCCTAATAACGTACGTGCAGCTATAGGCTGCCTGCGACGTCGTATTCTCAAATTACGGGTAATTACTAAATGCCAGTTGTCGGCGCCTAATAATAATCTCGGTTTTGCGTCGTCGTAACAAACCGAACTCGGTAGGTCGCGTAAGTGTTTTAAACGTAAACACTCCTTACAGATTGCGAAACTATCTTTAAATTTGCTATTGTTCGCGCATTTATATTATACACCTCACTGCGCGTCTTACCACGTATGCCTATGTTAACTAACCTACTATCGGCCTCGCGCTGACTATTATTTACGCCTCTAATATTGAGCGGCTTTACCGGTCCTTCCGCGCCTAACTCGCGAGCTAAGTCGTCGTCGTTTAACGAAATAGTAGAGCCTTCGTCAAGCAGCGCATACGTATCTATTTCCCTACCATGCGGTCCGCGTAAGGTAATGGGACACACTTTCAACAATACGGACGCACTACTACCAACGTTAGACGCGACGAGCACGGTCTCATCCGGTTTTGCCGATGTCTCAGGTGCGAGGGTCTTGCGGGCGTAAAGGAGGGCATGGTTTTCTTTTCATCTAAATCGTCGGTGTTTACTATTTAAACACCTAATACACACCCCATCTTCCTTAACCCACTTCCACCGGTCGTCCAAACCCATTTGCGCTATCTTCCTACATTTGGCGATTACGTGACACATACATGAGGCACTACCGGTGTCCTCCTTGGCGGTGAACGTCTTTACGTCGCCGGCCCTATCCTCTACGCGGCGTGTCACTATAATCCTTTTCGACGGCGGCGCCTCTCGTCTTACGGGCGATTCCTTATTTGGCGCTACGGACGTATAGGCATGACTTAACGCACGGTCAGCCTCTCTCATCATGAACCGAGATAGTGTGACGATGTCCGGTTCGTCTGCACTTCCTTAGTGCTCCGCATAATCGCACCAACGTGACCGTAAGTGAGGGCTAAGTTTGCTAGTGACTTCCCTAGTTAGCATCGGATCTTGTAAATATCCTTTGCCGTCGACGTTCTGCAAAATACACACTATATTTTGTAACTTAATCGCGAACGAATTTAATTCCTGAGCGGTTTGACCCGGGCGCGGAAGGCGTTTCAGTTCTTCTAACGCACGATCTATAATTACTTCCGGGCGGCCGAAACACTGCTCCAATGTTCGCATAATATCTGCCGGATCCTTTGCGGTAAACAGCACTGCCGATACTACTTCCCTAGCCTCACCACGTAGACAATTTCTTAACCTTGCCATATTTTCCGTATTTGTGAATCCATATAAACGCGTGGATTCTTTCAACGCGGCTTTAAAAGCTAACCATTCCGCGGCCGAACCGTTAAAAATAGGCAAGTCCTGCGTCTACTTAGCGGCGGCGGGCCTGATTCTAATTATGTTTTCTAGAGCTTCCGCTAGTCGATCTATACCCCTCTCTTTCCCTCGCGGAGTAAGCGATCTATTTCTATTGCTATCTCCCTCTAGCCTACGCTGTGGCGCTGGCGTCCTATGTACACCTACATCCTTATGATACGGCGACGATAATCTACGATCCGCGTGGCGATGTGGCGATGGCGATCTATGTATACCTACATCCCTACACGGCGACGGTGATCTACGATCCGCGTGGCGATGTGGCGATCTATGTATAGGCGATAGAGTGCGGCGTTAGACGCGCGACGGCGACGTAACCCGTACACGACGATCCACCTGGTTCGATGGTGGACGATCCACACGGCGACTCCATTATCCCTCTGTATCGTTTCTACGCGATGTGGTTGAACATCATTCGCTACCGTCCTCCCCTGGGCATCTTCAGCGTGGTCGTAACCGGTTTCCCTATTCGGTAGGGCCTGCTCTATCTCGATGCGAGGCGCGGGCTGAGACGGGCGGTAGGGCGGCTTCCCCCGCACAGTCTCTACGTTCTCTAACCACCTATCAACGCGTACACTATTTTCAACTAAATCGTCTTCGTTAATACTTTCCCTATCTGTTTCTTCTTGCAGTTGAGCGACGTCCCTAGCGTATTTCTTCTTGATAAGATCTTCTTCGAGTTGCAATTGCTTCCTTCTAATTGCAGCTAGTTCCTCCGCGGCGTTATATTCGATTTGCTTTAATTTTGCTATCGCGCTAACTGTCGACCGGGCTGAACGAACTGAACGGACTGACGGGGCGCGGGGCGCGGGTCTATGTACGTCTGCTACTGGCGCGATGGTACGTACTATCGAACTAGTTTCTGTAGTCGGAAGATCTTCTATAATCGCGGCGAGTGTCTCTGTGCGCGGCGCGGATGTACTAACCTCTCCCAAACGATCGGTCGTAGACACGGACATAGCGGGGCGCGGCGGCGGGGGCGCGGGCGCGGGCGTAGATGTGGGCGCGAGCGGGGCCTGGGGCGCGGCGGAGGGCGCTTGTGCCAACGCGAGATAATCGGACGGGGACGCGGGTGCTTCTTCGAATATCCGCATTCCTACCGGCGTTTCGTCGTCGTTCCGTGTCTTCTGGCTTCTTGTTTTCCTCATGACATCCCTCGTTGCGACCTCCGATCGTCTTCAAAAAGACGCACGTATCGTCTTCAAAAAGACGCACGTATTGGACGTCGTTCCCGCCACAAGGGCGTTACCAGATGGTCACAGTTTGGCACCGTTAGGGAGCAACCACCTGGCCGCGTAAACGCGGTTTAAGAAACAAGAAATTGTCTGGAAACAGACAATATGACGTGTATGACGTAGGTGTAATAAGAAACAGGGAAGAAATTAGTACCGACGATCTTCTCTCTTCGTCGACGAACTTCTTTCTTCCTTGAAGATCTTCTATAATGATCTTCTCTCTTCTGTAATTATGTTCTTTCTTCTATAATTGCCTTCTTTCTTGTTTCTTCTTACTTCTTGCTTGAATCTTCTGGCTTGAATCCGGCGACGATGGACCAAGAATATAATAGATTCTTGCTTCTAATCCGGCGGCGAAGGACCAAGAATATAAGGGATCGAAGTGGACTGTATTTATTTATTACTGTAGCTAGTGGACTGTATTGACTATGTTGATTGACCGATCTGAGGTTAACTATGCTAGGGGACTGCGTGAAGAAAAGATGGTACTGTAGAACTATACTATATTCAATTATTTACAATGGTTGGGCACTATTGTTAACTATGCTAATATGTACAGAGAGATCTTCGCTTATGGAGTCTTAAGTCTTCAGTGCCGCTTCCGAGAATGAACAGCTCACAGACCAAAACGCCCTTCTTATATCCCGCAAGAGAGCGTCTCATTCTGTGAGTAGTGCCGCGCGACGATGCTGCACGCCCATTGGTCGTCGCTCGGCTCCGGTGCGCGGGGTGTGCGGGGCGCAACGGGGTATGAAGGGGCGACGGGGCGGCGGGTCTCTAGCTGTCCGCAACAATATTATTTATGTAGAAGGAGAGAAGCGCGCGCGCAATAATTTAGCACAGGTCTTATCTCGGCATCATAAATCATATTTCTATGATCTGTGCTCGGCATCGTCTCGCAGGGCACTGGCAAGAGAAGTGCGGATCGAAAATCAATTGAATAATCGATAATTTTTTTAATAAATGTAACTATAAAAAATCAACCATTCGGAATCTTAATATGTACTTAACGGTAACTTATGTAACGTTTTAACAAGAATGACGAAATACGTATTCCTATTAATCAGCAAGACCTGTACGTGCTACCTTCACTTAGTAGTTTATATACCGATTTACTGCCTCGTTGGTCTAGTCGTTGTACTAGTGCGACTGCTGATCATGAGGTCCCGGGTTCGAATCCCGGGTCGGGCCAAAAAAGCAGTTATTGAGTTTTTCCATCAAGAAATTCTCAGTAGCTGCCCGGAGTCGGGAAGTTGGCGGTGTTTCACCCCCGTGCCTCGGAAAGCACGTAAAGCCGTTGGTCCTGCGCCTGATCTCTCTCCGGTCCTGTCGGTTTACCGTCCCATCGGGCTATGAGAGTGAGAGAATAGAGAGTGCACCTGTGATTGCGCATACACTTGGGCACTATAATCCTGTCCTGCGCCGGTGGCTAGTCTTCGTTGAGACTGGCCGCCGTGGCTGAAATTCGGTCTGGAGGACATTATTATTATATATCGAGGGAAAAGTGAACGTTTATAACATCACCACAAATGATAATGTATCAAACGTACATTTCGTTAATAATCCAGCACTATTTCTATTTCAAGACAAATGATATGAACTTAATGGAGTAGAAGTAGATAAAATTAAGAATGCGGGTATCACTACTACAATAAAATCTTATCAATCCTTAAATGAAAATGAAACCAAATGTGCACTTCCTGCAGTTGATCAGTCCCAATCACGAGCTTGGAGCTGGTCAATTGCAGGAACAATCAATACTAGTGGTGAAGCGTTTTCCGCATTTATAACATTGACCAAGATATTAGGATTTGCAGATTACGAAAAAAATTATAATTAATTGTAAACATGAGTTAGTATTATTACGAAGCAATACGAATCTTAATGCGATCAAGTTAAATACAGGTGAAGTCGTAAATGATATTGTAATTAATACAATTGTTTGGCGAGTTCCACACATCAACGTATCAGATCGAGAAAGAAACAACCTATTAAAATATTTAGAAAAAGATAGAGCTATTCCATTAGCGTTCCGTTCCTGGAACTTATATGAATATCCATTCCTACCCAAAACACACAAACATAGTTGGCTATAAAATCGCAAATAGAGAAACCACGATTTGTTGCCATTGCCTTACAAACCAACCGCAAGCAGAACGCGGCATTATCAATGGTAGAGTTTGACCATTGTCACGTACGTGATGTAAGAATCTTTTTAAATTCATCATATTATCCTTATTAGGGACGGAATGTCAATTTTTCAGAAGATATGTTTTCTTTATTATACGAACGGTATTCGAGATTTTAACAGTCGTATCATGGACGTCGGTCAGAGCCGTTGATGCATAGAGTAGAGTAATATATACCGGAACGTTGATGGCTTTAATGGAATTCAGAGACGTAGCGCCATTATTTGTAATTGATTTTTCAAGACAACACAAAACTTTAAAAGGTTCGATTGACTTGTCAGTCGTAATCGAAACAGACCGAGAAATACCAGACATCATCAGACAGCTATTGTACAGACGATTGTATATTCGAGTACAAACTACTGAGTAATATCGTTAAGAAAATATCATGAATAGCAATACAATAATTGTATATCTTCAAGGATTCAAAAATAACAAAAATGAATTTATAATAAAAGAATTTGCTATAGCTAGCCAGTACACCAAAATATTCCTAATTAAACCTCCTTACCCGTTCACTTCACTATCACCGGATTGAAAAGCTCAGACGGTATCGATGATGTGAGGGTTTTGTTGATTATAGAGTTTCACAGAATTATCAAGATATATTTGAAAGATAAAAAGATTTTTTTTAAAAAGATGTGAAAAAATAAAATGGGTAAGAGATCTTAGTGATAAAAATAATACTATCATAGATGTAAGTTGCTTAGAGGCTCCCAATTTAAATACTCTTTGTGAACTTAATTGTAAAGATAGCTACTGATAAGATCACTGTATAACTGAGATCTTTGTGATGAAAATAATACTATCATAGATATAAGTTGCTTAAGAGCTCCCAATTTAAATACTCTTTGTGAACTTTATTGTAAAGATACTTTAACTGTATAACTGTTTAATTCATAAGAAAATCTGTGCGTTAAAATGTTTTATCTATTAAGAAATGGTGTTTTGAAAACAAAGTGATTGTTTGATTTACAATAAAATATATGTAAATAAACACTTCATCTTCTATGTACCTTTGTGTTCGGGGAGAAAAAAAAATAGTTTTAGACCAGCAACAATTAGTATTATTAAAGTATATGGTTTTTTTGTACCACATTACATTTTAACGATAAACTGTACGGGGGAGAATTGGGGCCTTCAGCGGCACGTAACTAAAGCGAAGCGAGAACAACTGACGTAGAAGTCCCAATTCTATCCTACTAATATAAAACTTTAATAAACTTTTATCACGTGATCTTGTTAAGTATTTAAATAGAAAGGACTCCAAAAATTAAAAAATTATAGATCAACTATTTAAGCTTTTATGTCGACTTTAGTAAAAACAGATAATGTAAACAATTAGTTAATTAACAATCGTATAACCCCGTTGGAAAAAAAGTAGGTATTGAAAAATTGAAATATTTTTTCCAACGGGGCTTCATTTATTCAAGTGTTCTGATAGCACTATAATTTTTTCAAAATTTTAAATTAATATTTAATACTTTAAAAAATTTATAAAAATAGAGCCATTCTGCAGCTATATTATGGTTGTAGCACGAATGGGTCGGCTCGACCGGGGAAGGACCACGCTCTCACAGAATACCAGCGTAAAATAGCAGCTTAACGCTGCTGTGTTTCGTATGGTGAGTGTAGAGAACCGGTGACCCTTTTTACTGGAAACGAGGCATTCCATCTTAGTCCTCACGGGTGACAACGCATCTGCATTTGATTCGTAATCGAAGATAGATGTAGATGTCTATGAGCCACAGCAACCACTTACCATCAGGTGGACTATGTGCTCGTTTGTCACCCTTATCCTATAAAAAAAAATATTTTATATTATAGCTTCAGCGGCGTTGCGATAATGCCGTAACGGTCGCCCGGAGTCCTATTTTCGGCGTTAAATAAAAATTATAAATAGTGGAGACAGAATTCCAGGGGTCGTGATTTTTTACTGAAAATTTCCTCTTCTCTAAGTCGCTTTTTTCAAAAGTTCTCAAATATTATGAATTTTTGAGTTATTAACAAAAAAACTAAATATCTTTATTTTTCATCTTATTATGTTAATAACAATTTTTTTATGTGCTAATTTATCCTCGAAATACTTTTCTCCAAACGTCATTCCGAATCGAGTGAGCTATATTTTTAGGAACGGGAACAAGAATTAACACGATTTTGAATTTGTTGACTTGACTATAGTGTGTCAACACCGACACAGTTATTCCTTCTCTTTCTTTTCAGAAAGACAATAAAGATTCGTTGTGAATCCGTTGTTATAAACTTGGAATAAAGTTTGTTGGAATAATTTTATGTAATACTATAATGCGTTTTTTACATTTATTTATTGAAATTTGTATGACCAATATGCGAATTGGGTTTCTCGACGTAACCGCATGTATGTGTGCTTCTGGTGACACCGCACCCTCTCTCGTACAAAATAATGTTGGCCAGGCATTCTATTGTGTATTATAATATTATATGGTGTTTATTGTGCAACACGTATTGCACACGAACTGAGTGTTACGCTGGCTGGTCCGCTACCTAAGACCGAATGCATATAATATACCAAATCACAAGAGCATGTTCCCCTACAGTACTCCCCTGTCAAAAAAATCATTTAAAACTGTTATGAAATACAACCAGGCAGGCAGTCCCATTCGCGCCATGCGTCGAAACCAATTATTATATTTTATTACAGATGCACACACAAATTGTACTACTATAACGATTGGAATGTAGAATGGAACAATCTAGTACTTTAAAACCAATGTACTTTTAATTTTTGATGCAAAATTAGCATCACAATTAATTGGAAATACAAAAACGTACTACTACGTAAAATAAAAATACAACAAAAACTGATATCACTTATATATAAATAAAATTTAAGTTTCTGTCTACAATACCGAAATAACTAGCTTCTTTTAGCTCAGGGGGTTATTTTCATGCTGTTAAGAAATAAATAACCATTATTAAATTTTTTATCTGTCTATACGGGCTAATCTTCGGAACGGCTGAACGGATCGTGATGAAACTACAAACAGATATGGAGAATGCCAGAAGGGACCTAGGTTATATTTTATCCGGAAAACTTTTTTTAAAACGATAATTTATACGAAAACTATCCAGGCGAAGCTAGGGTGGGTCGTTAATTAAAATGTTAGTGGTACATATACGTTACATCTAGCCTTAATAAATAAAATTTATGCACAGTCGAAACTCCTCTTCGGGCTTCCTCCATGGTATAGCATGCAGACAAACACTAAGTGCTACCTCAGTTTATTTTAGTGCAAGCAAGATGGGGTTCATCATACCCATTTAGCCCTGTCTGCCCAATTGAATTAAAAATTAACCTCTAAAAATAATGATCACACAAATAAACAAGAGCTTATCTGCAAGCGTAATCGTTGATACGGATAAACTACTTTATTCGTATTTCTAATTGTTGTTATTTATAATAGTTTATTTATATACTTTTCAAATAAAGTGAAAAAACTACCAAAATCGCCAGAAATAGATTTGTCAATTTTAGAAATAAAGAACGTCGCCCAGTGACATCGCTCACTAAAAACCAAGAAAACTGTCATAGCGGCGTAGTGCCATGTGCAAAAACGATAGTAGAAACCCATTTTTTGATTTAAGACAGGTAAGACAGACGGGATGTCTTGCCCGCCACCTCATCTCCGACGGCTCCATGGCGCAGTGGCTTAGCAATAAGTTGCAGCACCAAGGGCAGCAGTTTCGAATCCCGTAAGGAACAAGTATTTGTATGACCTGCAAATAATTGCTCCGGGTCGGTTGTTAGTCCCTGTGCAATTTATGTATGGAAACTACCCCCACGATAGCCCCAGGTTACGTTTTTTTAAAACTAACGAAAAAATTTGCACCCCCCCCCCCCCTTTCTCCTACCACAGCAATTTTATCCATAGCCATTTTTGTGCCTTTGAGCAACGATGAAAACATGAAAGCCAATTACAATAATGTATAATTTAGTTAATTATTTCATCCTTAGGGCAATTTAAGCCTATTCTGACCTTCTTTCTCACATTCTTCAGATGATATAGCATTTCATCGATGCTTGTACCACCTTCAACCGTAGCATTATCCGTCGAACCGAACTATGTATTTAAATGTAGCACCGCCGGTCGCTGCTACACCTTCCTGTTTCTTGGTCCGATTGCTCTACATTATCATCATCATCGGTGCCCTTATCACCTTCAACCGCAGCCTTTTCCGTCGAACCGTACTCTTTCTTTAAATGTCTAAAACCCTTTTATTCTCTACAGGGGAAGTGTGTACTGATGACAAAACTGTTTCTATTTCTGTTATATGAACAAGTGATTTATGAAAAAGTTTGGTCCTGTGAGCCATATAATAAAATATTCTTGACTGAAGTCTGATCAGAGCGGCCATTTTCAACGGCGAATAACCAACTGCGTAGAATAGAATTATAGTGCACGAGTGTAGGCTTGTAGAGGTGCAATCTTTTTCTTTACGCTAGTAGTCAAATGGGACGGCCATCCGACACAACCGGAAAGAGATAGGGCGCAGGACCAACGACTTTATGTGCGTTCCGAGGCACAGGGGTGAAACACCGCCAACTTCATGACTCCTAGCTGCTACCCGGTCTGACATTCCAACCCGGGACCAAATGATAAATAATTAGCAATCACTGTTATGACATTAGAGACCAACGAGGCAGTCGTACTGTAAATTAAAAAAAAACCTCAAGTATCGTGTTTTCATTTTTGATTCTTTTAAAACAAAAACAAACTATTTATAAAAGGACTGATTACGGTTGTCGATAAGTGGATCCCTTATTATAAATGAATTTGCAAAAAAAACCTGGTAAAAACCAGTATAGTCCACGTAGACTGCGGAAAATCCACATTTTACGGAATAATGATTAGATTAGAAAGTATATCATTAATTATTATCTTTCACCGCTAGTTAAAACCAACGATGCTGCTCTCTTCAAACAATTAAATGAGATTAAACCAGGGAATTGTGATACATAACAATAGATAAAAATATATTTTTTAATTAATATCAGAGGTGGGTGTCTTTTCACTCTGTATTTTTTCATTAGCATAATCATCGTTCTCTTTTAAATCGATTTTTGAAAAATTTAAAAATAAACTTTAAAAACTAGCAAAAAATGTTAATATATCCGTTCAATTGATAAATAATGTTAGGCATTTACAAAATATAATGAAATTACTATAAATCAAAATGCATAATAATTGTTTTTTTGTGGCCTTATGAACAGGTCATATAAAAAGATAATTTGAAAGAGGAAAGAAAAATATGTTTGACTCGAGCTACAATAGCTTATTAGCGTAATTACTGTACAATAAAAGTTATAGCGGTCTACCAATTACTTCCACATCCCACTTCGCTCTTTCAGGACATCACGTTACTAAACTTTTACCCAAATAGGGGATAATTGACATTGAGGCAAATCGAACAGTGAAAGTGTTAATAATCATTAACCATACCATAGATATTTAAATTGCTCACAAAAACGTAGTAACAGGATCATGACACTGTTTACAATAATCACATCAGTTATTTAAATTAGATTTAATAATTCTGAGTATTTGCAACAAAATATTTTTAATTTTATTTAATATTAAAAAATTACAATAAAAAAACTAAAACTAAAAACTTTAATTATCATACCGTCTTACTTCCCGTGGTACCGTGCCAAAAACTCTGGCTGCGTTTCTATATTTTTTGGCGGCTATACTCTGCCTTTGAGAAAATTGATAATTGAGAAAAGAAACCATACTTCTTATCACCAGCAGCGATGATCAAACGCGGATATATTTCCTTTAGGAACATTTCCGCACGTGCGCCCCACTGACCGATAGACTCTACAGCAAAAGGCACAAATATGTAGTCATCTCTCAGAGACTCATATTCGCGCCACTTAGCTCAGCTGGCTCTAAATATATATAATATTTAAAAAATATTATCCAATTATTACATTTCATATCATAAAGATTAACTTTTTTGTATGAAATACGAACACTTTTTCCAGTTATGACGGGTATTGTAAAAAACTAAGTAAATACAAAACTAAGTAATACATTTTTTTTCACAATGGACTATGAATGTTAATTTTTTTTCGACCTAATGATAAACTTGGGCAATAAACGTATAATATAACATCATCGATACACGTCATTCATAATAATCTTATCTATGGTTTTACGAAACTACCGTTTTATCGTGGTAGGGCTTGGAATTTGCTAATCGAAACTTTAATAAGGTAATCCCAAAAGATAACGATGATGGATTCTGCAACGCTCAAAGGTTACTTCTTTCAAATAATTGTTTTACTGAATAACGTTTTACACAACGTCACTTTACTCATTTCAGTCATGCAGCTCTGCAACACTGGCGAAAGGAATATGAATAAAATATTTCTTTACAACACATCTAGTCCATTAGTGAAATTAAATACTCTAAACATTATCTTAATATTAAACTATATTTAAAATTCTCTATCAGCTATACATATATGTTGTCACTATATATATATATATATATATATATATATATATATATATTGATATAGTGAGCAAGATTAGAATGGCTCTCCAACACCTTGAAGACAAGTCCCCGGACGAGGGTGGAATTACAGCGGAGCTTCTGAAAGCGGGTGAAAAACCGGTGCTTAAAACTCCTTCAGAAGTTCTTTAATTCCGTCCTTCATGGAGGTACTACTCCGGAGGCGTGGAGCAGAAGTGCGGCATTCTTGTTCTTCAAGAAAGGCGACAACGCTCTCTTGAAGAACTACAGACCGATTACCCTTCTCAGCCGCGTCTACGTGCTGCTTTCGAGAGTCATTACGAATCGTGTCGCATGCATACTCGACGACTTCCAGCCTACCGAACAAGCCGATTTCCGAAAAGGCTTTAGCGCCATAGACCACATACATACCCTTCAGCAAATTGTACAGAAGACCGAATAGTACAATCTGACACTTTATCTTGCGTATGTGGACTATGAGAAAGCCTTTGATTCCGTCGAAATTTGGGCGGTGCTGCAGTCCCTCCAGCGGTTCCAAGTGACTGTCGGTATATCGAAGTGCTGAAGTGTTTGTACAGTAGGGCTACGATGGCTATCCGAGTACAGAACCAGAGCACGAAACCTATCCAACTGCAGAGAGTTGTAAGACAGGGTGACGTAATATCCCCGAAACTCTTCACCGCTGCATTGGAAGACGTTTTTAAGCTACGGGACTGGAAAGGGTACGGTATTAACGTCAATGGCGAGTACATCACCCACTTTCGATTAGCCGACGATATAGCCCTTATGGCAGAATCGCTGGAAGACCTAAGCACTATGCTCAATGACCTCAATAGTGTCTCCCAACGGATAGGTCTTAAGATGAACATGGACAAAACAAAAATCATGTTTAACGTCCATGTCACACCTATGCCGGTAGTTGTTGGGAGCACTAAGCTTGAAGTTGTTGACGAATATGTTTACCTGGGATAAATAGTCCGACTAGGTAAGTTCAACTTTGACTGAGAGGTCAATCGACGGATTCAACTCGGCTGAGCAACGTTCGGGAGATTAACACACATCTTCTCGTTATACATACCTCAAAACCTCTTAACTAGATTATTCAACCAGTGCGTGTTGTCAGTGATGACCTATGGAACTGAGACATGGTCCTTCAATGCTGGCCATATGGGGAAGCTCAAAGTCGCTCAACGAGCTATGGAGAGGGCTATGCTCTGCGTTTCTCTGCATGATAGACTTAAAAACGAGGATATCCGCAGTAGAATCAGAGTAACCGACGTAGCCCAAAGAATTAGTATGCTGAAATGTGTTGTTCTCGAGTGGCAGCCTCGTACCGGCAGGCGAAGTGTAATGCGTCCCCCCGCTAGACTGCGTGATAACCTGGTAAGACATGCAGTAATTCGATGGGTGCAGGTGGCTTGGGACCGTGCTTTGTGGCATTCCTTGGGGGAGGCCTATGTTCAGCAGTAGACTTGTGAAGGGTTGTAATGATGATATTTAGTGACAAACGAGCACACATTCTACGTGATAGTAAGTTGATGCTGTACCCAATAGACATCTATATCTATTCTCGATTAAGAATCCAAAGGCAGAAACGTTTTTATCCCAGAGGAGAAAGATGGAATGCCTCGTTTCTAGTAAAAAGGGTCTCCTGTTCTCTACACTCACCATACGACCGACCCATTCGTGATACAACCATGATATAGCTGCAGCATGGCTCTACCTTGTAGAAACTACTTTGGGATATACTGGATTTTTGGAAATACTTCACATTAGTGCTATTTAGTTCTTTTTAAACTTAAACATTACAATAATATGAGTCGTATTGTTTAGATTTTTTTTATCAACATAGGCCGCTTTCCCTCATACAATATGCAGATCGGTCGAGCGATTGATCCGAGTCTGTATCCGAGTTGTCGCTGTCACCGAGCGAACAAAAGCTTTCTAACTGAGAGAAGTTTACTAATCTGATATAGGGTGTTAGTGGAGAATCTATAGGGTTTGAAATACATGACGTTATAAGAGAACTCTGTGCTCTTTCCAGATCTAAAAAGTTGATCTTGGTGGCTCCTCTCCAGATTGGGATGCAATAGGAAATTATCGATTGTGCTAAGGCTGTGTAAATTTTATTTAATAGAGTGCTAGACATAGCCGACCTTAATGATTTAAATACCCAGATTATCCTTCTGATCCGATTTATAACAGCTTCCAACTGCGAGTGCCAACTAAGCCTTTAATCAACGATGATGCCGAGATATTTAATTTCGTTTACCTTATTTATAAGCAGACACTCACACGTATTTTCAGGATTTGGGCAACTGTGGATTTTGATATATAAATTATATCTTGGCTGCGACGATGTATAGCAAAGCAAAACAGACATAGTTCGTTTTTTGGATATTTAAAGTTAAAAAATTATTCTTCAGCCATTCGACACACGAGTTAAGCCCTTCGCAGCCAGTTGGTGTACGAAATCCCAAGTGTTACCAGTAAAGACAATAGTGGTATCATTCGCATAAGAAAAAATCCTTCCCCTGACGTCCTGTAAGTTACACAATTCATTGCTATAAATTAAAAAGAGAGTCGGGCCAAGGAGACTCCCCTGCGTGACACCATTTAACGGTATCTTTGTTACAAATGAAGCTATCTATTTTTACGGCTTGGGTTCTGTCACGAAGGTAACTACTAAAAAGAGAGAGCACAATCCCCCTGATCCCAATACTCTCGAACTTGTCTGCAAGAATGGAGATAGAAACGGTGTCAAAGGCCTTTTAAGGTCTAAAAAGACCCTAAGGCTTATCTATAATAGAGTTCAAATCTAGAATTGTGTCTTGAGCTGTTATTCATTTACGAAACCTGTATTGGAATTCTGATAAAATATTGTACTTTATATATAATTATATATTATCAAAGATAAATCTAAATGTCTATAGGCCACAGAGTTCACTTACAATCATGTGTTTGTCTCGTTTGTCACCCCCATTCTATAAAAAAATATTGCAACTTGGTCAGCACCAACATTATCATCAGCATTTTAAGATAAAGTTTATAATACTTACTAGATCATCACTCCAACTAATGACGGACCGTGTTAAACTTCGCTTACCGTTACTCAAGAACTTTACTGTCGGTTGTCAGTTTTTCGAATTATATGGCCGGTTCAGTGCTTCGGGTTACTGATTCGTTTAGCTATGTCGGTTACTCTGATCCTATTGTGTTTATACTTGTTACGAAGTTTATCAAGCAAAGGCATTCCAAGCATAGCCCTCTGTACAAATCGCTGAGCGACCGTAAGCTTCATCATACGACCAGTTGTGAAGTATCACATCTCAGAACCAGGTGTTAACATTGGCAACACGCACTTGTACACTTTTCAATACACGCCCACGTAAATCCGAGTAGAGCCTATTTTATTCCATGCCTTTGAATATATAATCTATTCGACGGTCAAAGCCAATAATATTTTTTAGATAAAACATTTTAATATCTAATCTACTTGATTGTAGTTATAAATTTGTATTCAACTGTTTTCTTTAAAAGATACAAGACGAGACGTGTCGTGTTACATAAAGTGTTAATTAAACGAAAATAATGGACAATAAGATTGTACAATTGAAGCTAGCATCCCTGAGCGTCACATCGGCAAATACAGCAGCATCAGATGGTAAAGAATATACTTTTTCTTTCAACAAATTAATGAGATACAGAAGTTATGTCTATATTTGCCATGTAGTGGCTCCGTAAATGAATTCATAACTCCATATCGCCTGTGGGGTGTAAGAGGCGACAATGGAAAACAGGAAATAAGCAGAACCATTTCTTATAACAATTCAAAATAATAAAAAACGGTTGCCAATACGCCTGCCAAGCATGACCACATTGTCATACATCCCCATAAGAAGCAATCAATTCGGGAGGCCTATATTCAGTGGATTTTCTACGGGCTGTAATGAATGATTGAATGAATTTCTATTACGGCTAATAATGTGCGAACGTAATTTAGAATAATGAATGAAGCTTAGATACCACTCTACAAGAAAGCTTATTAGGATTGAGACGCACGTAATGATTGTGAGCTTTATAAGGCATTTGAAATAAATGCTTATTATTACCTTAATTACCTTTATATTTACCTTCGTGAATAGTTTAAACATATAAAAAAATCTGTACAATAAAATGTGGTTATTAGAATTCACTGGTGAGTTTACTCTGCGAAATCTTTTGATATAAACTAATTGATGAATTCATAAGAATCTAAAAAGATAAAATTCTAAAATATAATAATATAAGACTGTCAAATATGCTTTTGGACACTTTACACGTGGTAGAGTCAAGCTACAATTGTGCTATGGCTACAGCAATGGCGTAGCTTTAAATTAAAATTAAATTATTTATTTCGTCAAATTAATATTAAAATTACATTTTATGTTTTTTTTATATAGGATAATGGTGACAAACAAGCACACAGTCCACCTGATGGTAAGTGGTAGCTGCGGCCCATAGACATCTACATCTATCATCTATTACAAATCCAAATGCAGATGCGTTGTCACCCGTGAGGACTAGGATGGAATGCCTCATTTCCAGTAAAAAGGGCCTCCGGCCACCTGCACTCACCAAGCGAAACGCAGAGGTAAACCTCTACTTCACGCTGGTATTCTGAGAGGTCGTGGTACCACCCCGGTTCGAGCCGGCCCATCCGTGCGACATCAAAAGCTGCCGCGTGGCTCTACCACTGTCTAAGTCAGGGATCTAAGTATGTGGTCAGTGATCGAAGTCACTTATTAAGCAAAATAATGCTTGTAATAGGTGTCTTCCCTTTTCCATAGCTAATTACAATAACATTAACGAAATAAAGCATTGGTAAGAGTATTTTATGGTACTAAGTACTAACCCTAATTTTAGTATCTTACCTGACGAGTATCTTAACAATATGAAATCGGAAAGTCTTCTATAGTATTTATATATTATTAAAAAATAAGTTGTACAATACGCTGTTTTATTCATACTTGTGCATATTTGCGTGTGTGTGTGAGTGTGTGTGTGTGTGTGTGTGTTTACATCTTGACATCAGATGGACTGTGTGCTTGTTTCCTAACCTTACTTCTAAAAATGTAATCTTTTATGAGTGTATCAATATAACAATTTAATTTCTCCAAGTTATTCAAATATTAATGTCAATACCGAGAAAGACCAACTATAACATTAATTTATTATAATTAATATGACCAATAAACCGATTTTGGTTAAATTCGATACGGGGAAGGCTTGAGCCCTAAAGGAGGCCGGAGGCCCTTTTTACTGGAAATGAGGCATTCCATCTCAGTCCTCACGGGTGACAACGCATCCGCATTTTGATTCGCAAACAAGTATAGATGTAGATGTCTATGGGCCGCAGCAACCACTTACCATCAGGTGGACTGTGTGCTCGTTTGTCACCCTTATCCTATAAAAAAAAAAACGGACATAGCCTAGTTTTTTTTTATAATTATTAATCTTAATCTTCTTCTTAATCTATCTTCAGTAGCACGAAGACATGGCTAAGGTGCGCGCTCTTCCCCAACCCCAAAATTGCAGATAGGTATTTTTATCACAAGCCAAATTTTGCTGGCGAGGCCGCGGTAACAACTAGTTTCTAATATACGTCTACTTCATTAATACAAAAGGACCTAAATATGTCCTCAAAACGTAAAATTGAAAGAATATCTCCACTAAATATTTCGATATAAATTTAAATATACACAAAAAAAAACTAGCCAAGTGCGTGTAGGGCCACGCACAATCAAGTCACTGGACACGTGACAGCGTAAATCAAGAATGTGACGAATGAATCTGTATGAGGTTATATTATTGTATGAATCCATTGAATGAGGCCTACAATAACTACCAACTAAAAAAAGTGAAAGTATTGAATAAAACTACTTTTACGGATTTTATCGCGTTTAATAAACTTATTTTCCTTATTTTTTATTAATTCCCGACGTTTCGGGTACTCTTGGATTCTCCCTGCCTATCCCGCAAATGAAAAAGAAAAGCTATAGTTGTAGTGCATATGCAAGTCGTTTTCTTCATATAAAATTTTTATTTTAACAGTTTACAATAACATTACAAAGTAATATATGCATAAATAATGCAGCTAATTTTAGGTCATTTTGTATGGAATTATAACGAAATTTTTTCTAATCCAAGTGCATTTTATAAGTTGGTCGACTAGTACTCCTTAAGTTCTTAACTGTACTTCACTGTAGTAGTTTTCCTTTTAACTTACTACTATCGTGTATACTTTTCACATTCCCGAAAACAGCGGTTCAGTTGGTAGAGAAGGGTCACATGACTAATGAAAAATAGCCCTTTAAAGCTATATATTTCGCAAACGGACACCTGAATCGAAAAGATGTTGTTCCACACCCCTAGTGTTTTTGAAAGACCTATCAACGATACCCCACAAGATGGAATAGATGGGTAAAAAAAATATCTTCCATTTACTTGTATGGGAAGTAACTGAACTAAAAATGCTTTTTTAAGATTTTACTTCCCGCTATCCTAGGTATGATTAATATCTATAACAAGTCTATCTATAACATTATCAACTCCCATAACATCCTTTATTGATTTTCATCAACCGCTTTTCAATTCTGAACTCACGTTTTTTTTTATACTATTATAAGCCAGTGCCTGACTGCTATTCCACCTGATGGCAAATGGTGATTTAACTGTAGATTGTAACGCAAAGACTTTGATACACAGCAGTTCCAGTGGTCGATACAAGCCTCCTCTCATTTCTGAGAGGGTTGTGGAGCAATTAATTAATTTAGTTAGTGGTAGAGCCATGCTGCAGCTATATTAGTAGTATAGTTGTAGCACGAATGAGTCGGCTCGACCGGGGAAGGACCACGCTCTCACAGAATACCATCGTAAAATGGCAGCTTAATACTGCTGTTTCGTATGGTGAGTGTAGAGATCCCGAGACCCTTTTTACTGGAAAAGAGGTATTCGCGTTGTCACCCTCACGGGTGACAACGCATCTGCATTTTGATTCGCAAACGAAGATAGATGTAGATGTCTATGGGCCACAGCAACCACTTACCATCAGGTGGACTGTGTGCTTGTTTGTCACCCTATCCTATAAAAAAAAATTAGCCCCAGTACTACCACTGGACTCGAAAGGTAGCATTATGTTAGCAAATTATTGCACTCCGTTACGGACGTAAATTGGTTGGCTCCAATGTGTGGTATGACGTCACCAAATAGTTAGAGACCGGCCGTTCCTGAGACGGGGAGGGGGGTATATGAGAAAGTTTCTACGAAAACTTTCCAAAATGTAATGGTCACCAATAAATCACGCATTTCCATGGAGTTCAGAGCTCTCGGTGGCATATGCATTATACTACATATACGAGTATATATACAGGTCATAAATTCTGTCACATGTTTAATATAAAATAATTGAAACAAGTTTATTCATTATGTAACCGTTTATATACCAAAATCAACTTAACAAAACATAGATTCCTATGACACTAAAGTTTATTCAAAATGACCTCCGTGATTTTGAATACAGGCCTTCAATCTGCGCGGCTAGTCGTCTATCGCAGCACGAACGAGGTCCATGTCAATATCGGCGACTGCCTTAATCAAGGATGTCTTGAGTGACTCCAAACTGGGATGAGGCTTTGAGCACGCCTTTTCCTCCAAGTGATGCCATATCTTGTAATCTAACGGATTAAAATCTGGACTGGAGGAGGGCCAGTCTTCGTGCCGGATGAAGTCGATTTCACGCGCCGCCAGCCAGTCATGTGTGCTCTTCGCTCTATGAGCTGGCGCCGAATCTTGTTGGAATACCCAGTGCCTGTTATTGAATATGGTATGAGAAACAAGTTCCACAAGGTTCGTCAGGATTGTATTTTGATACACAACTGCATTCGTTTTTACACCTTTCTCACAAAAATGTACCTCTGTTAAGCCCCAATAAGAAACTCCCAACCATACCATAAGCGAGGATGGAAAATGACCTCGTTGGACACGCGGAATACGGTTGCTCGCTTCTTCACTACTGTGTGCCTACACCTTATCATTTTGTTTGTTGTAGCTCTCTTCTACGGTAAAATTTTTTTCATCCGAAAAAAGAATTTCCCGATATTTTTTTCCCGCGTACCGCTTCAACAAAGCGCGGCATCTCTTCAGTCTCAGGTCCATTAGACGAGCATTCAAACGATGTCCCGTTTTTCTTTAATATGCCCGAAGCCCTAAGTCTTCATTTAACACCCTTTTCACCGTGGTTCTGCTTAGCCCCATCTGAAGGGCCAACAGTTTCTGCTTACGTTTGGGATTTCTTTGAATTCGTGCCTTCACAGCTTTTATCACTGCTGGAGTCCTAACAAACCGAGGGCGGCCACTTCTTGACCTGTCATCTACACTAGAGTCTTCATTGTATCGTTTGATGGTACGATAAACGAATCTTTTGGTTATATTAAAATATTTCAGTATGTCAAAAATTTGAATTGGCGCGTAACCGCAACGATGCAACGCAATAACTGCAACACGGTCTTCTTTAAGCGTCCACTCCATATTTAAAAATGAGTAAAATTCTAAAAAGTATACAGTTTTATTTTCATGAACAATTCGAAATTCGAATTCAATAAACTTTTTTGTGGCCAGCATTCTAAAAGAAAAGTTTTTACTGTGTGACAATACTTATGACCTGACTAGGTATAATGGCAGCATCAGCCTAGACTTGCGTTTTACATTGCAGCGCCTTTGCAAGGTCACCTAACTTCTTTGCGGCTAAGCATATGCATAGTAAAGTAAAAAAAATGACTTTTAATAAGAATTACATGTACTCTATATCGAATAAAAAATTGAGACATGCAATAGACAATTAGGTAAAGTGAACTTAACAGAAAAATAATTATAAAAATTTGCAAGCAATGAAAAGCAATTCAAAGGACTTTGCATTTTATCTTTTATCTAAATCCTTATTATATATAATAAAATTCAACTAAATTGATAAAACGTAAACAACTACTAACGAAACAAATAAGAAAACACCTTTTAATAAAAGTCGTCTACTTAATTTATCAGTCACCAAGATCGGTTAAAGGGAGCGGCGTTAGAAGTGTGAAGATGTCTGGCACTGCGAATGCCAGTCCGCCTGCCATGGCTGATAAAGACAAGTCATCCCTATAACGGGAGAGTGCTAAGTCCAGTCGTGAACTTTTGTAAACTGATGATAATGAACAAGAAAATGACGTGGCTGCACTTGTCCTTAGACACCTAGAACTAGCTAAAAAAAAGAAAGCTAAATATTAATTATTGCTTGTGAGGAATAAACTGAGTGACTCTTTGTCTGTCATTGTACTTGATATATTACTTTTAAAAGAAACATCTGTTTTAACAGTGGATGGAACTCACGGATGGGCCGGCTCGAACCGGGGTGGTACCACGACCTAACAGAATACCAGCGTGAAGTAGAGGTTTACCTCTGCGTTTCGCTTGGTGAGTGCAGGTGGCCGGAGGCCCTTTTATTGGAAATGAGGCATTCCATCTTAGTCCTCACAGGCGGCAACGCATCTGCATTTTGATTCGCAAACGACGATAGATGTAGATGTCTATGGGCCGCAACAACCACTTACTGTGACTGTGTGCTCGTTTGTCACCCTTATCCTATAAAAAAAAACTAGTGGCCGCCAATTGATCGAAATCCGACCATAATTCATAAAACTATTAAGTTTGTATGTTAAGCAAGTTGTATTTCACTTTCGACTAAATATTACTATATAAACAAAGGTATACAACAAATATACAAAGGAACATTAACATATAAACGCTCTTTTTGCCTTGACAAATTTTGAAATCACATAAAATTAACAAACTCTTTCAGTCAATCTGTTAATAAATAGAAACAAACGACAGGGTCTTCTTTGGCAGCGTGAAGGTTAACAATGAATGGTTTATTCTATTTATTTAATGCATTTGTAACACATGTTATATAAATTTTTGTTTACTGCGCTCCTTCACCATATAAAATTAAACTGTGCTAAATCTCAGACTCCTCCGTGCGTGCAGTTTGCTTAAAAAGGTGTACAAAATTTTCTCTTCACGTATTAATATATAATATAAGATACAGACGTGAGAAAGTAACAGAATTAGGTTAGACGGTGCTCAATTAGGTCGAATTCCTACGAAGATAAGGCCAGTCTATCAGAAGTCATAAGATTTACCTGGCTTTTTCCATAGTCATAGCTACCTAATGGATTTGATAGATTCTCTTACATCGCCCTCACACTGTAATATAAACATATTTTTTTTAAGGAGAGGGGGCAAACGAGCATGCGGCTCACCTGATGGTAAGTGACTACCGCCGCCCATGAACAACTGCAACACCAGGGAGGGAATTGCAGATGCGTTGCCGGCCTTTTAAAATGGAGTACGCTCTTTTCTTGAAGGTCCCTAAGTCGTATCGGTCCGGAAAAATCGCTGATGGTAATCGATTCCACAAGGAAGTCGTGCGAGGAAGAAAACATCTTCTAAATCGCACAGTGGTGGACCGCCAATCATCCAGATGGTGTGGATGGTATCGGGAGTTCTGCCGCGATGTGCGTTCGTGAAATTTGGCGGCTGGGATTAATTCGAACAATTCCGCAGAGCACTCCCCATGGTAGATGCGAAAGAAAATGCAAAGGGATGCAACATCTCTTCGCAGTGCCAATAAATCGAGCCGCTCGGAAAGGGCTCGGTCGTCGACGATTTGAGGCGCTCTCCGCTGGATGCGGTCAAGTGGAAGGAGCTGGCACTGGGGAGCCCCTGCCCAGAGATGGGAACAGTATTCCATGTGAGGCCGAACCTGCGCCTTGTAAAGTTGCAGGCGGTGTGCCGGCATGAAATACTGTCCCGCTCTGCTGAGCACGCCAAGCTTTTTAGAGGCCAATTTGGCCTTCTCTTCCAAGTGACCACGAAACTGCACGTCACTCGATATGTCGACGCCGAGGATTCCGATACTGGCTGAGGCAACTAGGGGAGTGCCTTGAAACTGAGGAGATACGACAAAGGGGTTCTTTTTAGCGGTAAACGCGCAAACTTGTGTCTTCTGAGGATCAAACTGGACTAGATCTAGTCGCCCCCAGTCCGAGACTTTGTCCAGCAAAGACTCGACTTCAGACACAAGTTTTATTATAATATTTTAGCTCTAGAGTGGTTTGGTACGTGCGAAGACACATTTGCGGCCTCTCATCTAAGGGCAGTATTAGAAGCGACTGAAGTAAATGATGTAAATATGGGTCGCCGAAAAACGTCTATATTATATTTGTGCTCTAGAACCATATGCTATAGGGACTGTTCGTTCGTGGGGATCACACGATTAAGTTTCTAAAAGAATTGTATTCGCGACTGTTCACCGCCGCTACAGATAAGAGAGCTGGTTTTTTCTTGCCCAGAAGCCTTGCCTCAGCGAGGAAATGCGGTATAGTGCCAGCGATCTTGCAGCACTATACCGCGGGGAGTAAGACTCTGAACAAACCAGATCATCTGGTCTGGAATCTGGACGTGGGTGAAAACTGAATCACAAAATTCTGTTTCATTCTCCATTCAATTAATCACTCCATCCATGAGAGCTAGGAATTTTCTGCTCACCAGACGTCGCTAGCTGACACTGAGCTAAAGTTTTTTGTTACACAATGTCATTTAATTGAGAAGTTAGTTTTTAATAAAAGTTTATCAGTTTCTAGAGTATTATATAAATACTTTTTTTTAATTTTCTACTTTTATGAATATCTGTTGGTTAGGTTTATTTATTTTTAATCTAATTAATACCAAATATACATAAATAGTACAGAAAGAAACATTAACCTTTACATTTTCCAAACAAATTAACTTCTCCGCTATCAAATCTGTAAAATATTGTTACGAGCTTGGGGTTCGAGATAATTAAAAACTGCCGATTCAATTACCAAAACTGACACTTTAATTACACGACACTAATTACAATCTAAAACCACACTAATAATAAAACACAATCACTTTAGTCCGTAGTTATTTCGTTTCGAAGTATTCTCTTGTATCGCCAATTCAATACTGCCCTGGTCGTGGTCTATACCGGCCTTATATAGGGCCTGAGATAGTTTCCAGAATCTTCTACTGTAGCGACATCTAGAATATTCGAGTACATATCGGTCCCAAAATTTCTGGGAGGATCTTGACTCTCCTAGTTCTGCTACTCGACACTAGAGGGCGCTAGTGTAACTAGTGTTGCCATGTACAAGACATTAATACTGGCGCGCAACACTGCCCCCTCCTAAGACATGCTCGTCCCGAGCATTATTGGCGCCATAATAACGCGCCAGTCGATCCACATGGACGATCTTAGGAGTACCTCTGGCACCTTTCTGTATCCGGTAGGTTACGTCATTGATCCTTGTCACAATCCGGTACGGTCCGTCCCATTTAGCTTGAAGCTTAGGAGATTTCCCTTTGCTGTGAGCTGGATTGTGTAACCACACTAGTGAACCTTCGTCAAACCCTTTGTTGTTCATTTTGCGGTCATACCGTGTTTTCATCTTCTCAGACGTTTGCTGGCCCGACTGTCTAGCCTGCTCATAAATGTCATTCATTTTGTTCCGCAAGTTATTTGCATAATCGGTTATACTGCGTGGGGCATCAGGTGGTATTCTGGTGATCAGGTCTGCAGGCAGCCGTAATTCTCTCGCAAAGTTTGCGAAAGCTGGCGTCATTGATGTACTTTCGTGAACAGCGCTTCGATATGACAACAAAAACGGTTGTATGTGCCTGTCCCAGTCTCGTTGCCGTTTTTCCACAACTTTTGCCAGGTACCTTTCCAATGTCTGATTAAATCGTTCTACCTTCCATCAGATTTTGGGTGGTAAGAAGTTGTTCGTGTTTTATGAGTACCCATAACTCTGCAAGTTTCCTGGAATATTTGAGACTCAAAATTCCTTCCTTGATCGCTGTGAATCTCTAATGGTACTCCAAAACGACAGAAGACTTCATGAACTAGTTTATCTGCAACTGTTGAAGCTTCTTGATTTGGAATGGCGAAGACTTCTGGCCACTTAGTGAAGTAATCCATCACAACCATGGAATACTTGTTACCACTTTCACTTTACGGAAACGGCCCTGCAACGTCAATGGCTATCCTCTTCCATGGTGCACCAACATTGTACAATTTCAATGCGCCTCTACTACGAATTTGTGGTCCCTTTACAGCCGCACAACTTGTACATTTGCGGCATCAGTCCTCGACATCGTCACGACAGTGGACCCGGTAAAACCGTTCTTGGATTTTCAGTAGAGTTCGTTTAACTCCCAGGTGGCCTCCTGAACAACCACTATGGTACAGCTATAGAACATCCGGTACTTTAGCCTTAGGGACAACCATTTGCTAATGACATCTGTCTCCCCGACCATTTTCCCATTTACGGCACAGGACTCCATCCTGAATCAGCAAGCTGTCCCATTGGGCCCAATAGCTTTTCGTGGTCGAACTCATCGCTGAGACGTCGCTCCACTTGGGCTTAGGAGCACTGGCCTTCATCCATTCCAGAATCGGCTTAATGTCGGAATCTTCGTGCTGTGTACATTGTAGGCGGTCTTTCCACTCATTGATGAGCTGATCTGTCCTGAGTATCCTCACAGATACCACTTCCTTACCCTCTTGCCTAGTACAACGCTTGCAATCTTCAGGACAAAGTCTTCTTGACAATACATCTACGTTGCCATGAGATTTCCCACTGTGCTTGGCGGTGTTGTTAGCCGCACTACCCTCTCGAAATCGATCACCTTCCCTTTCTACATACAGTTCACTTAGGGCAGCTGGATTGAAGATGCCCCATTTCCCCACAGCCGTAGCACTTAGGCCTGTATTCTTTATTGCGGTCACGAACTGTAGCTGCTGCAACCTCCCTGACGCGATAGGAACGATGATCCTGTCGCACGGTTTCCACCTCCAGAGCATGGGCCAACGCGTCCTTAAGCGTCTCGTGGTGCCCGAGCCTCACAGCAGCTCTAACTTCAAGGTCGTGGATGCCGTCGATGAATGTCTGCACCAGGTTCCCTACAATGAGTGCAGGTGCAGACTGGTATGCTTTTCGAACCAGCTTCTCCACCTCAAGGGCCCACTGCTGCAGGTTTTCGTTACTGCGTTGCACGCGATCTTTGAGCTGCGCACGAAAGACGTGTTCCAGATGAGCGTCGCCATATCTCACCTCCAATGCCTCAAGGAGCTGCTCGTAAGTCACTTCCTTACCAAGACCTTCCAGAACAGTTAAGGCCTGGTCGCGCAGGCCTAGGGTGAGAGCATTCATGGCCTGACTTTTATTCCAGCCGTTCGCTTTTCTGACAGCCTCGAACTGGATTTTGTAGGCCGACCAGGAAGAAGTCACGTCGAACGGTGGCACTTTGAATCCATGTAGCGAAGATGTTGTAGCTACCAAGGGAGTTGTAACTCCACCCCCAATTTTGAGGTCGTCCAGCGTTTTCTTCACGTCAACCATCACGTTGTCAACCCAATTGTTCACTTGGTCGATTCGGGTTTCAGCTTCCGACAGGCGGTTGTCATGTTGAGTAACCCTATCCTTCACCTCCTTTATCTCTTTCCCGAAGGTAGCGTGAAGGTCCTTCATGAGGAGCATCTGCTCTTCCTTAACGCGTTTGAGCTGCTTTTCCAAGCAACGGGCCTGTTCCTCCTGTCCGCGCTGCAGCTGCTCTTCCAACCGACGGACCTGTTCCTCCTGTCCGCGCTGCAGATGTTCTTCCGACCAACGGTTCTGTTCCTCCGGACGGCGAGCCTGATCCTGCAGCATCATCATCAGGGCACCTAAGTCAGGTGCTGCAGATGCAAGAGCTGCTGACGGGCCGGTCTCCAGGTCGGCAGATGGCCCTCCGACGTCTGCGATGTTGCACCACCAAATCGTCTCTGGTCTGTCTCCAGCTGGCGTTGACTTCAGGTACGGATACCCTCCATGTCGTCCTTCGGTAAAATCAGCATGATTTGATCCCACTTCTGACACCAATTGTTACGAGCTTGGGGTTCGAGATAATTAAAAACTGCCGATAGAATTACCAAAAATGTCACTTTAATTACACGACACTAATTACAATCTAAAACCACACTAATAAGAAAACACAATCACTTTAGTCCGCAGTTATTTCGCTTCGAAGTATTCTCTTGTATCGCAAATTGAATACTGCCTCGGTCTTTTTTTTTTTTTTTCTAAAAGTGTATACTGTTGGCCCTGCGGCCTTCACAGCTTCATTGAATTAGGTTCGTAAGTGAGGACTTACGAACTATCGAGTGCAACGACTCTGCCGTCGGCGAGGCGGCGCGAAGCGCCGCCTCGCTGACTGCAGTCCCGTGGCACCCCTGCCCCTGCTTTCGGAGTAAGGCTCCTTGAGCTAGGGAGGGGGCTCGATGCGATTCAAGGGCCCCTCTGAAGGAGGTACGAACCTCGGCTTGAATCACTATCGCATTTTTGATACTGATCGCAATGATTAGAAACGCCCCGTATCACGGGTGTTATACCTCGTGTACGGAGTGTGTATATACCGACGCATTCGCCGGCGAATGCGGTGTGCCCTAGTGTTCTGTACTAGAGTAGTGTCTGTGTGAGTGTTTGTGTTTGTGTTACCTAAACTGGTTCCCTCTCCTGTGGAGGGGGGGACCGGGATCGACCTATTCATAGTTGTGATCTCGTCATCGGGGTCAAGAAGAACGTTCTTGGGACGTCTCCTGTGGGGGGCCGCATCCCTATCTGGGGAGTACGAGCCCGCCTCATTCACCAACGGATTTTTATGTTCCTTTATCGTACTGCCTCGGTCGTGGTCTATACCGGCCTTATATAGGGCCTGAGATAGTTTCCAAAACCTTCTACTGTAACGACATCTACTACTCTGTGTAAAAAGTATCGGGAATATGTCAATAAAAAGACCCGCGTAAAAGAGGTCGTTCTAATTCTTTTACTGCATGTTGGTAGCACTGTACTGATTTAGCGCGCAAAGTTTGAGCGGGATCTGTCATTTAATTTGTTTTAAACTACACTTTTTGTTGGTCATAGTTTTGAGTTCTCGGCGATTTTTACAATGGAAAATATTGTTGAACAAAGAGTGTGCCTTAAATTTTGTGTTTCGAATGATATTTCATGTGGTGAATCACTAAAAATGTTGCGAAATACCTACGGCGAATCGTGTATATCGAAAACAAGGGCTTATGAATGGTATAAGGCTTTTAAAGAAGGCCGAGAAGTAGTAGTAGACTTGCCTCGTTCTGGTAGACCTTCAACCGCTACGAACAAAGAAAACATCGACAAAATCAAGAAGCTAGTGCTCGAAAATCGACGTATGAGTCTGAGAGAGTTGGCTAGTGAGGTGAACATATCTTTTAAGTCCGTCCACAACATTCTCATTGACATTTTAGGCATGAAACGCGTCGCCGCTCGACTAGTTCCAAAAGAGCTCAATTTTGTTCAAAGAGCGCAGCGAAAGCATGTTGCTGAAGACATGGTTTCCCGAGCTTCTACGGATCCTATCTTTATGAAACGTATAATAACTGGCGACGAGACATGGGTTTATGAGTACGATATGCAAACAAGGCAACAGTCTTCAGAATGGCGTCTCGAAAACGAGCCGAAACCCAAAAAACCGCGGCAAAGTCGCTCCAAAATCAAGGTGATGCTGACAGTTTTTTTTGACTACCGTGGTGTGGTTCACTCCGAATTCCTTCCAAAGGGAGAAACAGTGAATAAAGAATATTATTTAGGCGTCATGAAGCGTTTGCGTGAGAGTATCCGCCGAAAACGTCCAGATTTGTGGCAACACAACTCATGGATGCTGCACCATGATAATGCACCATCACACACAGCCATTATAGTGAAAGAGTTTTTAGCGAAAAATTCAACAAAAGTTCTCGACCAAGCACCGTATTCACCTGATATGGCTTCGTCTGACTTTTTTTATTTCCCAAGTTAAAATTACCACTTCGAGGAAAACGTTTTGAGTCGATAGAAGCCATAACAAAAAATTCGCTGAATGAGCTAAAGGCCATACCGCAAATAGCCTATGAAAAATGTATGGAAGACTGGGTAAAGCGTTGGAGATGTTGTATTGCAAGCGATGGGGCCTACTTTGAAGGCGATAAAATAAATTTAGATGAATAATTTGTATTTTTTGTTTTATTGACAAATTCCCGATATTTAGTACACAGAAGGTAGAGTTCGAGTACATATCGGTCCCGAAATTTCTGGAAGGATCTTGGCTCCTAGTTCTGGTACTCGACACTAGAGGGCGCTAGTGTAACTAGTGCTGCCATGTACAAGACATTAATAGTGGCGCGCAACAATATTATACTTCACTTCAATTATAAGTGGCGCCGCCCTGGTGACATAATATACTATAGCCGTAGGTGCCCCCCCCTCATTTCTTTTATATAAATAATCTGTCAACCACCATCGCTTAATGTGAACAGATCTAAAAAGTTATTAGTAGTCACTTACCATCAGAATGGTATTTACGAGTAAGAGATAACTACAACACTACTATGTTTCGGATTAATCTGATTACATCGCGTTTTTATGTACCACCAGCGCCATCTATTATCAATACATATTTATATCAGTTCCCAAAAGTATTCATATAATCTATTTACGTTTAAACACAAACTTTATTTACCGACTTTATTACCTTTATTTACTTTATTTATTGACCGGGAATGGTTTAAAACTAAATTCTAAAATTACATTACATTTTTTATAGGTAAGTGGTTGCTGTGACTATTCTCAATAAAAAATCAAAATGCAGATGCGTTGTCACCCCTGAGAACTAAAATGAAATACCTTTTCCAGTGAAAAGGGTCTCCGGTTCTCTACACTCACCATACGAGCAGCAGCGTTAAGTTGCTATTTTACGCTGGTATTCTGTGAGAGCGTGATCCTTCCCCGGTCGAGCCGACCCATTCGTGCTACAACTATAATAATATATAATATAGCTGCAGCATGGCTCTACCACGTATATAGCGCAACTCGACTGTTACAGCACACTTAAGGCATTTTCCACATACACTAGAGCCTCCTTTTGCCGAACGAATAGTTTTCAATAAGAACTGTGTTTGAATACATGAAATTTGTGTATAATGAAAAGTAACTGATAATAAAGCGTTTCTTGACTTTTTTGGGTATATGTATAGATCACGTAAGTCATATCGATCCGGAAAAATTAAACTTTTAATAAAAAGTAAGAGCAGACTTCAAAGAAATGAAAATAATAAAAATAAAATTCACATAAAAGGTTCAAAAGTCAGTGCTAAGACAGTATATAGAAGTATTAAAACACCGACTTCTGAAGCTATCATGTGGAAAATTTTTTCTTCTTCGTAGTTCTTTGCACTCCATTTTTTAGTTTTTTTAAAAAGCTTTTTTATTTTAAATTATTAAAATTCTAATATTAAATTCACTGGTATCTGGTATGTATGTCCTGGGATTTTGCAATCAATATTTCTCCACTTCCACTGAAGCTATCGAGCTAAAATTTAGCACGCACGTTTGGTTCTCGTGACAATACGCGATTGCTTAAATGCCGCTATTTTTAATCCAATATGGCGGACGTTAAAAAATGGGGGTTTATCATTCCCACAGGAACCCGTTAACCCATATGATATGGGTATCAAATGAAAGGTCTTGATAAGCGAAACACACTAAGTAAAGTGTACTATTTATTCTGTGGTAAAATGACATTATTCTAAATGCAATATGGCGATATTATAAAAACATATCTTATTTTCTTAGAATTGCCTACTTATGTTAATATCATGTTACTTATTGTATTCTTGTTTATGTACACAGGTAAATCTTGCGACAAGCTTTTATATCATATAAATTGTGAAAAAAAAACTCTCCCCCTTCCCCAGTAGTTAACCAATTTAATAAAAAGAGTCATCAAATCGGTTTACTAACTTACTCGGGTGTATCTATATTGATTATTGACATCCTCCTCCTTTTTTTGAAGTCGGGTGAAAAAAAAAATCTACTACACACATAAATACATACAAGTTAAGAAACAGAAACAGAAAAATTACGAAAACGAAAAGGTACAGCCTGAATTTCGTTTTTGAATACCTACAGTAACATATTATCGTATTTTACCGTAGTCAAAATTCATCCAAGTATTTAAAACGTAGTGATTTTATTTTTTTATTTTTATTTTTCATTTTATTCAGGATAAGAACAGCCTAGTAATAACAAACATTTCTACTTAAATTATTAAACACTAAAAAGCCAATAATAGTTATCCACAAAGTAAAAAACATAACACTGTAAATCTAATACAATACAAAACAAATTCGGTAAGCACTTGTACTAAGCATAACAAATTAATTGAAATATTAATATTACTGTCATTACGTACATAAATATACACATACAACATATATACACGAACAAAAGACGTACATAATTACACTGAAGAACATATGAATATATAAATTCAGATATATTTTGGTGATATTGTCATAATAGAAAAAAGATAAAAATTTAAAGGAGACACAAATATATATATATATATATATATATATATATATATATATATATATATATATATATATAGACATAAATACACATACAATATACATGTATACATTTTAATGATGAAAGAATAACAGTATTAAACGACGGAACAAATAATAATTTACGTACTGTTTTAATTACAATATACTGATTACTTTCAGCTGGAGTGAATAAAAACTTGTTTATTTTATTTTTGAATCCACTTTTAGTACTATTAAAAGGATCAATTGAGCTAAATTTTTTGTCGTAAGTTGCTACTAAACACGTTAGAACACCGTTTTTGTCATAATTGGTCGGGTGAAAGGGGATGTAAAAAAAAGTTTCTGGTATGTCTGGTAGATTTAATGTAAGCAAAACACAAAACACAAGAAATAATAGTGATTAATAGAAAAATAATGTGTACAAATGCAAAAATTACATAAGTCATCTATAATTTATTTTACATAACTAAATATTTAACTTGTATAAAACTATATTTTTTATTTTTTTATTATTTTTACATGATTTTTTTGTACTAAATTTTATTTTTATTGTGTACTAAAAAGACCTAAAATGTCTTCCAAACACAAACTTGAAGTTTTGCATTTAAAATAATACGAATTAAATAGAGACGAAGAAAGCAGCAAAAACGGAGGATCATTAATTATTTTTATTAGAGGCTATCAAAACTACGTTTTACGTGGTAGAGTTATGCTGCAGCTATATTAATAGTATAGATGTAGCACGAATGGATCGGCTCGACCGGGGAAGGCCCACGCTCTCACAGAATACCAGCGTGAAGTAGAGGTTTACCTCTGCGTTTCGCTTGGTGAGTGCAGGTGGCCGGAGGCCCTTTTTACTGGAAATGAGGCATTCCATCTTAGTCCTCACGGGTGACAACGCATCTGCATTTTGATTCGCAAACGAGGATAGATGTAGATGTCTATGGGCCGCAGCAACCACTTACCATCCGGTGGACTGTGTGCTCGTTTGTCACCCTTATCCTATAAAAAAAACTGGTTCGAAAAAGAACCTCTTTCCTGGAAAGAACCGGCAAGAAACTCAGCGCGGCCTTTTTTTAAATAATAGATTACAATCATAAACTTCATATCATAACAGCTTAGCTAGCAGCTCGGGCCACAGTAACGAGAAACGTCAATGCCCAAAAACGCAACAATTATTGCCTTAATTTTAACGCGATAAACTGAGTGGCCACACTTGGAACGGTCGACGTCATTTGCCGTTCAACGGCGTTAAAGTAAACTGACCATTTATTTATTAACTCAAAACGGGACATGGGTTTATTTATAGATACTCCCCAGTTAGCAGGTTAACAATAAAAAGAAATTATTATTTATTTAAAAAACTGTAACTTTATACAATTAGTGTTCACTATAATTATAATCACATTAATTATAATTATTTATATTTTAACAAATTGTGAAAAATAAAAATTAATAACCAGTTCACCAGCTTCATTAAAGCAAAGCTCCTCAGACAGTAATTATTAAATGCAACAATTTTTTTAATTATATTTATATTTGTCAGTGGAACAAATTTGCTTTAATAAAGTTGGTGATGATTTTAAATAAGGGCAAGTTTTTTTTACATTGATTTTTGTTATCAACATCGCCTTTAGAACTGAAACCTGTAAGTGATTTTGTTTCAGACGTCCACAATTTATTCATAATAGAAAAATACTTTTTCTACTGGAGCATTTGTACCAGGTATACATAAAATATATTCGATTAAAATGGAAGAGAATGTATGTTGAGAATGTTGGTGAGAAATGTTTGAATCACCCAACGAGTTTCTGCGAAAACTTTGAAATTATCCCATTCGCTTATTTTTGGGTCGGTCCCGCTCTCGCACCGTTCGTGCCTGACGAACTTCATAGTTTTAAATTTTCTCGCGGTTTAGGATAACGGGACTATTTTGCGTCCCGGAGCTTTGTTTGGGAACAACGGGACATGTGACCGAGAAAAGGGACAGTCCCGTTCAAAACGGGACGTATGGTCACTTTACGTTAATATTCCTTGAATTTCAAACAAGATGAACGTTGACGCTGCTACACTATGTTTGTTTATATATATATATATATATATATATATATATATATATATATATATATATATATATATATATATATATATATATAGTATTGTTTAATTAACAGTGGTAGAGCCACGCAGCAGCTTTTGCTGTCGCACGGATGGGCCGGCTCGAACCGGGGTGGTACCACGACCTCACAGAATACCAGCGTGAAGTAGAGGTTTACCTCTGCGTTTCGCTTGGTGAGTGCAGGTGGCCGGAGGCCCTTTTTACTGGAAATGAGGCATTCCATCTTAGTCCTCACGGGTGACAACGCATCTGCATTTTGATTCGCAAACGAGGATAGATGTAGATGTCTATGGGCCGCAGCAACCACTTACCATCCGGTGGACTGTGTGCTCGTTTGTCACCCTTATCCTATAAAAAAAACTGGTTCGAAAAAGAACCTCTTTCCTGGAAAGAACCGGCAAGAAACTCAGCGCGGCCTTTTTTTAAATAATAGATTACAATCATAAACTTCATATCATAACAGCTTACAATCATAAGCTTACAAGCATAAAACATATACTCAATAAAATAAGATAAGCAATAAAATAATATTAGATAAGTCGTCGAAACGACTCAACCAGACAGAAAACCTCGGTGGAAAATGGAACTAGAGATCGAACGGCCAGGTATTATTATTATTAGTCAAAGTGAAAAGTCTAATGCCCGGGCTACACTAACGAGAAATGCCGTTAATTATCGCGTTGATGAGCGTTGAATGTAGGTGTGGCCACCACTTAACGCGATAATTCTACAACGGCAAGAACAACGCCGTTTCTCGTTGAACGATAACTCGAGTGTCGGTACATCAAAGAGATTAACGCACGAATTAACGCGTTGAAGCGGCCACACTACATTTGTCTCATTGTGCACGGTGAGCGCAACGGAGTCGCACGTATGGCTGCTATAGAGTGGAATAATGAAAAAGTTATTACGTTTCTTGAGATTCTGCAAACAGAGCCATGCTTAGGCAATGATAAAATATATTCATATAATAAAAATTTACACTCATCAAACATAGTGTAGCAGCGTCAACGTTCATCTTGTTTGAAATTCAAGGAATATTAACGTAAAGTGACCATACGTCCCGTTTTGAACGGGACTGTCCCTTTTCTCGGTCACATGTCCCGTTGTTCCCAAACAAAGCTCCGGGACGCAAAATAGTCCCGTTATCCTAAACCGCGAGAAAATTTAAAACTATGAAGTTCGTCAGGCACGAACGGTGCGAGAGCGGGACCGACCCAAAAATAAGCGAATGGGATAATTTCAAAGTTTTCGCAGAAACTCGTTGGGTGATTCAAACATTTCTCACCAACATTCTCAACATACATTCTCTTCCATTTTAATCGAATATATTTTATGTATACCTGGTACAAATGCTCCAGTAGAAAAAGTATTTTTCTATTATGAATAAATTGTGGACGTCTGAAACAAAATCACTTACAGGTTTCAGTTCTAAAGGCGATGTTGATAACAAAAATCAATGTAAAAAAAAACTTGCCCTTATTTAAAATCATCACCAACTTTATTAAAGCAAATTTGTTCCACTGACAAATATAAATATAATTAAAAAAATTGTTGCATTTAATAATTACTGTCTGAGGAGCTTTGCTTTAATGAAGCTGGTGAACTGGTTATTAATTTTTATTTTTCACAATTTGTTAAAATATAAATAATTATAATTAATGTGATTATAATTATAGTGAACACTAATTGTATAAAGTTACAGTTTTTTAAATAAATAATAATTTCTTTTTATTGTTAACCTGCTAACTGGGGAGTATCTATAAATAAACCCATGTCCCGTTTTGAGTTAATAAATAAATGGTCAGTTTACTTTAACGCCGTTGAACGGCAAATGACGTCGACCGTTCCAAGTGTGGCCACTCAGTTTATCGCGTTAAAATTAAGGCAATAATTGTTGCGTTTTTGGGCATTGACGTTTCTCGTTACTGTGGCCCGAGCATAAAGTTATGCCCAAAATGGTGAGACCTTATGAAAACTTTTGATTTCTTTGTAATATTTTGCACATCACAGAACTCTTCTCCGCTTCCATAATAAAAATGTATCTGAAGAAGAGTCCTGATAGTGTATATCAGGACTCTTCTTCAGATAGATTTTGTCTCACAATCTGTTGATACGAGGGTGGATTGAAAAGTACTTGGCCTAACCAAGAAAATAAACACATACTAAATAATTTATATTTTTATTTTTCTACATAATCACCATCAAGTTCAATACACTTTTGCCACCTCCCCTTCCAAGCATTTAGACCGTTGAAAAAAAATGATTCTTCCTTAGAGTCAAAATATGCGTCTACAGCTGCTTTGACCTCGTCGTTTGTCGAAAATCTTTGACCTCCCAAGTGCTTTTTTAGGTTAGGGAACAGAAAGAAGTCTGATGGTGCCAGATCAGGTGAATACGGCGGATGCGGTAACAGTTCAAAGCCACAGTTGTGAATTTCAGCCATTGACTGTACTGACGTGTGAACACGGGCGTTATCTTGATGAAACAGGACTTTTCTTCTGAGCATTCCTCGACGTTTTTCTTTTATTTCCTCTCGTAAACGACGTAGTAAGGTGCAGTAGTAATCAGAGTTTATAGTCTGACCCCTTTCAAGATAATCAATCATAATCACACCTTTCGAGTCCCAGAATACTGAAGCCATCACCTTATTTGCCGACAAAATCGACTTAGCCTTTTTAGGGGGTGGTGAACCAGGTCTTCTCCACTGTTTTGATTGTTGTTTTGTTTCCGGTGTACAGTAATGAACCCATGTTTCGTCTATAGTAACAAAACGATTCAAAAAATCATCTGCAGCGGCTTCAAATAACTCCAAACAGTCGCGTGAAATAGTCAATCGCGTCCTTTTTTGTTCAACTGAAAGCAGTCGCGGAACCCACCTCGCAGACACCTTGTGGAAACCCAACTCGTTGACAATGATGTTTTGAGTTCGTTCATAAGAGATGCCTATAATCTCGGCTATCTCTCTAATTTTTAATCTGCGGTCTCGCATTATTAAATCAAGTACTTTTTTAATATTTTCGTCAGTAGTCGTCGAAGGCCTTCCAGAGCGGGGTTCATCTTTCACACTCTCTCTACCACGCTTAAATTCTGCTATCCATTTTTTGACGGATGAATATGACAGAACACAATCGCCTAATGTACTGACCATGTCATCATGGATGGCTTTTGATGATAGCCCCTTCTTATGGAGGTACTTAATGACGGCACGCTGCTCGATTTGCTCCATTCGCGGAAATTATGTCCGATTACTTTGTTAATAAATTTATAAAATCACAACTAATTATCGCACACGTTTCGAACTTCACACAATGAACTAGTCTGAACTGAACTAAATAATGTGGGTAGATTTGATTTTTAGAATTGAATGGATCTGTGTTAGGCCGAGTACTTTTCAATCCACCCTCGTAAAAAAGTAGAACGATGAGAAAGAGAACTGCCGTAATCACGTCTAAATTGATTAAAGATAGAACAAGTGGCGACTCGCCGCTAAAGTGCTTGATTGTTTGCTTGAGAGACAACTTAAACAACATCTTAAGTTTCACGACGCCCAGTTCGGTTTTCGGCCAGGGTTGTCCACTGAGTGTGCTATTATGTCCCTCAAGCATATAATCAAGTACTACACTTGCAGAAAAACATTTGCTTTTGCTGCAAACACAAGCTGCTTTTCTGGATCTGTCGAAGGCATTTGACTTGGTTCAGTATGATATTCTTTGGGCGAAGCTGTTGGAGAGTGGTGTCCCGAATGACATTGTCAATGTGTTTAAATACTGGTATGGACATCAGACTAACCAAGTCAGATGACTTGGACAGTTTTCTGATGAGTTTAAGCTTAAATGTTGGCTGAGACAAGGTGGTTTGACCTCTCCCACACTATTTAATTGCTATATTGATCAGCTGATTCGTGGGCTCAGCAGCATGCGTGTCGGATGCTCTATAGACGGTCTTTGTGTCAATAGTATAAGTTATGCCGACATGGTGCTGCTGAGTCCATCAGTCGCTGCTCTCAGAAGACTGATGAGCGTTTGTGAGCGTTTTGCTGAGTCTCACGGTCTTCTTTACAATGTAAAGAAGAGCGAGTTTATGGTATTTAAGGCAGACAGTCGCAGAGCTCTTAATGTTCCGCCAGTGTACCTAAACGGAGTAGCTCTACATCGCGTATCGTCCTTCAAGTATCTCGTTCATATTGTGAACGAGAGGCTGAGGGATGACTGTGGTATGGATCGGGAAAGGAGAGCGTTGGCAGTCCGCTGAAATATGTTAGCCCGCAGATTTTCACGATGTACCACAGAAGTTAAAATAACATTGTTTAAAGCCTTCTGCCAAACAATGTACACGTGTAATCTGTGGGTTGATTATACGCGGGGGGCTTTCAGTGCACTCCGAGTACAGTATAATAATGCCTTCAGGGTGATGTTGGGTCTGCCGTTATTCTGCAGAGCATCGGGCATGTATGCTCAAGCTAGCACTGATGAGCTCTAGCGATGCACTTTGGCTGGCTGACCGCGACAAGTCGATGAATTACAAACTCGCTGGGAAAACTCGAATATGACCCATGGAGTCGCCTCTCATCAATAGCTCGTCACAAGCTGCCTTGCAGGTTATTATTATTGCATACATGTAAATAGATATAAGTAGAAAAAATACTCGTTTTTACCTGACTGTCCCAGAAATGGGGTCATTTTTTCGAAAGTATGTATGTATTTACATATGTTTATATATTTCTTTGGCACGCTCTGTATCCTGAACGGCTTGACGGATTTTAACACATGGGATGTCATTAGATTCGTCTTCGTTGTGGAAGTGACATAGGGTAGGGACGTAGTAGTGGCTCCTTGTCTGTCATTGTACTTGATATATTACTTTTAAAAGAAACATCTTTTTTTTATAGGATAAGGGTGACATACGAGCACACAGTCCACCTGATGGTAAGTGGTTGCTGCGGCCCATAGACATCTACATCTATCCTCGTTTGCGAATCAAAATGCAGATGCGTTGCCACCCGTGAGGACTAAGATGGAATGCCTCATTTCCAGTAAAAAGGACCTCCGGCCACCTGCACTCACCAAGCGAAACGCAGAGGTAAACCTCTACTTCACGCTGGTTTTCTGTGAGGTCGTGGTACCACCCCGGTTCGAGTCGGCCCATCCGTGCGACAGCAAAAGCTGCCGCGTGGCTCTACCACTGTTAATCTATGTCTATGAGAACTAGTGGCCGCCAATGAATCGAAATCCGACCTTAATTCATAAAACTATTAAGTTTGTATATTAAGCAAGTTGTATTTCACTTTTTCGTCTAAACATTACTATATAAAACAAAGGTATGCAACAAATATACAAAGGAACATTAACATATAAACGCTTTTATTGCCTTGACAAATTTTGAAATCACTTAAAATTAACAAGCTTTTTCAGTGTCTGTAATAAATAGAAACAAACGACAGAGTTTACTTTGGCAGCATGAAGTTTAACAATGAATGGTTTATTCTATATTTTTCTATTTTAATTTAATGTATTTGTTTACTGCGCTCCTTCACCATATAAAATTAAACTGTGCTAAATCTCACACACCTCCGTGCGCGCATTTTGCTTAAAAAGGTGTACAAAGTTTTCTCTTCACGTATTAATATATAATATAAGATACAGACGTGAATAAGTAACAGAATTAGGTTAGACGGTGCTCAATTAGAATTTCGAATTCCCACGAAGATAAGACCATTATATCGGAAGTCATAAGATTTACCTGGCTTTTTCCATAGTCATAGCTACCTAATGGATATGATAGATTCTCTTACATCGCCCTCACACTGTAATATAAATATAATAGTATTTTAGCTCTAGAGTGGTTTGGTACGTGCGTAGACATATTTGCGGCCTCTCAGGGCAGTATTAGAAGCGACTGAAATAAATTATGTAAATAAGTCTCGGAGAAACGTCTATATTACATTTGTGGTCTAGAACCATGTGCTATAGAGACTATTCGTTCGTGGGGTTCACGAGGTTAAGTTTCTAAAGGAATTGTATTCGCGACTGGTCACCGCCGAAGAAGCCTAGTATGAGCGAGGAAATGCGGTATAGTGTCAGCGTTCTTGCTGAACTATACCGCGGGAAGTAAGATTGTATAATAACTTTAGTTTTAAATTTCCTTTATTGACATAAGTACTGTATGTCATTTAAGGAGACGGACCGCAAACTCAAAAGGTCGTAGGTTTGAATCCGCCCTTCAACCACTATCGTGAATCACTCCTAACACAAGTATTATAAGCTTACCTGGAATTGTTAAAGGGAATATTAGGAAATTAGATAGGATTACTAATAATTAAAATTAAGAGAAATACAAAAAATACCATTGAAACATCAGTAATTTTTAAAAAGATAAAGTGGTTATTATTCGGTTAGCGACCAGTTTTTCGCTTTCCAGTTGGTGACCATTTACAAGTACTTTGTGGCCTTAGATACTTATTACTTAACACAATCGTGTCCAATATGTTAGCATGATATTTTTGATTCATTAATTTAAAAATATATGCTGGAATGTGCCTGATTTGTGATATCACATCAATTCGCTAAGAGTTTCAAAAATCTTATAAATACCAATAAAACAATGGCTTACAAACGGACACACAGTCTACCGTCTATACGCTGCAACCATATTATAGTTGTAGCACGAATAACACAATTTGCCGAAGAGTATGTATGTGGTCTATGGTGCTAAAGCCTTTTCAGAAAGTGGCTTGTTCGGGAAGCTGGAAGTCGTCGAGTCTGCATGCGTGACGATTCGTAATGACTCTCGAAAACAGCACGTAGACGCGGCTCAGAAGGGAAATCGGTTTCTAGTTCTTAAAGAGAGCGTTGTGACCTTTCTTGAATAATAAGACAACCGCACTTCTGCTCTACGCCTCCGGTGTATTGCCACCATGGAATACGAAATTAAAGAGCTTCTGAAGGACTTCAAGTACTGGTTTTCCACCAGATTTCAGAAGCTCCACTGTGATTTCATCATCGCCTGGGTCCTTGCTGTTTATAAGGTGCTGGAGAGCCATTCTAATCTCGCTCAGACTGACATCCGTCATATATTATGTTGTTATATCACTCTAATATTCCGTGCGAGCGTGGTCCTTTCCTCGTGATCTATTCGTGCCACAAAGAAAATGGCTGCACTACGTACAAAAACTACATGATGTTTCAATTCATTTCAATTCAAAACAAAAACAAAACAAAAAAAGGTCGACAATACGCCAAGATTGCGATCGATCAACCTACAATGGTGCTCGTGTCCAGCAGTGGACATTTACAGAGTGATGATGATGAATAAATCATACGTCTTAGGTGTTACGTAAGTATTAAATATGAGTACTAGAATAGAATAGAATAAAGGATGACTCACACTAGACCGTGCCGGGTCCGAGCCGAGTGTCGGCCGTAGCACGGTCACCGAGCCGATCCCGTGCATGTTATTGCAACCGACCGGACCTCGACCGAGCAATTACCGTTGCGTCGTGATGCAGTATACTCGTCGAAGCAAAAATACTGTTGTAACTAGACTACAATCATGTTGAATTTTGACGATCTGGAATTAGCGGCTATTTCGATCACTCTGGACGATGAAGAATCTGATAAATCTTCTACTACAAGGAAATGGCCGGGCCGAGCCGAGTTGCTTCCGAGCGTTGTCCGTTGCCCGGCCGTCACTCGGATGCCGCTCGGTATAGCGTGAGTGTGTCCATACAAAATATATGTAATATTAGTTGACCGTGCTACGGCCGACACTCGGCTCGGACCCGGCACGGTCTAGCGTGAGTCATCCTTAATTTGTATTCAATACTAGCGGTCCGCTCCGGCATTTCACGGCAGATTTATGGATATCGACAATAGCTACAGACTACGGGGTCCAATGTGGGCATCCACAACTTTTTCTGCCACCAGGGCAGCGCCACTTTACAGCGAGGAAAAATATTTGACAGATATCATAGCGAGGACGATAATTTCTTAGGAAAATGTAATATTTAAGGTTTCTTTCCGTATTGTTAGTTATATTTTATAATAATTACATTAGAAGTGAATAATTCAAACTATAAATATAGGTACCTTACAGAAGAAAAATTAAAAAAAAAAAAGAGTTATAAAGTGCAAAAAATTAAAAATCAAACCACTAACGCATTGTGTTGTATATTAATATAATACTCTAGATAATGATAAACTATTATTTAAAACTAATTTCTCAATTAACTGACACTGTGTAACAAAAAACTTTACCTCAGTCACAACTAGCGACATCTGGTGAGTGGAATATTATTAGCCGTCATTGTGAATCGCTTAGATCATCCAGGGACTCACTCAAATATCAAAATCTGTCCAGCCATTTTCGAATTATTGCGAGACTACTCTTTTAACTAACTCTAATTGATTGGTATATAATATAGAGATAGATTGCAAGAATACTTACTGAAAGTAATTTTTTTACGTTTACTACTAGTTTGGAAAATACTTTTGTCCTGGGAATAATCAGCGAGAAACCCAGTGGGACTTTTTTTTAAAAGCATAACTTACAGTGTAACATAATATATACAATCGTTATGAAAGCATTTAGAAACAGCATGGTAGCATCACCTCATTCTCAGGTTATTATCAAATTATCAATCATGTACTCTCTCTCTCTGCAAATTTTCTGGGACTTTGTTGTAAAAACGTATAAATTACCCCATGAAGGAATTACTGACTCTATGGAGCCGAGTAACTGGCTGATATAACTAACTTATGCTTGTTACTAATATTTACAGAATATACATCACTATTTTTAATAAAACTATTTTTGTTATACATGAAACTTTCGTTAATATATTGAGAGGCCAAAGTTAATAAATATTTACTTAATATTTGATGTTACTATTGCTGTAATAATGCTCTAAAATTTTACTTGTTTTCAGTCCTCTGCATGACACTAGCAAAATATCGAGCATAGACTATTAATAATATTAGATTCTAGTACCAATATTAAATTATAATCATGAACTTACTGTATTGTCATTGTTCTTAATACGTCAGCAATATTTTAGATTATTTAGACATATGGTCTGGAATCTGGAAGTGGGTGAAAACTGAATCACAAAATTCCTTTTCATTCTCCATTCAATTACTCACTCCATCCAATGAGGGCTAATAATTTTCTGCTCGCTAGATGTCGCTAGTTGACACTGAGGTAAAGTTTTTTGTTACACAATGTCATTTAATGAGCGCATCCACGAGTTTTCTCCCACCAGGGCGGCACCACTAGAAAGTGAGGTAATATCTGACAGATTTCATAGCGGGGAAGTTAATCAATTCGGAAAATGTAACGGTTATTGCTTTTTCTGCACTATTAGCTATATTTTATATTAATAAGATTAAAAATAAATAAAGCAAACCACAGATATTCATAAAAGTAGAAAAATTAAAAATGTGCAAACAAATGAAAGAGCAAACCACTGAGGCATTGTTTTGTGTATTAATTTAATACTCTAGAAATTGATAAAATTTTATTATAAACCTACTTCTCAATTAAATTACACTGTGTTACAAAAAACTTTACCTCAGTGTCAACTAGCGACATCTGGTGAGCAGAAAATTATTAGCCCTCATTGATAAGTTTTTAATAAAAGTTTATCAATTTCTAGAGTATAATATAAATACCAAAAACAATGCCTCAGTGGTTTGCTCTTTAATTTTCTACTTTTATGAATATCTGTTGGTTTGGTTTATTTATTTTAAATCTAATTAATACCAAATATAAATAGTTTAGAAAGAAATATTAAAATTTACATTTTCCGCTATGATATCTATCAAATATTATATTTAACTTTTAAGTGGCGCCGCCCTGGTGGCAAAAAGAACTCGTGGATACCACCATTCCTATCTAACAGGGAACATTAGTATTTAGTATAAGTATTAATTATTATTAATAATAGTCTGTTCGACACCTTTACTTGGTGTGAACAGATCAAAAAAATTATAAGTAGTCACTTACCATCAGGATGGTAATGACGAGTGATGGAATTTTACAACACTACTATGTTTCGCATTACTCTAACGACATCGCGTTTTTAAGTACCACTAGCGCCATCTATTATCAAGACATATTTATATCAGTACCCAAATGTATTCATATTATCATCTATAAACACAAACTTTATTTACGTTTTAAGGGAATCGCTGAGTCTTGACGCATATTTGAGACGACCGGTAATGGTTTAAAACTAAATTCTAAAATTACATTACATTTTTTATAGGATAGAGTGACAAACGTGCTCACAGTCAACCTGATGGTAAGTGGTTGATGTGACCCATAGGCGTCTACATCTATTCTTAATAAAAAATCAAAATGCAGATGCGTTGTCACCCGTGAGGACTGAGATGGAATGCATTGTTTACAGTAAAAAGGGTCTCCGGATCTCTACACTCACCATGCGAAACGCAGCAGTGTTAAGCTTCTATTTTACGCTGGTATTCTGTGAAAGCGTTGTCCTTCCCCGGTCGAGCCGACTCATTCGTGCTACAACTATTGTTTCTTTTTTTTTCTTTTCTTTTTAAAAACCGTTATACTATTAATATAGCTGCAGCATAGCTCTACCACGTAAAAAAATATAAACAGCTATATAATTTTATACTTGGTAGAGCCATGGCAAAATATGTAAAAGTAGAGTTGCGCTGTATATGTATTATATAATTTTATATACAGCACAACTCGACTTTTACAGCACCCTTGCGGTATTTTGCAGGTCTATAATGCCAACAACCGTTTCTTCAAAAAAAAATTAATAACTATGTTTCCATTAATGTAGGTTAACGTTTAATTTTAAGCCTCCTTTTGCCGAACGAATAGTTTTCAATAAGAACTGTGTTTGAAAAAGTAACTGAGAATCAAGCGTTTCTTGACTTTCTTGGGTATATAATATAGATCACGTAAGTCGTATTGATCCGGAAAAATTAAACTGTTAATAAAAAGTAAAAGCAGACTTCAAAGAAATGAAAATAATAAAAAGAAATTTCTCATAAAAGTTTCAAAAGTCAGTGCTAAGACATAGTATATAGAAGTATTATAATTTAAAATTTTGTACAGCCGACTTCAATATAAGTTATTAAGAATAACTCAAAAACTATTGGTCTGACTTGATCAAATTCATATGGGACTATACGAGAAGTATCAGCTTTCTAATAAAAAAAAGAATCATCGAAATCGGTTCACCCAGAAAAAGTTATGAGGTAACACACATAAAAAAGGAAAAAAAAAACATATAGTCGAATTGAGTACCGTCTCCTTTTTGGAAGTCTGCAGAAAACACCGACATCTGAAGAAATTTTTTTCATCTTTTCAGTTCGTTGAAATCCACTTTTTATTTTTTTAAAAACCTTTCTTATTTTAAATTATTACAAGCTTTTATTTAACATTACTGGCATGTACTCCTATGTCCTGGAATTTTGCAATCAATATTTCACCCACTTCCACTGAAGCTATCGGGCTAAAATTTAGCACGCACGTTTGGTTCTCGTGACAATGCACGAATTTTTAACAGAATATGGTTGAATATGGCCAGTGGAGTAGCATGCCTTAGAGGTTACTATATCAAAATTTGTCAGGGGGCCCAAATGAAGGGTAAAATTTTTTCAAAAAGAAATAAAAACTCTCGCATTGAATTAAAATAATTATGTATTAATTATAAGTTACATTATAAATTACTTACAATTAATAATCCTAGTAACTAAGCTAGCCAAACACTTCAAACCAACATCCTGTCCCATAGAAGTCATTAGAATTTTTGCTTACATACATTCGGGGCCCCTGTAGTTCGAGGGCCCCGTATAATGAGGGCATCCACGACTTTTTCTGCCACCAGGGCGGCGCCACTAGAAAGTGTAGACAAAATATTTGACAGATTTCATAGCGGGGAAGTTAATTTGTTCGGAAAATGTAAAAGTTATTGTCTCTTTCTATACTATTAGCCATATTTGATATTAATAACATTAAAAATAAATAAACCAAACCACAGATATTCATAAAAGTAGAAATATTTAAAAAAAAAAGTTAAAAATGGGCAAAAAATTTAAGAGCAAACCACTGACGCATTGTTTTGTGTATTAATGTAATACTCTAGAAACTGATAAACTTTTAGTAAAAAACAACTTCTCAATTAAATTACAAAAAACTTTACCACGGTGTTAACTAGCGACATCTGGTGAGCAGAAAATGATTAGCCCTCATTGTTACGGCTGTTACGGCGGTAGCTACGCCCCTGAATATGGCGGACGTTACAAAATGGCGATTTATCACTTCCACAGCAACCCGTTAACCCATATGATATGGGTACCAAATGAAAGGGCTTGAAAAGCGAAACACTTATAACTAAAGTGTACTACTATTTTTATTCTGTGGTAAAGTGACGTTATTCTAAATTCAATAAGGCGATATTATAAAATACATTTTTTGTTTTCTTAGAATGAGGGCATCCACGATTTTTTCTGCCACCAGGGCGGCGCCACTTTATAGTGAGGTAAAATATTAGACAGATTTCATAGCGGGGACGATAATTTCTTAAGAAAATGTAATTTTTAACGATTCTTTCTGTATTATTAATTATATTTTATATTAATTACATTACAAATGAATAAACCAAACTATAAATATAACTAAACGCCGATTTTTAAAAAAAAAAGAGTTATAAAGTGCATAAAATTAAAAATCATACCACTGACGCATTGTGTTGTGTATTAATATAATACTCTAGATAATGATAAACTATAATTTATAATTAATTTCTCAATTAACTGACACTGTGTAACAAAAAACTTTACCTCAGTCGCTACTAGCGACATCTGGTGAGTGGAAGCACAGAGTATCTTTTTAAGTGGAAGATTATTAGCCCTCATTGCCTAGGTACTTATGTCAATATCAAGTGACATGTATTCTTGTTTATGTACACAGGTAAATCTCACGACAAGTTTTTATATCATATAAATTGTGTAATGTAATAAATTGATGGGTTTGATTTAATTCAGAGTTAATTTTCTATTTTTAGAGCATTTAAATAAATGCTTGTTTTTAAAAATGTATTTTACTATAATTTTTTTTATTAAAAATCTTGACTATTTTGACAACTAAGGAGTATCAAAAGTTCGAATGTTGTCGAAATAGTTACAATGTAAACCTCATTCCCTACAGTTTCACCCTTAGATGCGAACTTTATTCCCAATTTATGAATTACCCTCCCCTTACCCCAGTAGTATAACCAATTTAATAAAAAGAGTCATTAAAATCGGTTTACTAACATACTCGGGTGAATCTATTTTCTGCCGACTTCCAAGAAGGAGACGGTACTCAATTCGACTGTATGTTTTTTTATGTGTGTTACCTCATAACTCTTGACTGGGTGAACCGATTTCGATAATTCTTTTTTTTTTATTTGAAAGCTGGTACTTCTCGTGTGGTCCCATATGAATTTGATCAAGGTCAGGCCAATAGTTTTTGAATTATTCTTAATAACTTATATTGCAGTCGGCTGTACAACATTTTTAATTTTAAATTATGATTATTGACATCCTCCTCCTTTTTTTGAAGACGGGTGAAAAAAAATCTACTACACACATATATATAAATAATATATAAGTTAAAAACAGAAACAGAAAAGTTAGTTTAAGTAAAATAGCTATATTAGTGTTATTATTTATTATGTGATCAGACTCTGATTATAGGATGAGATTTAATGTAAGTGAAACACAAAATATAAGAAATAACAGTGATTAATAGAAAAATAATGTGTGGAAGGGCAAAAATTACCTAACTAATCTATAATATATTTTACATAAATAAATATTTAACTTGTATAAAACTATATATTATTTTAATTAATTTTACATGATTGTTGTGTACTAAATTTTATTTTTATTGTGTACTAAAAATACCTAAAATGTCGTCTAAACACAAACTTGAAGTTTTGCATTTAAAATAATACGAATTAAATAGAAACGAAGAAAGGAGCAAGAAAGGATAGTCATTCATTATTTTTATTACAGGCTATCAAAACTCCATATTTTACGTGGTAGAGTCATGCTGCAGCTATATTACTGGTATAGTTGTAGCACGAATGGGTCGGCTCGACCGGGGAAGTACCACGCTCTCACAGAATACCAGCGTAAAATAGCAGCGTAACGCTGCTGTGTTTCGTATGGTAAGTGTACAGAACCGGAGACCCTTTTTACTGGAAACGAGGCATTCCATCTTAGTCCTCACGGGTGGCAACGCATCTGCATTTCGATACGTATTCGACGTCTATGGGCCACAACAACCACTTACAATCAGGTGCACTGTGTGCTCGTTTGTTACCCTTCTCCTATAAAAAAACTTCACTATTGGTCACAGGCTTCCCCCGTAGATTGCCTCATAGACGGGATATTTGTTATAGTTGCCATGCTTGGCGGGAGGGTTGGTTCCCGCAGTTCCTTATTATTTTGAGTCGTTCCTATAGAAATATATTCTGCCCATCTCCTATTTCATTTTCCTCTGTCGCCTCTTAGGACATCCACGTTAGATGGCTGGTACCCAGCGCGTCACTACCGCAAAAAAAATAATTGTGAAAATATTGTTTTAAATTTGGAAGAGTTTTTTTTTATTTTTATTTAAGGGACTTTCGTTATTATTAACATGTCAGTCCCATTGTACCTTATAACTGGAAGAGTTATATAGTTTAATTAGGAATGACAATAAATTCATTGAATTTGAATCTAATATAACTTTCAAATAAATTTGTCGGTACGATACGTGCGCCACCTACTGTAAGTTAATTGTACTATGCCTATAACCTTCTCGCAAGTGCAAGCAATAAGTTGACAAAGTTTTACCGCAATCTGAATAAACCGTATGGCAGCGCATAAAATACAAACAAATAAACATTAATTTTATATATTAGGTAAATTGTAGCATCATTGTAGCTCAATCTTAGCGCAAGAACTAGTAATGTCAAAAATGTTTGAAAAACACTTTTTTTTTTGTTTTTACAGCTGAACAAATTTCAAAACTTAGAGCATCACAATCGCCAATAGCAATCTCCGTACAACGATGCCCCTCATGGTCCTCATTGGATCCTCTCCAGTTTCGAGGATATTGGGACAACGCAGGAAATGGCACGTTACTAAACACAGGACAAACAGGTATATTTTGTGTCACAAAAGTAGTCTGCGTCATGGTTTTTTCACATGGTCAGGCCCCATTTTTCTTATTATTTTATTTTCACTAATTTGTCTTAAGTATAACTTAAAAATACAGTCTAGTCTCTAATTGAGTTCCCACTTATCTATATTCTCTTTATAGGTACTCAAATTTTATATAATACGGTTTTTTTATCTTATATAACCTTCATATTTAATTAATTATCGATGGTCTAGAAAAGAAACGTGTCAAGAGCAACATTTTCAGTTTTGGTAATTTATTAATTGAGGTTGCTATATCATTTGAACCTGAGTGCTCATTTTTATTTCTTTCATCCCAAAAAGAAGCTAAGTATTTAAAATATTCAAATATTTTCAAGACAAATACGCTAAAGTCATATATAAACAAATAATCTAAACGCACGAGAGTGTGTCAGCCAAGTTGCGAAAGGAAAATTGCGATGCGTCGGCTGTGTTATTAAGTATTATTATTATATATTTAGTATTGCAGTATTATTTGAACGTACCATTTTATGCTACTTTTAAATCCCCATAAATCGAAAAAAGGGATACATTTAAAACTTCTCAAATTTCATGAATAAACATATTGTTCCTGAGTTACCAGTTAGAGTCTACCAGTAACGTGGTAGAGCCACCACTTGCAGCTATATTAGTTGTAGCACGACTGGGTCGCCTCGACCAGGGCAGAAACACTCACAGAATACCGTAAAATAAATTTCGTCTGGTGAGTGTAGAGAATCGGAGACCCTTTTCACTGGAAACGAGGCATTCCATCTTAATGCTCAGGGGCGACAATGCATCCGCATTTTAATTCTTATATTAATCGAAAATAAATGCAGATATCTATGGGCCACAGTGTCCACTTACCATCAGGTGTACTCGCTCGTTGCTTGCTCGTTTGTCACCCTTATTCTATAAAAAGAAAGAGTTATTAAGTTCTGAAAATGCCATTTTTATCACTCCCATACATTTCTAGGCTACTTGTTAATAACTTAAAAATAATGTACTTAAAATTTTTACTTAAAATTTTAAAAATATAACTTAGTAGCTGTTATACAAAATTCAAAATAACTTTAAATATAAAAAAATACTTAAAATTTCAAGTTTTGTGCTTGAATTGACGGCTTCGTGGCTCGGTGGCTTAGAAATGAGTTGTAGCGCTAAGTACCGCCGGTTCGAATCCCGCACGGAACAAGCATTTGTATGGCCTACTAATAATTGTTCCGGATCTGGATGTTTGTCATAGTGAAATTTATATATGTTAACAGCCTCCACGATACGATAGAAAATCCTAGTGTGGAGGTAACGTTCAAAAAAAGAAAAGAAAAAGAAATATACAAAATAATTACTATGGAAGTGACTTATTGTTAATAGGGCATACTACATACAGTATGAAAAAATATCTCGAAGACAAATATGAAATTCAATAATTGACTGTTACATGACTCAAAATAACTAAATTGACTTGACTTGTATAATACTATCTAAATTGACTTATCGCTATTATTTTTGGTCATCATTGATATTTTTATATTATTTTGGTTATCATGTGAACTCCAATTATAACTAGAGCATGTTTAGGTAATTTAATATAAAAGTAGTAAAATGTGATGGGATATTGCATACCAAATGGCGGAATATATAGCTGTACTAAATGTTTATTCTATAAGTGATAAAAACACCAACCGTGTCAACCTGTATTCGCAATAAACGATTTGAATTTGAATTATTATATTTAATATAAAATTAGGCATCAAAGTATATCATAAGACCAAGGTAAAAAAATTAAAAAACGCTATAAGTATCAATATTCGGTATCGAAAAAGTGTGAACAAAGTTATTGGTGCAGTTAATTTTAAGTTTTGTACCTACTTGAACAAATAACCATGACGATATTTATTATTACATCTTAAATTAACAAGAAAACAGTGAAGTGTAAACGCAAGAAATTTCGTTAAAGATCATGTTATATTTATGAAGATTGCTTAAATAAGAGACAAAAACGTTTGATTTAAATTATAAATATTCCAACAAAAATATGGATATGAAAACGTTAAATAGTAGAGATCTGAACGGACGTTCATTTCCAAAACAGTTGTTTAAATTATAGGATAAGAACGTACAATGGTGTCTGGAACGGTTTTGTTTTGTTCTCGATTATAAATTTATAATAATTAGTGATTTCAGACATTAAATCAATGGACAGAGATATTTGTATCTAAATGATGAGTGCCATAAAACTGGAACGCCAATAAAAGCTAAATCTGGAAACACGTGTAAAGTGCGTTTTATTAAAACTTCTAAAAGTGGGTCGAAAAAAGTTGTGGGTCTTAAAGTCCTTCAGCAGTTGTTCAATTCCGTCCCCTACGGCAGCGTACCTACTTACATTTATGAGTGCCGTGGCCTTGTTCTTCAAGAAGGGCAATAACGCCCTATTGAACTCAATGACCCCAGTAGCGTATTTCAAAGAATATATATTAAGATTAATATGGAAAAGACAAAAGTCATTTGTAACATCCCTGTCACACCAATGACGGTAGTTGTAAGGGAGCATGTTGGAGCAAGATAGCTCAGGTGAAAAATTATGTGCACAGCTTCGAACTTTGGAAACGTGTAATACGGTTGACGCCTTACAGTTACAATGAAATTATATCTAAATAGGTACATATGGTAGGTAAAATAATTTAAAATTAAAAATTTTGTACAACCGACTTCAATATAAATTATTAAGAATAGCTCAAAGCTATTGGTCAGCTTAATCAAATTCATACGAGACCACATGTGTAGTACCAGCTTTCATATAAAAAAAGAATCATCGAAATCGGTTCACCCAGTAGAAAGTTATGAGATAACACACATACAAAAAATATACAGTCGAATTGAGTACCGTCTCCTTTCTGAAGTCGGCAGAAAATGCACTAAGATTGTTCTTCAAACAACACATTCCGTGATGGAAAATTGCCAGTAGTACGGTCGCAGGCGCTCTGTACCAGAGCACTACACTATAAGATGTTGACGATTATGTTTTCCTAGGACAAATTATCCAACTAGGTAAGTTTAACAGTTTAACTTCGACCAAAATGTTAACCAATAAATCCAACCAGGCAGGGCAGCGTTTATGACATGTGCATATGATACCTCCCGTCGCATATTCCTCAAAAATTTAAAACCAGAATGATCTGAGTTTTGGTCCATCACTACTCGGCATATAAAGATGGTTAACGTAGCTCAGTAAGTAATGGATAGGGCTATTCTTCTTTAAATAACATTCGTATTGAACATACCAGCAGTATAATCACACTAACCATCATAGCCTAACGAATCATTGCGCAAAGAAGCGACAACCAGTGAGAGAAAAAGCTTTTCGAGTGGCATCCTCGTACCAGTAAGCAAAGTGTAAACTTGCCCCCCACTAGATAGAGTGACGAACTGGTAAAACATGCAGGAACTCGATGGATGCAGGTGACTAAGAATCATATTTGTGTCATTCCTTTGGGTAGGCCTATGTTCAGTAGTGGACTTATAAAGGCCTGTGAAAGATGGTGTTAGTGACTAATCGAATACATTGTTTCTAACATTTTTCACGAATACCTGTTTGATTTAATGGCAGGTTTGAAAGATGACCTTATCACAAAAGTTGATAAGGGCGTGCTTCGATGGTTTGGGCACGTTGAGCGAATGAGTGAAGACCGAATGGTGAAGAAAATATATAGCGCGAAAGTTAATATTAAAAGGTGTCGAGGTAGACCGAGACTAACTTTCGAAGACCATGTGAGCAAACTGCTCGAAGAGGGGAGGGTCAAGAGTACTCGGATACCTAGACGTGCATGTATGAAGTAGATAATGAATCTGAAAGAAGCGAAAGAGGTATGTAAGGATCGTGACACTTGGCGATCTGTTCTCTCTGGCTACCCCGTCAGGGATTGTGCGTGAAGATAAGTTAAGTTACCTGTTTGATTTAACTAGAGGTAAGCCTGATTAAAATAATTTAGTTTGAAATTTTTATTGACATATAGATATCCTGTAAATATTATAAATATGAATTTTGGATGTTTAGAGGTTTAGTAAGGTGTTTGGATATTGCTTAGTAGCAACCCATACACGCTAAAGCGACTAAACTTAATAATGATATTAGAAATTAAGTATTACATATGTAAATAATGTAACTAATAATTAAGGTATAGAAACAATAACAATTCACAAAGGTTCATAATAACTTGTTAAACTTCACTGCCCTCCTGAAAAGTAACCAACCCTGTAACATTGAGTTATAATTGTAGTAGGTACATATAACTCAATGCCCTGTAATTAACACGTTTGATTCTAGACCATCGATATCAAATTATTATAGGTTAGTAAAGTGATAAGATAAAAATTGTTTTGTAAATTAAATTTTCAAGGTCTGTCACTGTCATAAAACATAATATAACATGTTATCTATACATCTATACATATAAATTAAATTGGTGTGTCTGTCTGTAATATTGAAATTATTAGCTTCTATTACGCTCAGGGGGTTCTTTGTGTGCTATGAAGACATAAACAACCTTTTTTTTTAATTTTCTGTCTGTTGGGACTAATCTTTGGAATGGCTGAACTAATTGTAATAAAACTTAATGAACAGATATATAACAACGCTATCTAGGCTAAATTTAATTCGTAAGACTAAAATGTTTTAAATAAAATTGATAAAATATAGGCGAAGCTGGGGCAAGTCGCTTGTTAGAAAAATAAGGTTACGCGACTTATCGATACATTAATCACTATCCTCTGAGGTGGAAATGAGCTTCAACTGAATAGATGATTTTTCGATACAAATGCTCATCTTCGATCAAGCATTCTTCGACCCATTGAGCAAACCGAAAACGCATCGGATGGTCATGCGGCTTCAGCCCTTACACTAATTGAACTTTGTACGCATTCATACCGAGATCTATATGCAAAATTCTTCTCAAAGAAGTGCGTGAAATGTTCAACTCTTGAGAACGATGACGAGTTGATGTTGATGGTTGTTCACGCACACTGAGCAACAACAGCGATGTTTTCAGTTGAGCGCACTGGACGAGTACGTACACGGTTTTCTTTTAATCCAATAACGATCGAGTTGCACGAACTCGCTTCACAACTTGATCCACAAACTGCGTTTTTGGCACATCTATTTTATTAAATTTTTTTCGTAAATTTCTTACAGTTTTTAACAGTGGTAGAGCCACGCGGCAGCTTTTGCTGTCGCACGGATGGGCCGGCTCGAACCGGGGTGGTACCACGACTTCACAGAATATCAGCGTGAAGTAGAGGTTCACCTCTGCGTTTCGCTTGGTGAGTGCAGGTGGCCGGAGGCCCTTTTTACTGGAAATGAGGCATTCCATCTTAGTCCTCACGGGTGACAACGCATCTGCATTTTGATTCGCAAACGAGGATAGATGTAGATGTCTATGGGCCGCAGCAACCACTTCCACTTACCATCAGGTGGACTGTGTGCTCGTTTGTCACCCTTATCCTATAAAAAAAAGTTGAGTATTGGAAATAAGCTTTTAATATTTCCCAACTTTGTTCAAGCGAAAAGCGACCCACATCTAGTATATATACAGTCTTAGATTATTCATAAATCAGCGCGGTCAGAGCGCGCGATGACCTATCAATAATCTAAATATACAGTAATCTATGTCAGCCCATTTCATAACTGTCAAACATAAAAATAAGCTTGTCACATGAGAAATGTCATCACACCATACAACCAAAGAGAATATAATCACGACGTTTACGTTTTTTTACGTTTTGCTTCCAACCTCAAAATAACCTATAGCTCCAATTCCAAACGTTAGGTGACTCACCGTGTAGATACATTAAAAATGCATTATAAACTTACACATATTCTTAAAATAGTTAAAAAGAGAGTTAAAAAATGTCTAAACAATTAAAGGGTAACCACTGATACATTATTTTGTGTACAATAAATACACCAGAAATCGAAAACTAGAAGAACTAGAAGTCTTTTGTACGGGGTAGAGCCACGCTGAAGCTATATTAATATTAGTGGTACCTATAGTTGTTGTACGAATGCATCGACTCGACCGAGGAAGGACCACGCTCTCACAGAATACCAGCGTAAAATAGCAGCTTAACGCTGCTGTGTTTCGTATGGTGAATGTAGAGAACCGGAGACCCTTTTTACTGGAAACGAGCCATTCCATCTTAGTCCTCAAGGGTGACAACGCATCTGCATTTTCATTCTTAATTGAGTATAGATGTCTGTGGGCCACAGCAACCACTTACGATCTGGTGGACTGTGTGTTCGTTTATCATTCTTATCCTATAAAAAAAACTCTTCACTTATGGTTACAGTGTGTAACAAACAACTTCACGTCAGTCCTAACTAGCGAAAAGTAAGCGGAAAATTACTAGCCCTCATTGCAATGATTCTGTACTTTTCTTCACTACTTCACCATAAGAATTGTGAAATGTACACTGAGTTTGCCTTTCTTCCTGACTTATCAAATGAAATGTAAATTTTTATTACAGCGTATTTCACATTCGACACAGCGGCACGACCTCGTCTTAGCGGCGGACCACTAATAGGCGAGTACATATTCGAACAGATGCACTTTCATTGGTCTGTCGACGATTTCACTGGCTGTGAACATGTTCTTGATGGACACGGGTGAGTCAACGTAGAAAAATAAAATTCAACAAGCTTACGATCAAATCACAGAACACTATTACTGCGTAACGAGTAATGGCGATTGGGAGTTGCTAAAACCGTCAGTGTGACCAGTGAAAGGTACCCGTTATTTATTCTTTCATATGGTATGCATTACCAGCCAGAGAGCCGTGGTAGCTCAGATGGTTAGCGCTCGCTGTAAGCTTCACAGTACTCGAGCAACCCGGGTTCGATCCCCGCCGGCACCAATGAAATTGTTAATTGCAATTTTAAGTGCTGAGTTACCACGTGCTCGGCGGTGAAGGAAAACATCGTGTGGAAACCTGCATGTCTGAGAAATAAAAAAAAAATCGGTTGTCTGTAAAGTCGGTTTACTGACGATAGTTGAACGTGACAACGTCATAAGAAATATTTAATATCGAAAGAATCATTACCTTTATCGCCGCAATTATCGTTGCTATAAACAATTGAGACCACATTCGCTCGCACAGTCGCTCGTTCCGCGCTCTCACTTGCACTTTAAATGGAACGCCTAGGTAACGCCGTATGAGTCATGTTTTTTCGTGCCGGCAGCCAGCTTCATCGATTTATAAGACGTTGTCACGTCAAAAAAAATTTCGAAGATATGTGAAGTTCGCCAACACGCATTAGGGCAGCGCGGTGGACAATTCCTTGACCTAAAACCCTCTCAGAAATGAGAGGAGGCCTGTGCCCAGCAGTGGTACGTAAATAGGCTGCAACTTTACTTTACTTTTTACTTTATGGTATGCATTCATGTCAACTTGGCACACCTGCATAGGTGACTTGGCACACATGTATGTGTGCAAAGTCGAAAACTCGTCGTAGAAGTTACTAGACCCTGGGCCAAATACTCTTTGTCTCGTGGTGTTACAGTGTAGATGTGTCATGTGTGATAGAGAATAATAGCTCGAGACTTAAATGCATCTTAAGATTGAGTAGCGCTTGAGTATTTCGGCATTAAAGGTTAAAACGGTAATTTAAAAAACCGACTTAGTAATTACTTTCATAAAAAAGAAAAATTTATACCCTATGTTACTTCCACAACGAAGACGAATCTAATGAAATCCCGTATGTTAAAATCTGTCAAGCCGTTTATGATACAGAGCGTGCCAAAGAAATATATATTATATATAATACATACATACTCTCGAAAAAATTGCCCCAATTCTGGAACAGTCAGGTTCAACCCAGCCCAGAAATGGAAACAGTATTCCACATGAGGCCGGACCTGCGCCTTGGAAAGTTGCAAGCGGTGTGCCGGCATGAAATACGGACCACGAAACTGCACGTCACTCTCGACACCGAGGATTCCAATACTGGCTGAGGCAACAAACACACACAACTGTGCCTTGAAACTGAGGAGATACGACTACGACAAAGGGGTTCTTTTGTAGCGGTAAACGCGCAAACTTGTGTCTTCTGGCGATTGAACTGGACTAGATTTAGTTGCCCTCAGTCTGAGACTTTGTTCAACAAAGTCTCGACTTCAGACACAAGTCTGTTCCGGTACTCGGCAACGTTTTCCCGAGAAATATTGGCACGGCCGGTGTATAAATCATCACCAGTGCTGTCGTCTGCATAACAATGAATGTTACTGTTTTTTTTTACATATTATTGATATGCAGAAGAAACAGCGTTGGTGATAGCACGCAGCCTTGTGGAACACCAGCGTTAATGGGCTTGTAATCGGAGCATGCACTGTCTTGATTTTCCTTGATGACCTTGATGCTCCGATCCGCAAGAAAACTGGTAATCCAATTGCATAATTACTCGGGAAGCCTTCGAAAGAAGCTGCCTTCTTATGGGCTAAGCCTTAAATACGTATTGTTGAAGATAACTCAAAAACTACTGGACATATACATATACATATATACACTGGGTACCACGTGAGAAGCACAAGCTATCAAATAAAAAAGAATTAACAAAATCGGTTCACCTTGAAAAAAGTTCCGAAATAACACACATAAAAAAACAGTCGAAATGAAAACTTCCTCCTTTTTTTGAAGTATCTGCGTCTCTTCCAAGTGTGGTGGGAGAGTTAGCGAATCCACCACCTCATTTCCCCCATGGGTGTCGTTATAGGCGGCTATGGGAAATGCCAAACAATCTCTTACCTTCGCTCAGACCTTCTATGTCGGCCTTCTATAAAAATAAATATGCGGTGACCATCATATATAAGCCAGGTGTAAAATATAAAGCACAGTCGGAGTCGTTTTGTATTATGTGTTATGTATGTAAAATACCCAGATCTGCGAAGTGGAGCAACGTCAAAGATTTTTGGTACTGCGATCAACATTTGACTTGCCAAGCGTAGCTGTCTCGATCAAAGCTAAACCTTTCCTATATTAGTCGGCGATATTCATGTCCATGGAAGACTTTTACTTCAGCGAGCGCCTTCTAAAATAAGTCTATATCAAATAGCGGACCTGAAAGGGCTCATTAACGAAATTTGGTTGGGTGCAATGCAAAATTTGATAAGTCATAAATGTTGCGTTATTTTATCGGAAGGTGTTATTAATAGGTCGGAAAAAAAGTTATTTAGTATTTTGCTTGTATAAAATTAAAGTAAATTCGCTTTAGTTGTACTGTTTGTATATAGCTGGTTTTGACATTAATACCTGAAAAGGACATGGAGAAAAAAAAGTAAAAAACACTTTCCCGCCATTTTTCAATTGCTTTTTTGTCTGCAAAAATGAGTGTATCTAACGAAGAAATTCGATACATTCTGAAGTTTTATTACAAAAAAGGGAAAAATGCGACTCAAGAAAAAAATGTGTAACATTTATGGACCTAATACAGTGTCAGTAAGAGTAGTAGCTACAAAGTTGGTTCAAGCGTTTTCAGTCCGTGAATTTTGATGTCAAAGATGCAGCTCGCTCTGATCGCCCTCATACGAGTAAAGTCGATGCCATTTTTGAAAAAGTGGAGCAAGTTCGGCATTGACACGAATTAAGAATTGACAACAAAATACTTTTGACCCATTTGAAAAAGTCTGACTATACAAAATATCTTTATATTTCTGTACCACATGAGCTTGCTGAAAAAAGAAACTCGTGTAGTCGATTCTCTATTAAAACGTAATGAAACCGAACCATATTTGAAAAGATTGATCACTGGTGATGATAAGTGGATCACCTTAAACAAGTGGTCAAAGGGTAGTCAAGCTCCACAGACTAGCGAAACCCGGATTAACACGCAATAAGGTGATTCCGTGTGTATGGTGGGATTGGAAGGGCATCGTTTATTATGAACTTTTATAGCCAGGCAAAACCATCGATTTGGATCTCTACTGCCAACAACTAATGAGACTCAAGCAAGAAATTGAGAAAAAACGGCCGGAATTGATCAACAGAAAAGGAGTAATCTTTCATCACGATAACGTTAGACCACACATATCTTTGGCCATTCAGCAAAAAATGAGAGAGCTTGGTTGAGAAGTGTTAATGCCTCAGATTTTCACCTGTTTTGGTCTCTTCGGAATACTTCGGGTAGTGTTAGGTTAACAACAAGAGAGGACTGTCAAAACTACTTGTCACATTTTTTATCAAAAATTATGTGCGATTATGTCCTACCTACAAAACGGCAACAAGTTATCGAACAAAATGGCACGTATATCTTCTTTATATATAAAAAGTACGTGTCACGTTGTTTGTCCGCGATGGACTCCTAAACTACTGAACTGATTTCAATGAAATTTTTGGTCAATGTGCAGTTTGGTCCAACTTAAAAGATAGGATAGCTTACATCTCAATTTATAGTCGCAATACAATATTATTTTATTTAAAAATTATTTGTCTATTATTTGACAGTCACAATTATCTGTTAGCTCCAAACGATTCTGTCAGATGACGATATATGTTTACTGGATTGAGTAAATATTTAATAGATGGCGCTATGTTAAAAATGGAAACGTTTAATATAAGTATAACCACCACGTGTCGCTGTAAGTATTCAACAAATAGAACCGATTTCAAAAAAATTTTGCAGAGTGTGTGCAGTTTGGTCCAACTTGAAAGATAGGATAGTTTTTATCCCGATACGTGACCCTCAATTTTTTTATTGCTTATTTCAGGAGTTTTTTTGGGAAAGCAAATGGTCGTTCGGAAAGGGCAGAACAACGTCTGCCTGGTCAGCTAGTATATATATATATATATATATATATTACAGTTAAATGTAATTAAATTATTTAAAAAATGTTTTGAATTTGTACATAAAATACGAAGAAACTTTTTCCCCGACCTTATATATCACGATATAACAATTCCTATAACAATAATATAGCAGTAATAAGCTGAAAGAAAGCCACAATATGTATATCTAATATTAATATATCAAGTAACGGATTATAATATTGTCTAGTTTATTTTCACAATATTTTATTCAGGTGGTTCTAATTTAGCTGTTTTAAAAATATCTTTGAAACTACTAGAGTACCTACCAAATATTATTATGTAGAGATGTACTTATGTAGAGTACTAAGTAAGTAGCTATTAGATCCCAAATACTAATAAGATGAAGAGGGATTCTGCCACATTTGAAGTTTAAGACGTCGTCCTGATTAGCTATTGATCGTACGAGTAAACGATGTGATTTTTTTATAAAATAAAGGTGACAAACGAGAACACAGTCCACCTGATGGTAAGTGGTTGCTGTGGCCCATAGACACCTACATCTATATTCGTTTTCGAATTAAAATGCAGATGCATTGTCAGCCGTGAGGATTAAGATAGAATGCCTCTTTTAAAGTAAAATGGGTCTCCGGTTCTCTACACTCACCATATGAAACACAGCAGCATTAAGCTATTTTACGCTGGTATTCTGTGAGAGCGTGGTCCTTCCCCGGTCGAGCCGACCCATTCGTGCTACAACTATACTAATAATATAGCTGCAGCATGGCTCTACCACCAAAAATTTATTTCATCGCTCGACGGTACAACAGGTGTTCTAACCGGATGGGCATCGCTCGATGCCGCCGCGCCGTCACCGCAACTGCGCCATTGGAACAATTGCTGTTTACAGAGATGCAAAGTTTCTACTGTTGGGCAATATTGCTTTGAAAATTGCAAATGACATTGAGAAAACCCTCGCCCCTCACCCTTGCGTTGATGAGTTCAAGCGCTCGCGCGATGACACGTGACCAATTAGGACACTCAAAAGAGATTTGTAGCTTTGATCGTTTTTAAGCATTACCTGTGTTCGTGCGATGATTTGCAAGCTTCAATTAGGTCACTCTAATGAAATACGTGACTTTAATCTCGTTGTACAACGAAATCGCATCGTTTGCTCGATCGTTGCCAATTAGGACGACTTTTTACAATGTGAACCGGCCCCACTTCGTGAAATTAAACAGTCACAATTAAAGATCAAAATTTATATCTTCCTAAAGTTATTAATACACTACGTATGTAGTACAAGCATTTATCGCAAGCGAACACTTCAATTAGTTATCTGATTTATGTTTAGATGTAGTAGACCTTACAAGATAATAAATTACAAGTTACAGCTGAATACTTGTAGATTAAGAGATAACGCTAATCTCTAATAAATCTTCTCAATCAAGTTCGATATCAAGACGATAAGACAGCATCACTCATGAATTGTGTATGATGCGTTTGCGAAGGAAATTCGCTTGTATTTTTTCTACTTATATCTCCATGCTGGAGGGTTTTTTGCTCGCGTTACACGGCACTCATAATAAGCGTATTGAGTTCAAATCAATATAATTATTAAAAATATTTATAAGTGAGAGGTTCATGGCATCCACATCGCGGGATTTTATACTTTTTAGACGATTTCAGAAAAGGAAGAGGTACTCAATTCGACTGCATGTTTTTGTACGTATATTACGCGTATCTTCTCTATTTACGACTACATAGTATAAAACAAAGTCGCTTCCCGCCGTCTGTACGCTTAGATCTTTTGAACTACATAACAGATTTTGATGCGGTTGTCATCAATTGACAGAATAATTCAAGTGGAAGGTTATATTATATGTACTCGTATAACATATGCATATAATCTCCTTATATATAAAAAGTACGTGTCACGTTGTTTGTCCGCCATGGACTCCTAAACTACTGAACTGATTTCAATGAAATTTTTGGTCAATGTGCAGTTTGGTCCAACTTAAAAGATAGGATAGCTTACATCTCAATTTATTATTTTATCTTAATATATATATTTTATTGAAAATTATTTGTCTATTATTTGACAGTCACAATTATCTGTTACCTCCAAACGATTCTGTCAGATGACGATATCTGTTGAATGGATTGAGTAAATATTTAATAGATGGCGCTATGTTAAAAATGCAAACGTTTAATATAAGCTACAATTTGGTAGTATAACCACCACGTGTTGCTGTAAGTATTCAACAAATAGAACCAATTTCAAAAAAATATTGCAGACTGTGTGCAGTTTGGTCCAACTTGAAAGATAAGTGACCCTCAATTTTTTTATTGCTAATTTCAGGAGTTTTTTTGGGAAAGCAAATGGTCGTTCGGAAAGGGCAGAACAACGTCTGCCTGGTCAGCTAGTCTTTATATATAAAAAGTACGTGTCACGTTGTTTGTCCGCGATGGACTCCTAAACTACTGAACTGAATTCAACGAAATTTTTGGTCAATGTGCAGTTTGGTCCAACTTAAAAGATAGGATAGCTTACATCTCAATTTATAGTCGCAATACAATATTATTTTATTGAAAATTATTTCTCTATTATTTGACAGTCACAATTATCTGTTAGCTCCAAAGGATTCTGTCAGATGACGATATCTGTTGACTGGATTGAGTAAATATTTAATAGATGGCGCTATGTTAAAAATACAATCGTACTACAATTTAGTAGTATAACCACCACGTGTTGCTGTAAGTATTCAACAGATAGAACCGATTTCAAAAAAATTTTGCAGACTGTGTGCAGTTTGGTCCAACTTGAGAGATATTATATGTTTTTATCCCGATAAGTGACCCTCAATTTTTTTATTGCTAATTTCAGGAGTTTTTTTGGGAAAGCAAATGGTCGCTTGGAAAGGGCAGAACAACGTCTGCCTGGTCAGCTAGTATTTTATATAATACTTCTGTGGATGTGTATGTGACTGAACACTTTCTAAACGGCTGGACCTATTTTGATAAAATTTTGTGTGTGTGATTAAGTTGATTAGAGAATGGTTTAGATATACAATTTGACCAGATAGGTGGCGTTGTTGTCGAGATCCATAAATCAACCGTGCGAAACCGGGGAGCTCCCACTCCCATATAAAAGTTGCAGCCTATTTACGTCCTACTGCTGGGCACAGGCCTCGTCTCATTTCTGAGAGGGTTTTAGGGCTAGGAAGTTTACGCCGCGCTGCCCCAATCCCCCAATGCGTGTTGGCGGATTTCACATGTCTTTGAAATATATTTTTTTCTTATTTCTCAGACATGCAGGTTTCCTCACGATGTTTTCCTTCACCGCCGAGCACGTGGTAAATCAGCACTTAAAATTGCGATAAACAATTTCATTGGTGCCGGCGGGGATCAAACCCAGGTTGCTAGCGTATTGGGAAGCTTACAGGGAGCGCTAACCATCTGAGCTACCACGGCTCGAAAATAAGGGGTGAATGTTTAATGTAACTATTTAGACGACATCCTTGTTGTGATATTGAGCTCGTGATATTTCTTAGTCCACTCAGAAGGGTACTTTGAAAAGGAGAGAGGATACATTCAAAATGAGTTTTAATAAAAAGTAAAAGCCGACTTCAGAGTACTAAATAGAATGTAAATAATTTATACTTAATAACTTCTGAGATCGAGATTTTAATTTAATTCTTCTATACATTATGTCTTAGAACCGATTTCTGAAGCTATTGTGTGGGATTAATTTTAATCTTTTTAGTACTTTTAAGTCGGCTTTTACTTTTTTATTAAAAGTTACCTTTTTTTACGTACTGGCACGTTGCTGGCACCGATAATCTTCGTCCCTTTTTTTACGTACTGGCACGTTGCTGGCACCGATAATGTTCGTCCCTTTTTTTACGTACTGGCACGTTGCTGGCACCGATAATCTTCGTCCCTTTTTTACGTACTGGCACGTTGCTGGCACCGATAATCTTCGTCCCTTTTTTACGTACTGGCTTGTTGCTGGCACCGATAATCTTCGTCCCTTTTTTTACGTACTGGCACGTTGCTGACACCGATAATCTTCGTCAAAATGGGTGTTGCGTTGCGTCCCTTTCTTCTTGAGGTGAGGGATGTACGCTGGAAGCACGGCCACCTAGCAATCCCTTACATTCATCACCCCTCCAGATGGCTTGGCTTGTGTAAGGGTCATTTCAGACTCTGCAAGCGTCACTGCCGCTGGTAGAGTACGCCGCTTGCGTTGCGCAAAAAATATGGACACAAACGCATTGCGAGCGTCCTTTGGGGCAAAAGGGGAAGAAACTTTAGGGTTAGCGGCGATATGGATACATCACTTTTTTGCTGAGCTGGAGCCGTCTGTTCCCGTCACAGAGTTTTCTAGCTCTGAGTACTTGCATAGACACAACCTAGTAGCCAGGCACCAGGAGCTTGCCCTGAAATACGGATAGTGGATCGAAAACTGCCTTATTATAAGTAATTGCCGAAAGCTGTGCTCGAAAATTACCACGCCAGGCTCTACTGGGACCAGGTCACCATCACAGACAGGATTATTCCTGCAATAAGCATAATATTGTATTGATGGACCGTTACCATTCCGTATTTTTTTATAGGATAAGGTTGACAAACGAGCACACAGTCCACCCGATGATAAGTAGTTGCTGCGGCCCATAGACATCTAGGTACATCTATTCTCGATTAAGAATCAAAATGCAGATGCGTTGTCAGCCGTGAGGACTAAGATGTAATGCCTCGTTTCCAGTAAAAAGGGTCTCCGGTTCTCTACATTCACCATACGAAAGCAAAGCACAGCAGCGTTAAGCTGCTATTTTACGTTGGTATTCTGTGAGAGCGTGGTCCTTCCCCGGTCGAGCCGACCCATTCGTGCTACAACTATACCTACTACTAATATAGCTGCAGCATGGCTCTACCGCGTAAATAATATGAAGATGTATGATGAGAACCTCGTGAAAGCCGAAACAGATAAACGAGCTAAATATCTAGACTTGGCTCACGAGAAGAATGACATGTGAGGTGGTCTGCCGAACAAAACTATTCCTGTGGTCATTTCAGCGAACTGCGAAATTCAGTCTGGAGGACAATATTATTTCCTGTCTTAACGGCAACATACATATATGATTATCTTTTTTGTAAACATCTATGGCACGGTTTCTTCCAAATGATATAAATTTTATTCCTTTTTTGTATATACTAGACTAAGTTAGGTACCTACCTCAATTTCATATCTTCACGCATTCGTATTTATGTAATAGTATAGGAATATTTTGTTTGAGTTGGAACATTGAATAGACAGATGTATTAATTATAGCATTTTCACGTCAACAAATAGTAATATTACATCAGTCTGTAGTCATTAACTCATTTGCAGTTGCAGTGCTATCAATTTGAAACAAATAAACTTTCAGTTAATCTATGTGACAACTACAGTGACGTTATTTATTACTCGCGCGGAGTAAAAACGAATGTATCTGTTCCAGGTCTGTAGTTATATGATATTAAGGAAAAATTAATTAATATCGTTTAGTGTTGATTTCCAACTCTTTAAACTTTGTAGGATTTCTATACTAGGATATCCTGTGTCCGTAATTCAATAGGAAACCCTCTCACCTAAATCCTTCTATTACTTTCGGTGTAGTATTCATTTCATGTATTAATTACTTAACTTATCTTCACGCACAATCCCTGACGGGGTAGCCACATAGAACAGATCGCCAAGTGTCACGATCCTTACATACCTCTTTCGCTTCTGTCAGATTCATTATCTTCTTCATACATGCACGTCTAGGTATCCGAGTACTCTTGACCCTCCCCTCTTCGAGCAGTTTGCTCACATGGTCTTCGAAAGTTAGTCTCGGTCTACCTCGACACCTTTTAATATTAACTTTCGCGCTATATATTTTCTTCACCATTCGGTCTTCACTCATTCGCTCAACGTGCCCAAACCATCGAAGCACGCCCTTATCAATTTTTGTGATAAGGTCATCTTTCAAACCTGCCATATTGCGAATCTCTTCGTTTCGCTTTCGGTCGGCCATGGTAACGCCGCACATTTTACGAAGAGATCGCATCTCCACTGCATTCAACTTGCTTTTATGCTTCTTCTGGCTTACCCAGGTTTCGCTGCCATATAACAAAGTCGGTACCAACACTGCGTTATGTATTGCAAGGCGTGCACTCTGCACTACGCCTTGCCTTTTGACTAACGCAGTCAGGGCACCATTGACTTTGTTCCCGGCAGCGACACGCCTGTCCACATCTAAATCACATCTTCCATCCCGGCTAAAAGCACTCTCCAAGTATACAATTTCATTTTCCTGTTCTAGACATTCCTGATTTACCCATATTTCACACTTCGTTCTCTCTTCGTCCCTTTCAAAAAAAATGTATTAATTACAGCCACATAATTCATTTAGAAGACCACTGCTAAAAGTCCCTCCTATAAGGCATTGTAGAAGGCCTAAATATAGTATCTTTAGGCCTCCTACATTGCCTCATAGGAGGTTTTATCATAGCTGCCACTCGTTGCAAGTCAAAACAATAAAAAATGGCGTTTTTAGGGTTCCGTACCCGAAGGGTAACTAACGGGGCTCTATTACTAAGCCTCCGCTGTCTGACTGTCCGTCCGTCCGTCTGTCAGCGAGCATTATCTCATGATCCGTAATAGGTAGACAGTTGAAATTTTTACAGAATGTGTATTTCTGTTGACGCTATAACAAGAAATAATAAAAAAAAATATATTAAAATTAAAGGGGAACCTACCTCTACTAGAAACGTGTTTTGCGATGGTATGAAATGAGATAGATGATCAGACGGCGTCACTACACGGCAACAGTTGTCGGGCAACTGTTGCCGTGCAACTGTTAATATTATTTCATGCGGAACATTTAAAATTTCTAGGTGGGATGACTACTTTCCTGCCTAGAAGTGCATCTGGGTAGGTATACCACTCACCTTATTTTGGAACGAAGTCCCTTATCGGACGGTACGAATTTTACGGATGGGCGCTAGGTGAGAAAATGTATAAGATTTTTCCGTCACGACCCCTTCTGACGTAGTTAAGACGGCCTTGGCGGCTATAAGGCAGCGAGATGGAATGATATTCCTTCTCCCTTGCACTTTTTCTTACCTTGCCATTAAAGAAATATTTTATTTTAAATAACGCTTAATTTTAATAGACGCTAGTAATTCATTTATTTGTATTTGTTAAACAATAATATAATACGTTAAATAGCTTGAACTATTGTGTTCCGGTCTGAGTGATATAGAAGGCCAGTGCATTTACAGGCTGTAAAGCATCCTATCTTATTCCTCAGAATAAACGTCGTAGAGCCATGCTGCAGATATATTAGTAGTATAGTTGTGGCACGAATGGGTCGGCTCGACCGGGGAAGGACCCCGCTCTCACAGAATACCAGCGTAAAATAGCAACTTAACACTGCTGTGTTTCGTATGGTGAGTGTAGAGAACATCTTAGTCCTCACGAGTGACAACGCATCTGCATTTCGATTCTTTATTAAGGATAGATGTGGATGTCTATGGGTCTCGGCAACCACTTACCATCAGGTGGACTATGTGCTCGTTTGTCACCGTGTGTGTGACAGAGTGTCTCGACACGACACGTTCTCGAACCGGAGACTCTTTTTACTGGAAAAGAGGCATTCTATCTTAGTCCTCACGGCTGACAACGCATCTGCATTTTGATTCACAAATGAGGTTAAATGTGGTTGTTTGTGGGCCGCAGCAACCGCTTACCATCAGGTAGACTGTGTGCTCGCTTGTCACCCTTATCCTTTATAAAAAAGAAGCGACAACGTATCTGCAGCCATCTTTGTTTGAAGTTGTCTGCAGTAGTCACTTAGTATCGGTGAACTGTAAGATCGCTTCTTCTCTTTTATAAAAAATCATCGTTATCCCAAGATGAATTTCAACAGTTTTTTTTTTACAAAAATGGGATATCTAAACTTTATTCTAGTTTTGTACAATTAGATAAATGATGATGATTGAAACTAAAGCTTCTTGACAAGTTTCCTGAAATCGGTTTGTTTCTTTATATTTATTATATATCTACCCGAAAACCAATATTTTATTTCTAGAAAAATCTGGACATTGAGCCTTGATTGAATACCATTATTTACAACTTTGCAGTCACGCTAAGAAAACCATAGAATTGTGTATCACGATTTTGAAAGGTATACTTCAGATGAGACAAGCCTTTCATTTTTACAGATACGCAGCTGAATGCCATCTGGTACACTATAATTCGAAATACGAATCCTTAGAAGCGGCGGTGGCCCATTCCGATGGTCTTGCTGTAGTGGGTTTCCTTTTAGAAGTAGTGGATGCACCCAACCCAAGTTTTGATGAGTTCGTCGAAGGCTTAGAGAAGATTAAGAAAAGTGACCAAGAAGTTGAAGTTTCTTCAGGTAATTTTCTTATAAGCATATTAAAATAATATATATATATATATATATATATATATATATATATATATATATATAAATATATATAAATATATTGCCAATATATGCAAATTAACAAAAAACTAATATCCATCTGATGTTAATAAGCTACCTCAGCCTAATGCCTCACTGTGCGCATCAAAAACAAAGAAGTGTTTTATATGTGGTAGAGCCATGCCGCAGGTATACTTTAGTTGTAGCATGAATGGGTTCGCTGGAGTGAGAAATAACCACGCCCTTACAGAATACGAGCGTGTAATAGCAGCTTAAAGCTGCTGCGTTTCACATGGTGACAAGCGTATTACGTAAACGTATGCCCTTTTTACTGGAAACGAGGCATTTCATGTTAGTTGTCAGGGGTTACAACGCATATACATTTTGATTCTTTATTAAGAACAGATGTACGAGTTTGCTACATCTTGAAGCGAGCTTCCATTAAAACATACTTCAAACCACCGAAGATTAAGATTAGTCAATTTTTACCATCCGTCAAGTATCAAATCCGTCTACAAAATGCAGGAGTGTACAAGCTGGATTGTGAATGTGGTCTCTCTTACATAGGACAAACAAAAAGATCTATAAAAACCCACGTGAAATAACATATAGCTGACTTGGGGCACCGGCGTTCCGAGAAGTCTGCAGTGTGTGAACATGTTCAAGATCGTTCCCGCCATTACATTAGATTTGATAGACCACAAATCCTTGCTAAAGAACACCGATTCCTACCAAGGATGATTCGCGAGGCTATTAAAATTAAAAAACATCCAAATTTCGAAAAGAAGATGGATAGGTGCTGCCATCTGCCTGGGATCCTATAATTAATAAAATTAAATTCAAACCTAAGCATACCACTGCAAGACTTCAAGATACTATAAGCTCATTCTGCGTAGATCGGACCAAAAATGAATATTCAAAAAGTGAAGGTAAAAGGGCTAACTATGACATCGGGACGTCAAACACCTCTCCCCCCCCCCCTAGTGAATATGGATGCTGTAAAGAACCCGAAACGTCGGGAATTAAAAAGTTAAATTAAACGCGATAAAATCCGTATAGATTAATTTCATTTAATATATGTATCTGACTGGTGCCTGATGCAAATTCAATAGTAAGAATTATATGTCCGAAACGGGAGCTAATTTTAATGGCGGTTATCTCTACTTTCTAGTTTTCGTAATGTTATGTCTATCAATGACATTGTCAAATCAAATAAGTTCAAATATTAAATCAAACGGTTACATTTGTATTTTATTTTAACTATTTAGATTGATTTTAACAATACAGCCAGTACTAGCCAGTAGTGGATATTCTTAACCGCCACTACACTGCCGTGTAGTGGCGGTTAAGAATATCCACTACCCCATATCTTCCCGTGAGTGTCGTAAAAGGCGACAAAGGGACACAGGCAGGAGATGGGCAGCAGCATCTTCCTGGTAACGGCAAAATACAATAAAAAACTGCGGTTGCCAACCCGCTCGCCAAGCGTGGCAACTATGGCAATATACCCCCCATAATGAAAGTTACGAAGAGACGGCCCCCAGTCCCCGGCGGCCCCGCTATTCCTGGCTACGGTGGCGACCATGGTAACGGCGGGGCAGGGGGTGCTAAGAATCTCCGGTGGAGGTTCGGTTGCCACCTACAACGACTTGACCTGGCAACATACAACGCACGGACCCTGAGGACTGACGAGAAGATTGTGGAGCTGGAAGAAGAGATAGACAAGTTACGCTGGCATATTATAGGATTATCCGAAGTCCGAAGAGAGGGGGAGGACACGGTAATCCTCGAATCCGGCAACTTGTTCTATCACCGGGAGGGCGACCATCTGTCCCAAGGAGGTGTCGGATTTATCGTCCACAAGTCTCTCGTTAACAACGTTGTAAAGATTGAGAGTGTGTCGAGGAGGGTTGCGTACCTTATACTCAGAACCACCCAACGGTATTCGCTGAAGGTCATACAGGTTTACGCACCAACCTCGGCACACCCCGATGAGGAGGTGGAGGAAATGTATGAGGATATCTCTAGAGCACTGGTGGAACCAGTGCGTGTTGCCAGTGATGACTTACGGAACTGAGACGTGGTCCTTCACTGCTGGCCGTATGAGGAAGCTCAAGGTCGCTCAGCGAGCTATGGAGAGGGCTATGCTCGGAGTTTCTCTGCGTGATAAACTTAGGAATAAGGATATCCGCAGTAGAACCAGAGTAACCGACATAGCCCAACGAATTAGTAAGCTGAAGTGGCAGTGGGCCGGCCATATAGCTCGAAGAACCGACAACCGATGGGGAAGAAAGGTTCTCGAGTGGCAGCCTCGTACCGGTAGGCGAAGTGTAGGGCGTCCCCCCACGAGATGGAGTGACGACCTGGTAAGACATGCAGGAAGTCGATGGATGCAGGTGGCGCAGGACCGTGCTTTGTGGCATTCTTTGGGGGAGGCCTATATTCAGCAGTGGACTTGTGTAAAGGGCTGTAATGATGATGATGATCTCTAGAGCCATGCATTCCTCCAAAACCCAATATACGGTGTTAATGGGAGACTTCAATGCAAAACTAGGCACAAGAGAGAACGGTGAGCTGAAAGTGGGGAAATTTGGAATAAGGCAACGGAACCCAAGGGGCCAGCAGCTGGCCGACTTCATGGAGAAAGAGGGACTCTTTATGATGAACTCTTTCTTCCAGAAGCGGCCCCACAGGAAGTGGACCTGGTCGAGCCCCGACGGTTCGACAAAAAATGAGATTGACTTCATTATGACGACCAAACGACAACTGTTCAGTGATGTCTCAGTGATCGCGAGGGTGAAAACCGGCAGCGATCACCGAATGGTTAGAGGCACACTGAACCTAAACGTTAAGTTGGAGAGGTCTCGTCTAATGAAGTCAACGCTCCATCCCCCTCGTGCTCTAATCCAAAGTCCCGAAACCTTTCAGCTCGAGTTACAAAACCGTTTTCAGTGCCTAGAAGACTGCAATGAAGTGGACGATTTGAATGACAAGCTCGTGGAAACTGTCCATGCGGTTGGAGCTAAGTTCTGCAAGACCCGCCGCAGAAGAACACAAAAACTCTCCGATCACACTCTTAATCTCATGGCTGTTAGACGGGAGATGAAGCTACATTCTTCAACAGATTTGACAGCATACAGGCAACTGAACAGACAGATCTCCAAATGCATGCGGCGGGACTTACGCAACTTCAATACAGCTCGTATTGAAGAAGCGATCGAGCGGAACCAAGGCTCCAAAGTCTTTGCCAGAGATCTGTCTGCCAGAAAGAGCCAACTGTCAAGACTGAAGACCGAATGTGGCAGCATCGTTTCCGGGGCACCTGAGATTTTGAGTGAGATTGAGAGGTTCTATGGGCAGCTGTACACGTCATCGTTGGAGCCACACGCAAGTGTGAGTAACGATCCAAGAGCGAGTCTTATCCGACATTATTCCGATGATATCCCGGACGTCAGTCTGAGCGAGATTAGAATGGCTCTCCAGCACCTTAAAAACGGCAAGGCCCCAGGCGAGGATGGAATTACAGCGGAGCTTCTGAAAGCGGGTGGAAAACCGGTACTTGAAGTCCTTCAGAAGCTCTTTAATTCCGTCCTCCATGGTGGCATTACACCGGAGGCGTGGAGCAGAAGTGCGGTGGTCTTGTTCTTCAAGAAAGGCGACAACGCTCTCTTGAAGAACTACAGACCGATTTCTCTTCTGAGCCGCGTCTACGTGCTGTTTTCGAGAGTCATTACGAATCGTCTCGCGCGCAGACTTGACGACTTCCAGCCTCCCGAACAAGCCGGTTTCCGAAAGGGCTTTAGCACCATAGACCACATATATACCCTACGGCAAATTGTACAGAAGTCCGAGGAGTACAATTTGCCACTATGTCTGGCGTATGTGGACTATGAGAAAGCCTTTGATTCCGTCGAAATTTGGGCGGTGCTGCAGTCCCTTCAGCGGTGCCAAGTTGACTCTCGGTATATCGAAGTGTTGAAGTGCTTGTACAGTAGGGCTACGATGGCTATCCGAGTACAGAACCAGAGTACGAAACCTATCCAATTGCAGAGAGGTGTAAGACAGGGTGACGTCATATCCCCGAAACTCTTCACCGCTGCATTGGAAGACGTTTTCAAGCTTCTGGACTGGAAAGGATACGGTATCAACATCAATGGCGAGTACATCACTCACCTTCGATTTGCCGACGATATAGTCCTTATGGCAGAATCGCTGGAGGACCTAAGCACTATGCTCAATGACCTCAATAGTGTTTCCCAACGGATAGGTCTTAAGATGAACATGGACAAAACAAAGATCATGTTTAATGTCCATGTCACACCTATGCCGGTAGTTGTTGGGAGCACTAAGCTCGAAGTTGTTGACGAGTATGTTTACCTGGGACAAATAGTCCGACTAGGTAAGTCCAACTTCGACCGAGAGGTCAATCGACGGATTCAACTCGGCTGGGCAGCGTTCGGGAAGCTACGACACATCTTCTCGTCAGACATACCTCAAAACCTTAAAACGAAATTGTACAACCAGTGCGTGTTGCCAGTGATGACTTACGGAACTGAGACGTGGTCCTTCACTGCTGGCCGTATGAGGAAGCTCAAGGTCGCTCAGCGAGCTATGGAGAGGGCTATGCTCGGAGTTTCTCTGCGTGATAAACTCAGAAATGAGGATATCCGCAGTAGAACCAAAGTGACCGACATAGCCCAACGGATTAGTAAGCTGAAGTGGCAATGGGCCGGCCATATAGCTCGAAGAACCGACAACCGATGGGGAAGAAAGGTTCTCGAGTGGCAGCCTCGTACCGGCAAGCGAAGTGTAGGGCGTCCCCCCACTAGATGGAGTGACGACCTGGTAAGATATGCAGGAAGTCGATGGATGCAGGTGGCTCAGGACCGTGCTTTGTGGCATTCTTTGGGGGAGGCCTATGTTCAGCAGTGGACTTGTGAAGGGCTGTAATGATGATGATGATGAATACTAGCGGAGCCGTTGTTATTTTATATAATTGTTAAAAAACTAATATGCGAATACATTTAACGTAAGTAAAAAGCGTAAACATAAAACGTAGGATTACATACTCCTTGATATTTATAAGCGGATAGTTAAAAGTCATCGGAAAAGTTGTCTGGTACTGCCACCGCAACGGTTCGTGTAATCTCTTATTGAAACATGAAAAGCACTAAACGAAAATATATATTTATAACAATTCCACGATGGAATCCAATATCAACAATTTAGCAACAATACATTATAAATATTTGTCACGAAATATTACTTTCCAATAATAAAATTAAATACTTACGGTTATATATGTATAGTGAAATTTTTCATGTTTTTTTTTTTTAAATATACTAGCAGTGCTATTAAAATTACTAATATTCCCTTTAACCACTTCTGGTAAGCTTAAAATGCTGGTGTTAGGAGTGGTTCACAACAGTAATTGAATGTTTTTGAGTTCGCAGTCCGCGCCTTACCATTAGACTACTGTCGCTTTGTGTAAATAGTTCTATTTATGTTTAACAGAGTCACTAGCGTGGATGAACAGAGAAGATCTAAGTAGCGGAAACTACGTTACCTATAAGGGATCATTAACAACACCTCCATATACTGAATGTGTTACCTGGATTATATATGAAAAGCCTGTGCAAATTGGAGCCGAACAGGTTAGTATTAAATACAAAGGGAGATAAAATATCAGTCTGCGGGAAGAAGCGTCAAGGGGAAAAGCATCTGACCGTTAACCCGATTGTAATAATCCAGTTAATTAATAGAATCAGGCGTTACTTTGCGGACTTTACTTTGAAGACTTATAATAAGATCTTAGCGGTCTACATCACCTGAAGATGCCTCGTGTATAGGCGAAACACGTGTCGTATTGTCGTCAGTGGTGTGTCTTTCCTTGTGTAGTGGTGTTGGGAGTAGTAGTGCTAGGATTAGTGCTTACGGGGATAGCGCACGTAATTGAGGGAGAGTGGGAGGTGCTCTTCGAACTATGTAAGAGACATCATTTTATTTTATCGAGCGGATGTACGCGAGGTAATTTTTACCAACATAATATAATCCAGTTTGTAAACGAAGATGCCATGTGATTATGTTCCAGAAGAAACTATTACAGGTTGATAAAGAACTAGACTCAACCGATATTTTTTGCTATAATCGTCATCGTCGTCATCATAATATACATAGAAATCTCACCACACCACCTAATATTTTAGAACCTAATATTTAAAAGCGGGTCTGAGACACCTACATACATACATATATCTACATTTACTAAAGTATTATCAAGGATATCTAGTTGTAGAACATCGTACACTATCATTTCCAGTATTATATTGTCATCAGAGAACCTTTTTAACAGTTTAAAAGTAAAGCGGAGACCTACTTCTGAAGCCTTAATAATTTCTTAATGTCAATCCTTATAAATATTAAAACTTTACACATTTCGTGGTATATGTAACATTGAAAATAAAAAAGCAACATTTTCTGAAATGCCCATTTTTAATGATTCGAAAGAAAATTTATCTAGAGTGTTTCCTTTGTTTCGCAGCTGGGACTCTTAAGGCAATTGGAAGGACCAGACTGTATACCGATCGAAAGAAACGTACGACCAACGCAGAGGCACCCACCCGGCCATTCTGTTATTTACGTTAGACAAGTGAAGGCTAAACTGTGAACCCAACAAATACTGATTATCAATAAGAATTATTACCCGTTGGACAAAGTGAACTAATGTGGAACAATATCAGAGCCAGTGGTAGAAGCAGGAACTACACTTAAGTGTATATATACACTAATTGTACTGTTTGTATATTTATAGTAATAACTTTTTAACGTTAATGTGATATCTAAATAAAAAATAGCTTTTGATATTTTTATATTTAATATTTGCACAAGTCAACACAACCTTGTGATAGGTTGTTATCGACATTTCGTTGTAGCGATTAAGGTTTTATTTCGTAAGTTGGTAGCTGAATATTAAAATTTCACAGTACGCGAGCAAACTGATATTGATCACCACAGGCGCCATTATCATTACTACAGCCTTTCATAAGGAATGTTGTATTCCGTCTTCTGTATAATTCACCGAATGATGTGATATTGTGTATGTGGTCTATGGTACTAACACCTTTTTGGAAACCGCTTGTTCAAGACGGTGTGTTATGAAAGTCTTCCACAACATAGAACACACGGCTCAGGGGGGAAACCGGTATGTAGTTCTTTAATAAAGCGTGGTCCATCGTCCAGGGTCTTGACTGGCAGTGGAATTTTATTTCTTTAACTAACTATTTCTGTTAGGCCAGGCTATTATCTATCATTTGATGGTAAGTGGTAATATGATTTGATGCAGCAAAAAATGGTAAAGTGCATTGGTTTAACATAATAGGATATTCACTCTTACCATGATAAGCTTCTGCTTTTCCATCCAATTACAATGTGAGTGTCACATTGTAATTGGATGGAAAAGTAGAATTTGGCAGATTATTTATATTAATTGCAACTTCAAAAGCTGAATTATAACGTAATCAGCAGTGAAGAAACATATCGGGAGTAAAGCTGCACGTCTGATAAACTGAAAATAATTTCGAGTACATAGTTATTGTACGTGTCGTGAGGAAACCTGCATGGCTGAGAAATAAGAAAAAAAATATTTCGAAGTCATGTGAAGTTCGCCAACACGCATAAGGGCCGCGCGGCGGACATTTCACTGCCCTAAAACCCTCTCAAAAATGAGAGGAGGCCTATGTCCAGCAGTGGGACGTAAATAGGCTGCAACTTTACTTTTTATTTTTTCATGCTTATTCCGCTAACACGCATTGGAGCAGCAGCGTGGCCGACTCTTTCTTAATTTAAAACACAGGCTGTTAAAATGTTACTTTACTTTATTTTAAGTAGTTAAAGCTAAACAATTAAAGGACACTAGACGCGAAAATTTTAAACGTGGTAGCACCACTCTGCAACTATATTATGGCTGCAGCATTCGTGCTGCACAGCAGGCTTGAACAGCAGAATAGAGCTGCTGTATTTCGCATATTGAGTGTAGAGAACCGAAGACCCTTTTTACATGTAATGAGGTATTCCATCACAGCCTAAAGACTAACTGAGACAACAACGCATCTGCATTTTGATATTTAATAGAGAATAGATGTAAATATCCAAGGGCCACAGCACCCGCTTACTATAAGAATGAATGTGTGATTACTTGTCACCTTTATTCTATAAAAGAAATATTTTCAATGACTCTTTCATATGTTCTAATAACAGAAATTTATAATTAACTAAGAAGAAAAATTAATAAGAATGTCTGTTTTCTATGATGTATATAATTTCTCTCTTATACGTAATCAGAGAATATAATAACTTTTGAAATATCAAGCTGCAACATTAAAGGCCTCTAAAATGTTACCCCAATTTTTATTGGATCGAACTTTATATAAAAATGGCATAAAATCCATTAGAATTAAGAACTCTATTCAAATATACTACTTAAAAAAATATTTTATATAATTTTTATTCACTAACAGTTATTGGCGACAAAAATCAAAATGAATCCACCTGTTCAAATCTAAACTACTAATCACGCCGACACACGCTTCTACTGCTGTTGCAATATGTTCATACATGCGCATATAAAATATTTTTCTTTCTATCCTACGGGGATCAGAATTTATCATTGCCACTGATTTAGTTTCTAAAGGCATTCCATACATTTCATCGGACTGCTCTGTTATGTTATTTGCATTTATCAAAACTAAATATTCTTTGTCAAACTTGTTAGCCAATTCCATCAGAATGAGTTTAACTGCATAATGCTTTTGCTCTAAAACGCTCTCTCCTTCGTACCAAGGCTTCAGCAATTCTAAATGTGATTGTTTTAATATCTCGTAGAATTTCATCCTTTCTTCAAAATCTCTCTCCATCATTGAACCCCGCCACGACGTTATTGATAAATCCCATGTTTCTCCGGTCATCATTTCTGTATAAAAGTCTTTTAACTTGCTTATTTCTGTTTGGTGATAAAAGCAAACTGGATTTTTCATGACAAACATTTCAGCCTCCAAAAAAAGTTTCTTATATGGATATATTTGAGGTTCCACACTTGACGCTTTTTTGATAGCTTCATTTAGCATATTTCTTATAAGCTTTCTTACAGCTTTTCTGTTGAGTCTAACTTTTAATAAATCAGTTTTATGGCGAATTTTTTCCATGTCATCTACAGAATCAGCTTGTAAGCTTACTGTTAGTTGACTCAATAAAGAATCGAAACATGTAACGTTGCAAAAGTTTAATTCCCATAATTCACTATAAATACCCGTATCACTAGACATAAAAGTGAAGTTTACTTCTCTCGATTGACCTGGAGATAGGACATTTTCATTTTTGTTAAAGAAAAAAACTTGACCAATTGTATCCTCTGGGATAAATGGTACTTGTTGTTTGATTTTCTTCCAGCAATAACGTAATGTGACTGTTCCCAGATTTTGTATGAACAATTTAGCACGTCCTACTCGTTTCACTGGTACATTAAAGTAATAAAGCCACGATGAACAAGACTCATGCCACTTTTCATGTTGCATTTTCTGCAGCTCGGCTAAATCTTGCCCCGGTGCGGCTTTAATGAGAACAGTGTTATTTATTCTGACAGCACAGATTCCTGACGAATTTTCTGAGGGCAAATCATCTGTTCGCGATAGTAAAATCTTTGGCAGCGCCGGCAATTCTTTCGTACTAGTTTTTGGTTTATTGCCCTTAACAAGCAAACCACTAATTTCAGATCTGAAAATAAAAGTAAAGAAAACATCGGTATTTATATATTTCTACGCAAATTAGCCCGGCTATAAAATTCTTTTGTTTATTATTTGAACACACTATATGGCTATAACATGACGGTCAAGGAAATTTATGACTCACGATTAATACGCTTTTTCCATAGAATAAAGCGTCTCCCACAAACAAGAGACTCCCGGTGAAGGCAGCGGTGGCAGCCAGTTGTATTCGCTTGCAATGTAGGTGAGTCTGCAAACCCATGTGACCATATCGTGACATCGCAGCCTGCGAGCGGCTAGCCGCGGCCATATACCCGGCCCCCTCCGCCACCGATTATATGTTAACAAAAGTGCGGCCTTTGTCGGCAACCGGTGGCTGCACCGTGGTCAGTTGCAAATTTTTAACACAAGCTGCGTGTACCGCGTGCAAAATGGCGCTAAATATAAAGATTTTAATAGAATCGGTACAGAATTATCTAGTACTTTTTGATACTTCAAACCGTGATTACAAAAACATTAGGATTAAAAACAAAACATAGAATAATATTGCTGAATATAATAAGAGTAATAAGACTTCGTCTCGATTAGCCATGTTGACTGACGTCCAATCGGAGCACAGACACTAGAGCAAATAGAGCTTCAGAGCGCCACTGCGACCGTGGTGGTGTGCTCTCGCAGCGGCTGGAGCCGCGGCTTGCACTTAGCCGTCACTGCAAGCCGCTTGGGTGTGGGAGACGCTTAAGGGTAACAAATGAGCAAACAGTTCACTTGAAGGCAAGTGAATACCGTGGTTCATAGACACATCTATCCACGGTTAAAATCAACTTTGACTCAGTGTTGCCCTTGAGGACTGAGACAGTATGCCTCGATACCGGTAAAAATGTCTTCGGTTCTCTACACTTACCATATGAGAGACAATAACTTTAAGTTGTTATTTTACGCTAGTATTCTGTAAGAGAGTGGTCATTTCCCGGTCAAACTAACCCATTCGTGCTGTAACCATAATATATCTGCATCGTGGCTCATCATATTAGACGCCAAAGAATCGTCATTAGAAGCACCCATCAGGAAGTCTTAGTAATTTTTACGACAAACTATGACAATGAAGGGTTATAATTTGCAGTTTTCAGTTAAAAACGGCAAAGACAAAAAACGTTTATAAATGAAGAATTTCATATGTTTTAGCAATATTTAGCTAACAAGAAATAAACCTGTTTCTCACTTCAAAAATTGTTTAAAACAAGTGTTTACGGGACTTCAGAGTTAAACTATTAAGAGTAACTGTCGCAGAATTCGCTTTAACTTTTGATACTTAAATGATATTTTTGTTAGATTTTTTTATTATTATGATTTCATGTAATATTAACGTGATTTCTACCTGAATGGGTCAATTTTTTTAATCTTTTCTTTAAGCTCCACTTCCCTTTTTTCTTTATATTTATGATACTGATTATCTAACTTTACACATTTCTTTCGTTCAGAAATACCGTAGACTCTTTTTTCATTTTCTAGAATATCTTGAGGTACCCCAACATGCTCTAAAATAGGTGGAATTCCCATTTCTTCACATTTTCTCTGTACTTCATAAACAGGTTCACAGTAAAATTTTTGTTTCAATCTTAATGGTTGCTCCCAAATTGAGCCTCTTAATGTAGGTTTGATTTTTAATTGGGCATTTTCCAAAACAGTCTTCCATTCTCTATCTTCACGAACTTTCTCGTGTAAATTCATAACCATATCGACCGGTAGTCTACCTGTTTTTTTATTTAGATTCTCTGTTTCTTCCTTTCTTATCCTCACCCATTTCTCCCAATTTAGCAGTTCGTGATCTGGTTTAATATTATGATTATCATTAAGTTTACTTTCCATGTTAGAAAAACCGTTTGATTTGCATAAAATCAAGTAGTAAACAAAAATCTGACACGAATAGTTCGTGGACGGTTGACATTAATTGTGTCAATCAGTAAAAACAAAATTGTAGTCAAATTTATTTTAAAAGTATTATGTTAGTCTTTAAAATAGTTTCTTAAAATAATGTTTCCTTAATAAATCGCAAAATATGACATGATACATTATGCTATTGTTATAGTCCGCGCGCTAATAGTTGGCCGCGCCTTAGGTGGCGAGGGGTGAGGCTTGCGCGCGGACTATAGTAAAAATTGCTATGACCAATTTCTAAAATTTCCTTAAAGGTTATACAGATGTATGCAAAATTTATACGCTAACGCGTTCTTAGGACCCAGTATATTCCAAGTCTATGCTTAAGACACTTCTGGTAGCTCAGGTGGTTAGCGCTCGCTGTAAATTTCACAGTACGCAACCCGGGTTCGATCCCCGCCGGCACCAAGCAAATTTAAGTGCTGATTTACCAAGTGCTCGGCGGTGAAGGAAAACATCGTGAAACCTGCATGTCTGAGAAATATGAAAAAAATATATTTTGGAGACATGTAAAGCCAACACGCAGTGAGAGGAGGCCTGAGCTCAGCAGTGGGACGCATATAGGCTGTAACTTTAATGAACGAATAATGGAAATGAAAGTGAGCGAATACGAATAATGTATTATTTATGTACAGAAAAGATTTTAAATAAATTTTTAAATTTTAAATTAATCTCCAAGCAATGACTTTTATTTGTAATTGTTCACCATTTATTTAACATTTTATTTTATTACGAAATTAGTAGGTAATCAAAAGAAATTGCAAATATTATGTTTCTTTCTTTGGTTTGTGATAAAAAAAAACTTTTTTCTTAAAATTTATTGACGCGATATTATTATATTTCATGCCATACACAATATGTGCGTTTTACACAATGCTCAATATGCGAAATATTCCTCTTTATTCGCCTGTTCTTACGCGTATTTTCCGGTGCTGTTACTCTTTAGGCGTCATCTCAAAATCTTGAGAGACAGCTGTTTTGCAATCGATCTCTGAGGTGAAGAAAAGAAGTAACTCTGATCCGTCCAACTATAGGATTGTCGCTATTACCTACATGTTTTATAAAATAATGGAATACTTATGAAATAATAAATATGGAATAATTCTTAACTGCCAGCTCACGAGGTACCACGGGGAGTGGCAGCTGATTTGTGATGTTTGGTGCTCGTAGATGTCGCTTCGCGCTCCACGGTTGGTCGAGTCCAAGTGATAGGCCTTGCCAGCTGGACATAGTGAAGGCCTTCGAACGGGATTCGCACAAAGCGCTTTTTTGAGATCGGAATATCAAGGTCGTAGTCGACGGTACACTCCATGCCTGTGAACGCTGGTGTTCCACAAGGCTTTGTGCTATCATCTAACCTGTTTCTTCTGCATATAAATTACATAATGTTGCATACTAAGCACTGCAAAGACGACAGCACTGGCGTTGCTTTTGCGCTGGACGTGTTAGTATTTCATGGAAAACACGTCATCGAATGAAAGAACTGAAGACGAATCTTCGTTAAACAAAGTCTCGAATTGAATATAACTAAATCAAGTCCAGGTTTACGCATTTACTGCAAACAGGTTAGGTTATGATACTGTGCTTTTTAAAAGTCGGCTGTGGCTGAATACCAGTGGTGACCTCAAATCAGCACATAGCTGAGGCACAGGCCAGTTTGTCTCATTACTTTTATGTTGCTTAAGTATGTTTCTAAGTTAAGTTTTTGATGATCTTTTTTGTAGATTTGAAACAACCATGTGAGAATTGAGACAAATAAAAAGCATTATTATTGTTAGGGGGGTATTTAAAAGATAAGAAAACTATTCTTATCTGGCTGGGCTGCACAAATATATAAATGGAAATGATAAATATACATATATGTATACATACATTAACCCTTTCGCTGTCCCGTGCACTATATATAGGTCATTGCTATTCTCTTACTATTGTGTCTGTAAACCGGACAGTGAAAGTGTTAATATAGTGAAATAAATACATAAAGCATACGTAAATAAATAAAAAGCCAACCAGATGGAAGCCTTTGGCAGGGGTGCCCAAACTGTCGAGGGTTAGGGAGAAAAGGAGAAAAACCGGCGGACGATGCGGGCGGTATTGAGGAAAACCTCCTTCTGCATTTGAGCTTGCAGCGGTCCGTCACGGAGTCCCACGGTTACCTCAGATGATCTGAGAGGCTGACTGGGATTAGCCTATTCGCAAAAACGATTACAGGTATTATTTCGGTAGGCACTCCACATGTCGGTCACCTTGTGAGCCAGGTCTAGATCCATCCAGGTCCATCAGCAAAATATCAGGCATTTTTTGCATTTTTATTCGCACGAATAGTCCGGTCTGTGATGATAGCACGGTCCCAATAGAACCCAGCGCGGTCATTTTCGAGCAAGGCTTTCACAAGCAGAAGATCGTATTTCAGAGCGAGCTTCTGGTGTAGAATTTTGGCTACTAGGTTGTGCCTGTGCAAGTACTCAGAGTTAGGAAGCGCCGAACAACAGAATAGAATAGAATACCTTAGAATAGACTTAACTTTTTATTAAATACAGATTATCACATAATATCTACTTATTGAAAGTATTTTTTTTATTTACCTCTCTATTTTAGAAATACTTCTGTCCTGGAAAGAACCAACAAGAAACTCAGCGGGACTTTTTTTTAAATATATTTCACTTTACAATCATTTTGTTTTTTTTTGTTTGTACACATTTTAAATGAATTTGGAATGGAACCAGCATGGTGGCGATCACCTCCTTGCTAGGAACGTTTTTCACTTATGTATTCTTTGATATTATAATACCCTTTTTTACCAGTTTTTCTTTATTAAAACATTTAAACTAGTTTATTGACCAATTTTGTACATTTTCTAAGATTTTGTTGTAAAAGCGTATACATTACCCCATAAATGAATTAGTAATTCTGTGGACTTTAGTAACTGATATTACAAGCTTATGTTTGTTCCTAGTGTTTAAAGTATGAACATCTTTATTCTTATCAAAGCTATTTATGTTTTTATGTACATACATTAGATTTTCATAAATATACTGCGATGCCAAAGTTAATATGTTGACCGGAGATGCTTGACAAATGTCGACGTATTCCGATGTTGTATTTCCTTAGGATGTATTTCCGATAGTTGTAGGTCTTAATAACCTGATCCTGTATCGCATAGGCAAAACCCTCGGTTTCCCCAAAGAGGTCACCAAAATGTAGCCAGTGGAGGGAGGAAACTGTGTCTACGAAAGGCTCATGTAGAGCATTGTAGAATCTCCCGTGGCGCTCCTTCTCCATCCATACGGTCTCCCGGTCGGAAATGCTCTGTACTGTCGGTTCTTGCCATTGCTCGTTGGCTAAGGATAGTTAGCCCTTTATCACAAGACATGACGTCCCTATAGAATGAATCATCCAATCTCAACAGAAAGTAATTACGGAGGCTGCACACTTCGCGATTATACTTGGTAAGCGCGCTTAAAAAGCCACGCCCACCATGTTTCCGTGGTAAATACAGCCTCATAATCGACGATCTTAGGTGATGGATCCTATGGGACGTCATAGTAGTGTGGACTTTTCTATCCAGGGCGTTAAATTCATTATGAATCCACCTAAGTATGCCAAAGGGATACACGAGAACAGGCATGACCCAACCGTTATATGCGTGTGTCTTATTCACATCGGACAAAAGGCTGTTAAGCACTTTGGTCAAGCGTGCATAAAACACATCGCAAACTGACTGTTTCATACCCGCCTCATCATACCGATGTTCTGTGACATACCCAGGTATCGGTATGTTTCAGTCTCGGAAATGGTCCTTAAGTTGATGGGCATAGATAAGTTTATGCCTTCAGAATTAGCAGTCCTTCCCCTTTTAACATGGAGGACTGCAAACTTTTCCACCCCAGCTCCATTCTAATAGAATTACTAAAATCACAAGTGATGTTTAGCAATGCCATAAGATAGGAGCAACCGGAGGCGAACAACTTGAGATTATCCATATAGAAAAGGTGGATCACTTTGGTACCTCCTTTCCGGAGTTGATATCCCCTCCCAAAATCCTCCAGTAAGGTACTGTTTAGGGAGAGGTAAAACCAGATTGGACTCAAACAATCGCCCTGAAAGATACCCCTTCTTATCCTTATGCGGCTTTCCGTATCCATCATCCGCTTGCCTACATGACAAATGATTATACTCCACTGCGCCATATACTACTCGAGGAAGTCTCTAACTGTACAGTCAACCGATTGCTGGACCCGCAAAGACCCTGTAGGGTGCTGCCGGGTGCTCCTGGAGCTCCTCGTGCTCGGCTGGTGGTTCGCATGCTATCGCGTCCAGCGGCAGCTCCAGACGCACCCTGGCGACTTCCAGGCAGCGGCCCTTTGCGCGTATTCCTCAATTCCATCATCCATGTAATGGGCGTCAGTTAATCATGACAACATGACATGACATCATGGCTATATGCACAAGCGAGCCTTTGTACCTTCAATTTTGCCGAGTGCGCTAACTCCTCTTGGTAAGATGCTGACTGACTTCGCTGACATAGCAGTTTTGTCACATAACCATTACCTCAGCGGGCGATGGGGTCGTCCCTTCCCTATGCCTTCATTTATATATTTATATATATATATATATATATATATATATATATATATATATATATTATTATAGTAGTGACCTTTTTAGGCAATAATAACGTAATTTAAACCGGTGAGACCTGCTTACGTAGTAGAGAAATTATGCAAATATTACGAGATGTATTAAATTTTTAATACATCCTGTGCGAATTATGATAAGGTTATATTTATTACATATAATATAAATTAATTAAAATTGTATAAAATCTCCGTGGTAACTCAGGGACTAAGCGCTCGCTATAAATTTCACAATACACGAGCAACCAGAGTTCGATCCCCGCTGGCACTAATAAAATTATTAATTGTAATTTTAAGTGTTGAATTACCACGTGCTAAACAAACGTACGCAGAAACATCCCCAGGAAAGCGCCATGCCTGAAAAATAAGAAAAAATATTTCGAAGACATGTGAAGGTTGCCGACACGCGTTGTTATATACGTGGTAGAGCCATGCTGCAGCTATATTAGTAGTATAGTTGTAGCACGAATGGGTCGGCTCGACCGGGGAAGGAGCACGCTCTCACAGAATACCAGCGTAAAATAGCATCTTAAAACTGTTTTGTTTCGTATGGTGAGTGTAGAGAACCGGAGACCCTTTTTACTGGTAAAGAGGCATTACATCATAGTCCTCACGGGTGACAACGCATCTGCATTTTGATTCGCAAGCGAGGATAGATGTAGATGTCTATGGGCCACAGCAACCACTTACCATCAGGTGGACTATGTGCTCGTTTATCACCCTATCCTATAAAAGAAATTGTTGTTATTTTATTAACAGTGGTAGAGCCACGCGGCAGGTTTTGCTGTCGCACGGATGGGCCGGCTCGAACCGGGGTGGTACCACGACCTCACAGAAAACCAGCGTGAAGTAGAGGTTTACCTCTGCGTTTCGCTCGGTGAGTGCAGGTGGCCGGAGGCCCTTTTTACTGGAAATGAGGCATTCCATCTTAGTCCTCACGGGTGACAACGCATCTACATTTTGATTTGTAATAGAGGATAGATGTAGATGTCTATGGGCCGCAGCAACCACTTACCATCAGGTGGACTGTGTGCTCGTTTGTCACCCTTATCATATTAAAAAAAAACATAACATTCAAAAAATCGAAGATTGATAGGAGAGTGGTAGATCCCCAACCAGCCACCGGAGACCGGAGAGGAGTAACCGTAGCGTTTTTCCCTGATATCTATTTATTTTTTTATTTTTTTTATTATATAGAACTATCTGTCATTTTTTGCCGGGCTAAATGTGCGCGCACTAAAACATTCGACTTTCAATATGGAGAATTAATTAAATGTCAAGCCGTAATAAAATTTGGTTAGCCACAAAAAACAACATTTAAATAATTTGGCTAGCATTCAGTCTGTTTGCAATAAAAAAAGTTCGGTAATTCTTATTTCTCAAATAATCTATACAATGTTCAATAATTTAATCAAAAATAGACAGCTTACAATAATATAAGTTTGCCTAGTAAACAGTCAATCCGCAAAATAACTACTTGATCAAGATTCACGATTGGTTACCGAAGAAAATATTACTAAATATAGTTTGTTCGATCGCTATTGGTGATTGTTTGATCATAAATACAACTTAATTGTTAATTTACTTATCTTCACGCACAATCCCTGACGGGGTAGCCAGAGAGAACAGATCGCCAAGTATCACGATCCTTACATACCTCTTTCGCTTCTTTCAGATTCATTGTCTTCTTCATACATGCACGTCTAGGTATCCGAGTACTCTTGACCCTCCCCTCTTCGAGCAGTTTGCTCACATGGTCTTCGAAAGTTAGTCTCGGTCTACCTCGACAACTTTTAATATTAACTTTCGCGCTATATATTTTCTTCACCATTCGGTCTTCACTCATTCGCTCATCACTCATTCGCTCAACGTGCCCAAACCATTAATTGTTAATAATTGACCATAAAAGCGAGTAAAGAGAGCTCGGGCTTTAGAACACCCCGACTCGGACAGGTTAGGTTAGAAGGGGATGGCGGGGTCGAGTGAGAGAGCGATATCCCCTTCGTAGTTATTTTTTTATAAACTACCCACCAGTAATAGGAGCCCCCATAGATAATATACTATATTATAGGGTATAGATGAGCCACTCTGACAAATTATTAGGTGACGAAAAGAGGGAAGTCTCTTTAGCGCTCTTATAGATGGCGTTGGGATTATAAATTACTGAAAATTACACTAGAGGGCGCTATTAACTAGATTCAGTATTATTTCGTACATATTTCAATAAAATGAAAAGGAAATGTATTAAATTTTAATTCCCGACTAATTTATATTAAGCATGTCTTTCATTTAGTTTGGTTTTTGATGAGCATGGTTTGAATTTATTCGTTTATTCTAAGAGAATTATTCTATATATATATACCGCTGTATTTTAAAACTTCGATAGCATGATTTAGGCTTCGGTATAAGTAATGAATACCAGCAGTGGCGCCATCTTGTAATAAAATGTGTAAAAATATTGGGGAAAATAGTACTTTAGCTGACTATGAGATGGCGCTAGTATCAACGTAAAAGCAAGCTGCTGAGGACTTTCATACCCCTGGGAGCCCCGCTCAGCGGGGCTCCGTCGACTACTTAATCAAAAATTGCCGATTGATTTAATAATGTTTGCTAGTCATGGTTTGATGACCAATTATCTATTTCTGCTGCTAGATACATTTCTCTTCTGACAAAAACAAGAATACTATGCTAACCCTTTAAATGACACCCTTCACTATGAAACACACATAACGATTTAAACAATAAAACAGTATCACTCGGTGACAACGATAACTCGGATCAATCGCTCGATAGATTAGAATATTATATGAGGGCAAACGCCTGTGTTGTGGAGCAGTGCACCTGCAACTAGTTTTATTGTACACATAGGACAGCGTGGACCTACGACCTATACTTTGACAAAGGAGAACGCTTGCATAAGGCTACTCCCATCCGGTCCGCCGGTGGCTGTGTTGCTGTATGGACTAGAATAATAAAACGTAGTAATTATATACTCTTTGATTATAAAGTTATCTGTTATTTGTATTTATTTGTTTAAGACCACCAACAATATTTATTTATTTATTCTTTATTGCATTCCTTAATCTAAAAGAATACAAAGGGCGGACTTAATGCCTTGTTGCATTCTCTACCAGCCAACCCATGGAATGGTGAGAATTTGAAGTAGGTGTAGCAATATAGAATAAAAACAAAATAGAAATGATAATTAATTACGTTATATATATATAAATATATGTATATATATATATATATATATATATATATATATATATATATATATATATATATATATATATATTACTAATGTATATAATAAATAAACTATAAAAATATATACTATTTATACATGTATACAAATATATACGTACATACATAATACATATATTCATACCAACATACATATACAAATAGTACATATAAATAACTATAAATATATACGTCTAAAATATAAATGACATGGATGATTCATGTAAGAAGCGTTTTCTTTAACAGATGATTACGCACCAACTTTTTAAAAGGAAAGTAATATAAGTACCATATTATTCTATATATGTATATATGTATATGTGTTAACAGATTTTTACTTACGACTGAGTACAAACCTCGCATATAGACATAGCATGCACAGTTTTAAATATAAGAAATAATAGTAGAACAAAACAGTACTAACATATTACAAAAACAAACAATGACAATAATGGATTAAAATGAACACAATTCTTTAAATAACATTAAATTATTTTATATTACAATTTAAAAATAAAGTCCAACGAGCATTAAAGCGAGTATGATCTAGATAAGTGACATCACCGGTAAAAAAAAAAATCATATAATAATCTATGGTTATCTGTGATCAATGTTGATCAAATTGCCAATGTAATGTCATCAAAATTAAGTTTGACCTAATATAGATAAATTAACAATGTGATGACATATTCAAAACATCATTAAAATTTAAAGTGAAATAAAAAAATTGTAAAAACGTTATTACAGTATTTTATAAAATCATGCCGATTGTTCTACCGATTACAGAAGGTATAAAACATGAATAAAATAATGCAGTCAAGCAGCCGTAGAGCCGCGGGCTCAGGAGTTAATTGCTCGCCGTAAATTTTACAGTACGCGAACAATTACTGGATTAATGAAATTATTAATTGCATTTTAACCCATTTTAGACCTACCGTAACGTATTTACTACGCGCTTGACGGTAAAGGAAAACATAATGAAGAAAGCTGGATATCTGAAATATTAAGCAAACATTCGAAGACATGTGAAGTCTTTCACTAGATTGGGGCAGCGCGGCGGTCTTTTCCTTGTTCTATATCTCCCTCAGAAATTATAGCAGGCCTGTGCCCAGCTTGGAACGTATATAGATTATAAATAGCCCACAGATATCATCTGCTTCTCTTTGTAACTTACGTTTTTTACGTCGGTATTGTTATAATTTTTTTTATTTGTTATATGATAGAGGTAACTAGCGAACATACAATGCACCTGATTTTAGGTGGCTACTGTTTACCACGAACATATGCATTAATCTGAGAAGTTAAATGGAATGCCTTTCTCTCTATTGACTGTTTATACTGCTATACATTGATGGTTTGCAGTCAATATGTCAACTGTAGTGACAATGAGGTAATATAATGATGTTCTTCACAAATTTCGGTCACGACGACCAGTCTCGATGGAGACTAGTCATCTGCGCAGGACAGGATTATAGTACCCCTGTGTATGTGCAAGCACGAATGCACTCTCTATCCTCTCACTATGATAGTCCAATGGGACGGTAATCCTTGCTCCGGCTTTACGTGCTTTCCAAGGCATGGGAGTGTATTACCGCCAAGCTGCTACTGAGAATTTCTTTACAAAAAACCCAATAACTGATTTGACCCGACCCGGGATTTGAATCCGGGACCTCAAGATTAGTAACCCCGTTTGCGACCACTAGACCACCGACGCAGTGACTGGGAGGTTGGGAATAGTGTGATGCACCTATTACGCGTGCCTTTTAAAACAAGACTGCTACGTTTTCTTACTAAAAAAATAATATAAAAAGTAAAATTATCAGACTGACTTATCCTCAGTAAGTACCGAGACGCATCACATTACATCGATATCTATTTATTTTAAACAAAAACAAAACTGGCAGAAACAAATACGTAAAAAAACGTAAACGATAACTTCAAGCTATTAAAAACATTATATTGATCATCTTTAGAAGAGGAAGAAACTGTTCCGATAGAAAATACAATACAAGTACCTCCCTTCGGTACATTAGATTATATCTATTATTTGAGCGAGATTGAAGGCTACCTCCCGACTCCAATTGACGTATCTATTACGACATCCACTTGTTATCATTGTCCTGACCTGAAGTGGTTTAATTTTGATGTGTATCCGCATAAAGTTAAATTGACTAACACGGGCTATACCGGTAAGTGCCAAAAAAACCATGATATTTAAAAATCTCTGTTTTATTCGTTTTATAATATTAATACGTGATAAACGCATGCTGCAGCTATATACTTAGTTGTAGTACAAATGGGTCGGCTCGAGTAGGGAAAGACTAAGCTCTCAGAGAATGTCAGCGTAAAATAGCAAGTCAAAGCTGATGTTGCGTATGATGAGTGTAGACAAACGGAGGCCCTTTTTACTGGAAACGAGGCATTCCATCTTAGTCTTTACAGGTTAGTCCTTAAATTAATCTTAAATTAATTAGAGCCGTGGTAGCTCAGATGGTTAGCGCTCGCTGTAAGTTTCACAGTACGCGAGCAACCCGGGTTCGATCCCCGCCAGCACCAATGAAATTGTTAATTGCAATTTTAAGTGCTGATTATCACGTGCTCGGCGGTGAAGGAAAACATCGTGAGGAAACCTGCATGTCTGACAAATAAAAAATATATATTTCGAAGACATGTGAAGTTCGCCATTACGCATTGGGGCAGCGCGGCGGAACTTTTCTTGCCCTGAAACCCTCTCAGAAATGAGAGGAGGCCCGTCCCTAGCAGTGGGACGTGTATATAGGCTGTAACCTTAACTTTTTAACTTTAATCCTAATCGGAGTCACAGTTTGCCACAGCATCCATGTACCATCATATGGAATGTGTGATCGTTCATCACCCTTATTTTATAAAAATAAAATAAAACTGAAGCAGGAGATGAGAAGCAAAATCTAGCTGATAACGATAGTAATAATAAAAACTTTTAGTTTTACTTGGAGCCAAATGGAGGACCGAAAGACCATATTTAGAAGGAGGCCCTTTTTTAGAGAAGCACGTGCTTTCACAAATACATTTCCATTGGGGCCCTGATTTACTGAGCGGCAGTGAACATTCAGTCGACAATAGACGATATCCGGGTGAAATGCAGGTTCACTGTTAAATTTTATTCTCATATCATGTATCACAATAATTTTTCTTCGTTATTTTGGAATAGAATATTAAAGAAAATCTTTCTTTAGTTAAGTATTATTGAAAGTAGTTTTTATTATAAACTAGCGGCCGTCTAGGCGTCGTTTATATTTAAGACTAGCTGTTCCCCGCGACTTCACACGCGTGTAATTTAGGGTTTTAATTAAGCTGCGGTTTTAATAAGTAGTTACTCCTTATAACATTAGCTATCTGCCAGTGAAAGTTCCGTCGAAATCGGTCCAGCCGTTTCGGAGATTAGCCGGAACAAACAGACAGACAGACAGACAAAAATTTTAAAAGTCGTATTTTTGTTATAAGCACCGTATATGCTTTCATATGCATTTAGTAAAAAAGCTGGTATTTTGACGTGACAAACACACACTTCAATTTTATTTATTTGTATAGATAATCAACAACTATCATTTATTTTATAAATTTTTCAATCTAACAAAAAATATCTCCAAGTTTTTCTGATAAAATATAGCCTAGCCTAGATCGTTTTTGGCATTGATATCTAGTTCTGTTCGTTAAGTTTCGTCACAATCGGTTCCGCTATTTCAAGGATAAGTCTGGACATACATACAGAAATGCGGTAAACATTTTTAATAATGGTTATTCATGTCTTAATGCTATTCAAGGAACCAATTGAGCTCAATATAATAATTTAAAATTAAAAATTTTGTACAACCGACTTCAATATAAATTATCAAGAATAGTTCAAAACCTATTGATCAGACCTTAATCATCATTGATATGGGACCACATGTGAAGCACCAGCTTTCAAATGAAAAAAGAATCATCGAAATCGGTACACCCAGTAAAAAGTTATGAGGTAACACACATAAAAAAAAACATACAGCTGAATTGAGTACCGTCTCCTTTTTGAAGTCAGTAGAAAAGGAAGTCATTTCGACATTACTGACCGCTACCCGTTACTGTTACAACCTATTAAAAGTCCACTGCTGAACATAGGCTTCCCCCATAGAATGTCTCATTTTCCATAGTCTCCCCACAAAGATTAACAACTTTGTGGTAATAGGCAATGTTGTTGTGTTGCCGTTCTGCTATTTGATACAGAACATTTTAGGCACTTATATTTTTGTCATTATTACAATTTTTTTTTCTGACACTGAAGATTCTTCGAGATGTTATTATAAATATTTATTTTACATATTATGAATTAAGATTAATCTGTTCCGTTAAATTTCTTAAGGCTTTTTATTATACTATTAATATGGTGTAGAAATGTTTCTAATGTACTTTTTCCATAGTTGTCATGCTTGGCAGGGGAGTTGGCACCGCAAGATTTTTATTTTTTGTTGTTATCAGGAAAACGCTGCTGTCCATCTCCTGGTTTGTTTCCTTCTAACTACTATATGTGGTAATGCAAATTCTTATCCCTCTAGTACACGGTCAGATATTACGGACATACCCTTCAATTTTATTTTTAAGCATAGATGTATTTTATTCCCTGGACTTAATGAAGTATTTTCCGTACTATTCCAAGCAAATGTGATTCGAAATAAAGACGGACAATTTGTCCGAGGTAAATATACTCGTGATTCGAGCGTAGTGCTTGGAACGACTACCGTCATAGGTGAGACTGACGTTGCACATGAGTTTATTTTGTCTTTGTCCATTTAAAGACCTATCTATTAGGAGACATTATTAAGGTACTTGATCAAAGTGCTGAGGTTTAAAAATAAAGTGGAGGACGGATCACGTTTCTGGTGTAGCTATTTCAACGACTATTTCAACGATATTGGAGCATTTTTCGATCTATTGTAACAAAAAGTAGTGAGGAGTGTGAAAAGGGAAATATACGTCAAGCGTCGTCTTTTTAACCGGCTTCAAATTTTTTTCTAGTTGAACCGACTTTGATGATTTTTTTTATTTTAAATTGGTACTTCTCAGGTGGTCAGAAATTAAAGATCAAGATCTGATTAGTAGTTTTTGAGTTATCCTTAATAATGCGTATTTAATTGACTTCGGCTACATTCATGATATTCTAATTTTATATATATTGAAGTTAAGTAGTTGTACAAAATTGTAATTTTTACTATTTCTAACTTTGCGAATTGCTTGCTACTTCAAAATTATTGTTTGAGAGTTGTGAGGAACGTGTAGCATGCCTTAAACCTGTTTCGGCAGTTTGATCTGACATATTATCTGAGATAGTGGATATGTGACATATTACTGCCATCATATAGGAAGCTATGCGATTTTTCTGGCATATATAATTCAGTTTATTTTTTATTCGAGAATGGGGTCATGGTTTTTCTACTAAAATACCAGTTGTATTTCACAAACTTCTTGGTAATTGGTATATATCTGGAGAATCACAAAGCTCTCACAAAATCACAACCACAAATCATGTTATTATTTACGAACTGATAAGAAGAGAGAAGTAGATAATATTACATTATAGTTATACTACTAATACTGTCTGTTGTTATGTATGGAGTCTATTACACAACTCATACAGCAGGCAACATTTACCAATATTTTAAGCCAACAACGGAATAAGCATTTTCTCAAGTCGACTGTTTATGTGTTATGTGATATTGTCCGTGGACCGATTTTGAATGATCCTTTTTTTAAATAGGTCTTAGTTCAGTGGTGGACCACTTCAAAAAACTAAAAAGAATATCATAGTTTTCATATGTCTTGACAACAACTTCTGAAGCTATTATGTGGAAATTATTTTATTCTGTTCTTTTCATTTGAATTCGGCGTTTACTTTGTTAAAACTAATTTTATTTTGGCAATACAATTTTGAAAAAGTGCTTTTGAAGTCGAAATAAAATGCCTATTCATTACAGGTAACATTCTTTAGATCGGAGTACATGACACAAAAAGAAGCCTTGCAGCATCCCGACGGCGTTGTTATGATTTGTTATATTATTAAAGTAAGTTTATAAAGTAGCTTTATAATAGATATTGTAATAAATAAACGTCTAACGTTTTACCTTAGCTGAAGTATTCTACTCTCTTTTTGAGATGTTTTATTTCGAATTGAAAACAGAATTAACTAATAACTCAAGTCCGTCTGAGTCAGTGGCGTAGCGTGCCTTAAATGGGCCCTGTATCAAAATTTGTTGGGGGGCCCCAATGAAGAGTAAAGATTAACATAAAAGGAACAAAAACGCTCGCATTGAATTAAAATTATTATATATTGATTATAAGTTATTACTTACGAGTAATACTCCTAGGAACTAAGCGAGCCAAACAATTTAAAGCAAAAATATATATTTTTCGTGCCTTTTGTTCGGCGAACATAGCTGAAGACGATTCGGCGGAATTCATAGCTGAAGACGATTTCAGTTTTACTAAATTCTTTGCTTCTATAGACAATAGTGATAACCTTTGCTGTTCCATAGAAGTCCTTGGAATTTTTGCTCACACACGTTCGGGGCCCCTGTAGCCCGGGGGCCCCGCATCATTGATACGGCTGATACGGCGGTAGCTACGCCCCTGGTCTGAGTGTTTACTCCTCTCCAAGTTCTAATCAAAAGCTGTGAGGTTCTTCGTGGCAGTTTTCTTTAAGATCTAGTTAGCTACAAAAAATATTCGAGTTTTTCAGGGATTTAAAGCTCTCAACCATTGGTGAGTGGCGAGTGTTAAAATAATATAGTGAGGGTAAAGTACATTTTCAATCACTAACTATTACTTAAAAATGACTTATTCTACTCTACGTAGAAGCATAATGATATCCGCAACCTTTTTGTGTGACGTAAAGTGGTGGGGGTAAAAACTATTATACCGCCCGCGTCATTCAGGTCGTCTGGTCGATCAGTCAAATCGCGAACGAATGACCAGCATTACATACCATAAAGTATATAGTAATACAATTACAATTACAAGATTATAACGGTCTTTCGTTCAAATACTAATCTATTAATTTTGTTTAAGTCAGTTACCAAGATACACGTATTTATTTTACAATCGCGAAAAGCGATCGCATTTGAGTAATAGCGCCCTCTACTACATTTTCTACGTACCACCATGATAGTTAATCAATTTTGGTTCGATAATATGACTTTACATATGACGTAATAGATAACGGTATTAACCGGTTCAGTGCGGGTGGCACGCCAGGCGTGTCATACTTTTGTATGTGGCGTATGACACGCGAGTCGTTTCTTTTTAAAAATCGTTATAACTCGCTCATATTGCTTTTTTGGAAGATTTATCCAGAACAAAATATTCATTATTTTGCAAGTAGTTCACGCCTGCAGCTTCGTTTCTGGATATTTTGAAAATTTGAAATTTTTGAGGTTGATAACTTTTTTTAACGTGTACATGGTACTATATTTACTTTGTGAGTTTTAAATCATGTTGTGGTAAATAGTCTAATAAGTAACAAATAATAGCACTCATTGCGACCGCTCACAAACTCAAGTTGTAAATAAATTTCTGGAAAACAAGTCTCCTGTTAAAAGAAAACAATGCCTTTGTCTTATTGTTTAGTTTTGCTTAAAATGATTGAACTGCCGTCTTATTACTATCATACGGCCTAATAGACCTACGAAGTACCACGTGCTCTTGTGATATGGTATAAGGTTTATTTTTGCTTGAAACTGTTCAAAACCGTTCATGCATAAAAAAGTTCGCTAACAAATAGTCTTTTGTCAATCAAAAAAATGTCAAAAAGGCGTTTTTTTCCTTTTGAAAACACTTGTTTTGCTATTCTTACTAATTAGACATTTTCAGATCGACTTTACTTTTACATTTGTATAACATTAAATAATATTTAACATTTGTAAATATCAATGAATCATAAACCTTATTTTTTTCTAAATCAAGGTTCTTCATTGTTTGATATTTACAAATGTTATTGTTAGGTGAAAATTTTATTTAATAAAAACCAAGGTTTCCAGGGTGATTTAGCTGTACCTACTTATATAAATGATTTTTTTTATAAAACAAAAAATAGTAGAAAAGGTTTGTAATCTCTGCATCAAAAAAGTCACTCTCAATTTCAAAGAAAACACGTAAAAAACATGTAGTTATCCACAAAAACAAGTATCCTTCCGTTTGTAACTTATGTTTGATGTCAATTAAACTTAATTAGGTCTAAACAAATGAAAAAGCATAAAAAAGAACATTACTTTTACACATGGCTCATGGCACAATAGGCGTGTCATCAACTTCTGTGGTGATGAAAGATGAAATATTTATTCACCGTCACAGCTAAAAGTTGCTGTGATGGTGCCGCAACGAATCGGTTAAAAAAATGAACAAGGGAGTAATTTTCGAAGCCCATTAAGGCGGATTAGCATTTATTTTATATAACAATTTGTAAATTTTCATTTAAATAAATTTTTGTTGACCTTATATAAAACGTTGGTTTAATTAAAGTAAAATTACTTAAAAAATTTCATAAATAATAGATAATTACCTAATTAACAAACTTTAAATGAGTATTTTGTGTTATACTGGGATCTATAATAATCACCTAATTCATTCACCATGGTGAGTCCTAGTGTTGCCTAAACCGATAATTTCTCTTCTTAAGATCGAAAAATATGCACTGTGATACATATTATGTATTTAATTTTATGTAAATAAATGAATGCCGTGTAGTGGCGGTTAAGAATATCCACTACCCCACATCTTCCCGTGGGTGTCGTAAAAGGCGACAAAGGGAAACAGGCAGGAGATGGGCAGCAGCATCTTCCTGCTAACGGCAAAATACAATAAAAAAAACTGCGGTTGCCAACCCGCTTGACAAGCGTGGCAACTATGGCAATATACCCCCCATGATAGTTACGAAGAGACGGCCCCCAGTCCCCGGCGGCCCCGCTATTCCTGGCTATGGTGGCGACCATGGTAACGGCGGGGCAGGGGGTGCTAAGAATCTCCGGTGGAGGTTCGGTTGCCACCTACGACGACTCGACCTGGCAACATACAACGCACGCACCCTGAGGACTGACGAGAAGATTGTGGAGCTGGAAGAAGAGATAGACAAGTTACGCTGGCATATTATAGGATTATCCGTGGTCCGAAGAGAGGGGGAGGACACGGTAATCCTCGAATCCGGCAACTTGCTTTATTATCGGGAGGACGACCATCTGTCTCAAGGAGGTGTCGGATTTATCGTCCATAAGTCTCTCGTTAACAACGTTGTAAAGATTGAGAGTGTGTCGACGAGGGTTGCGTACCTTATACTCAGAATCACCAAACGGTATTCGCTGAAGGTCATACAGGTTTACGCACCAACCTCGGCACACCCCGATGAGGAGGTGGAGGAAATGTATGAGGATATCTCTAGAGCCATGCATTCCTCCAAAACCCAATATACGGTGTTAATGGGAGACTTCAATGCAAAACTAGGCACAAGAGATAACGGTGAGCTGAAAGTAGGGAAATTTGGAATAGGACAACGGAACCCAAGGGGCCAGCAGCTGGCCGACTTCATGGAGAAAGAGGGAATCTTTATGATGAACTCTTTCTTCCAGAAGCGGCCCCACAGGAAGTGGACCTGGTCGAGCCCCGACGGTTCAACAAAAAATGAGATTGATTTCATTATAGACGACAACTGTTTAGTGATGTCTCAGTGATCGCGAGGGTGAAAACCGGCAGCGATCACCGAATGGCAGGCACGCTGAACCTAAACGTTAAGTTGGAGAGGTCTCGTCTAATGAAGTCAACGCTCCGTCCCCCTCGTGCTCTAATCCAAAGTCCCGAAACCTTTCAGCTCGAGTTACAAAACCGCTTTCAGTGCCTAGAAGACTGCAATGAAGTGGACGATATGAATGACAAGTTCGTGGAAACTGTCCATGCGGTCGGAGCTAAGTTCTGCAAGACCTGCCGCAGAAGAACACAAAAACTCTCCGATCACACTCTTAATCTCATGGTTGTTAGACGGGAGATGAAGCTACATTCAACAGATTTCAACAGATTTGACAGCATACAGGCAACTGAACAGACAGATCTCCAAATGCATGCGGCGGGACTTACGCAACTTCAATACAGCTCGTATTGAAGAAGCGATCGAGCGGGGAACCAAGGCTCCAAAGTCTTTGCCAGAGATCTGTCTGCCAGAAAGAGCCAACTGTCAAAGATGAAGACCGAGTGTGGCAGCATCGTTTCCGGGGCACCTGAGATGTTGAGTGAGATTGAGAGGTTCTATGGGCAGCTGTACACGTCATCGTTGGAGCCACACGCAAGTGTGAGTAACGATCCAAGAGCGAATCTTATCCGACATTATTCCGATGATATCCCGGACGTCAGTCTGAGCGAGATTAGAATGGCTCTCCAGCACCTTAAAAACGACAAGGCTCCAGGCGAGGATGGAATTACAACGGAGCTTCTGAAAGCGGGTGGAAAACCGGTACTTGAAGTCCTTCAGAAGCTCTTTAATTCCGTCCTCCATGGTGGCATTACACCGGAGGCGTGGAGCAGAAGTGCGGTGGTTTTGTTCTTCAAGAAAGGCGACAACGCTCTCTTGAAGAACTACATACCGATTTCCCTTCTGATCCGCGTCTACGTGCTGTTTTCGAGAGTCATTACGAATCGTCTCGCGCGCAGACTTGACGACTTCCAGCCTCCCGAACAAGCCGATTTCCGAAAAGGCTTTAGCACCATAGACCACATACATACCCTTCGGCAAATTGTACAGAAGTCCGAGGAGTACAATTTGCCACTATGTCTGGCGTATGTGGACTATGAGAAAGCCTTTGATTCCGTCGAAATTTGGACGGTGCTGCAGTCCCTTCAGCGATGCCAAGTTGACTGTCGGTATATCGAAGTGTTGAAGTGCTTGTACAGTAGGGCTACGATGGCTATCCGAGTACAGAACCAGAGTACGAAACCTATCCAATGAGGGCATCCACGACTTTTTCTGCCACCAGGGCGGCGCCACTTTCGAGTGAGGTAAAATATTTGGCAGATTTCATAGCGGGGACGATAATTTCTTAAGAAAATGTAATCTTTAAGGTTTCTTTCTGTATTATTAGTTATATTTTATATTAATTACATTAGAAATGAATAAACCAAACTATAAATATAACTAATAGACGTGTTTAAAAAAAAAGAGTTATAATGTGCAAAAAATTAAAAATCAAACCACTGACGCACTGTGTTATATATTAATATAATACTCTAGACAATGATAAACTATTATTTAAAACTAATTTCTCAATTAAATGACACTGTGTAACAAAAAACTTTACCTCAGTCGCTAGTAGCGACATCTGGTGAGTGGAAGATTATTAGCCCTCATTGCAGAGAGGTGTAAGACAGGGTGACTTCATATCCCCGAAACTCTTCACCGCTGCATTGGAAGACGTTTTCAAGCTTCTGGACTGGAAAGGATACGGTATCAACATCATTGGCGAGTACATCACTCACCTTAGATTTGCCGACGATTGACTCAATGACCTCAATAGTGTATCCCAACGGATAGGTCTTAAGATGAACATGGACAAAACAAAGATCATGTTTAATGTCCATGTCACACCTATGCCGGTAGTTATTGGGAACACTAAGCTCGAAGTTGTTGACGAGTATGTTTACCTGGGACAAATAGTCCGACTAGGTAAGTCCAACTTCGACCGAGAGGTCAATCGACGGATTCAACTCGGTTGGGCAGCGTTCGGGAAATTACGGCACCTCTTCTCGTCAGGTATACCTCAAAACTTGAAAACGAGACTGTACACCCAGTGCGTGTTGCCAGTGATGACATACGGAACTGAGACGTGGTCCTTCACTGCTGGCCGGATGAGGAAGCTCAAGGTCGCTCAGCGAGCTATGGAGAGGGCTATGCTCGGAGTTTCTCTGCGTGATAAACTCAGAAATGAGGATATCCGCAGTAGAACCAAAGTGACCGACATAGCCCAATGGATTAGTAAGCTGAAGTGGCAATTGGCCGGCCATATAGCTCGAAGAACCGACAACCGATAGGGGAAAAAAGGTTCTCGAGTGGCAGCCTCGTACCGGCAGGCGAAGTGTAGGGCGTCCCCCCACTAGATGGAGTGACGACCTGGTAAGATATGCAGGAAGTCGATGGATGCAGATGGCTCAGGACCGTGCTTTGTGGCATTCCTTGGGGGAGGCCTATGTTCAGCAGTGGACTTGTGAAGGGCTGTAATGATGATGATGATGATGATGAAATAAATGAATGATATACACAATTCATGCTATTCAAAAGTAATTGATTAATAATTGAAATGTTTCCCTGTAATACAAATTTCACTTCTCTCGTGTGTTTTAACGACACACACTGTTTTTTTATAGAATAAGGGTGACAAACAAGTAGACAGTTCGCCTGATGGTAAGTGGATGCTGTGGCCCATAAACATCTACATCTATCCTCGGTTAAGAATTAAAATGTAGTTGTATTGTCAGCCCTGAGGAATAAAATGGAATGCCTCATACATTTACTAAATAGACTACTAAATAGAGGCCATGTTCTCTTTTTGTCCCATATCATACATGGCATCCTCTCTTGCCACACCCATCGAACAAAATGGGATAATAAATTCACCTATAGCAGCACATTCACATTCCACATTCGGCATTCAAGATACGAGTATCATATACTTATACGATCACCGATTAAGTATAATTTTGTACAATTCATGTATAATTTTATGAAAACCGTATATACGTCTCTTACTTCTTCTTCATCATCATCAGCCCTTAAAAGTCCACTGCTGAACTTGGGCCTTTCCCGTGGTGTGGTAAATTTGCCATAACCGTTACGCTTGGCAGATGGATTGATGATAGCAGTACCATCGGACGTCTCGTGGTAACGCTGCCACTCTGGTACTTTACGTCTGCCGTAAGTAATATTGTATACCGTCATCTATATATAGGGCCATAAGATTTTTCTGGCGCTTCCCATAGTTGCATCTTACGACATCTCTCTAATTTAAAACGATATAAGTATCAATTATCCCTATATAGTTATTCTATTCACAATGAAGTTTTGACTTTGTTGTTTGCCGTGCACACTGCGGGCGCTCGGGGGTAGCGCTCCCCCGGCCTACACACACTAACACAATGTGTATGTGCACGGCTAACAACAACCAAAGTCAAAACTTCATCGTGAAATAGAATGACTATACCTATCTCTTTCTATTTTCATTTAGTGGAAATAGAGAGAATAAGCATTTTAAATTGATTTTATTTTTACGAATCCCTATTTTTTTGTTGGGGTATTCTCTGCCTCCCCTACGGGAAAGAGGCGTGATTATATGTATGTATGTATGTATGTATTTTTTTGTTTCATTCTACTTTTAATATTTTCTATCTGGAGCAGTCACTGGCAGTGGTGATTGACGATACTGGTGATGCTGGAAAAATAAAAACTTTTATTTTTTCATACCATATGAATTCAAAACGTATAATTTTTTACATAAATAACACTCACGATACGAAGAAGCAAATAATTATGAGCCATTTCAATACAACAACTTCTTAATTTCAGCATGGCGTCAATCCTGATGAACGTTTAAGTTGGTTGTTAGAAGGATTCCCGAAAATAAAAGAGGCAAAGACAAGCACCCGTATCGGGCCTTATCCGATGTCTCGTCTCTTACCAATGTTTCATGAAGATTATTTCTTATATTGGGGAAGTTTGGAAACAGTTAGAGGCGAAAGTTGTGTGATTCGGTGGATCGTTCCAAGGATTACGTTGTTTGCATCTACAAGTCAGGTATTCTCATCTTTAAAATATTTATTGTCTAGTACGGAAGAGATTCTGATTTTCTATGTTCCCTTACCTCAAAAGTGAAAATTAGGACCTTTCTAGGATCACGTTTTGTCTATCGAGAAACTTTTGCCCAGGAACAGGCTGGCAAGTATCAAGTTGAAATTAATATCAAATACTAAGGTCTAAGGTCATAAACTCAACCATCAAACCTATATAAGATAGATAGTTAGATGTTTTCCTTCCCGTTGATCTAGAACCATAAAATTTAATAAGAAGCCAGGTCTTATAGCATTTTACTTTAAAAAAAACGTCACCTACACACTAAGATTTTCTCCTGTATCGTGGGCCAGTTTACTTAAATAAATTTCGCAAGGGCAAACATCCTGACCTGGAACAACTATTTGTAGGCCATACAAATATTTTTCCGTGCGGAATTCGAACCCGCGGCCCTTAGCGCTGCAACTCATTGCTAAGCCACTGCCAATAAAAAATTTAAATTAAAGAAAATTAAATTCGACCCGCCATAATAAAGTTTCGATTCTCGGCTTCAAAACAATTGAAGAAGGATCCTATGCGGATTATAAGTCGCAGGCACTGCTAGTTGAAGGACAAATACATGTTAAAACTACTAAAAAGGAAAGGAACTAAAAAGGAAGGAAGGAACGTACCCAACGTTCAACCAATGTTATAATAGCCACAATAAATATTTTAAGTCGCTAAGAAGCCCTTTGGTCGATTTTAATAGTAGACCTCGTACTAAAAACAGTGTAGACGAGAGCTAGATCAAAATTTTCATTCTAAATCGATTATTTTTAGATGACCGAATTCCGCAAGCTGTGGGATCCGTGGGATGAACCGAATTTGGCGAACTATAGGCCCTTACAAGAAAGACGAGAGAGACACGTATTCTTTATTAATCCACATTGGAGTCAATACAATTCCCTGTTGCCAATACCGAGAATTCCAGAACAGTCTATATCAATTCTATCGCCTGCATATCAAGAACATCCATGGATGCTTCCACCACAGAACAGGCCACCAGATACTGAGAAAGAAAATGAAGCCAAAACGTTAATTACAAATTAAATATATAAAATATGTGTTACATAACAGGAAAATTACAAAAAAAAACTCACTTATGTTATAATACTTTTTATTTTTTGTATTCGACAATCAAATATAATACAAGTGCCCGAATTAAATATATTTAAAGTACTACACGTCAAGGTTCTAGTACACGTTGGTCGAGCGCGCTCGGCCGATTTTCGTGGTGCCGTTGCCGTTCACACGTTGGCGTGTTGCATTCTGCGTTGGTAGCTAGATAATGATGGACGTTAGGGCGTTTTTATGTTGCTCATGTTTGAGGTTCCATATAACTGATTAATTGTGATAAGAATCAATGAACCTAAATTTTTCCTTACTTATTAGTCCATATCGCCATGTTCGTGAAACAATTTTATTAAGACGACACTACAGTCTATTCCGACGCGTAACTATGAACTGAACACTCGGCCAACGTGTGATCGCTGTTTGCGGCTTGCGCCAAATTTCTTTGATTTGTGCACGGAAAACCGACACTATACGGCTTGTGGGCGAGTGTTGGCCGCAAAAGCCAAAAACACACAAAACGGCCCAGTACCTAATGGCCCCAGTACACGTTGGCCGAAAGCGCTTGGCGAGCGCGCTCGGCAGATTTTCGTGGTGCCGTTCACACGTTGGCGTGTTTCATTCTGCGTTGGTAGCTAGATGATGATGGACGTTAGGGCAATCGCGGCCGCTGTCATATACTTATACAGCGCTTCACTCTTCTCAGAGTGAACGAAAAAAACTACACATACAACAATAATCCCAGTTTGTCCTTTTTAGGGTTCCGACCTCAAAAGGAAAAAAGAAAACGCAAACGCCAAATACACACAAAACAGCCCAGTACACGTTGGCCGAACGCACTCGGCGAGCGCGCTCGGCCAACGTGTACTGGAGCCAGGAGCCATAAGATGTTTTTAAAGTATAGATACGTCATACTCGCTCTAAAATGGCAAGACGAAAGTCAGGTAATTGCCCGACTCGCATTCAGTCGAGCACGCTCTCGCGTCGCGGCTATACCTTCGTTACAGCGCGTAAATCTTCTAGTTATTCATGGTAAAAATGCCTTCGTGTGTTTTTAGGTGGTGCACAAATTACACGGCAACTGTTAGAGACAAGAAAAAGGTCTCATTAATATTTTGAATATAGATGTTTTGTTTATAATTGGTTTTATTATTTCAACACTAACCGCTAGTGTAAACTTTGACCCTAGCTTATGTGTTTATTTCCATATGCTACGCATATATATATGTCACGCGCTCGCGCCAATGAGCGCTCAGCAGCAATCAATACGCAACAAATGATGTATATTCATCTTTTTCTAACGATAGGAATGCCGTATCATTTGTCTCTTTGTTAGCGCAACGTGTCATAATAAATAACTGTACGTAGATATATATTTCCGCCGTTCAGAGAATGCGTTCCTGACACGTCGCGATTGAACTGACGACGTAACTTTGTAATGGCGTTGCAGTTACGATAAAAATATTTTTGCTGGTTGTTTACCGTTTTAACAATTGATGAGCATTAAAACAACATTATTATATCAATAATCAATGAATGTTATAATTTTGTGCCAAACTGAGTGTCCAATAACTTGGTAAACAATATTTTTCTAAATCTATACTGCGCTATTACAAGGTTATGTCAGCGCTTTATATTTGTAGTGCTGTGCTAACAATAACAGGCAATAACAGTATCGTAATCTGTTCTTATACAGTTATACTTTATAAAATAATACGTTTTGTTTTTCTTTTTAAGAATTTGTAAATAATGGACTATAAGATAACTTTTATTAAATATAAAAATAAAACTACGACCAAAGTGGCGGACCCCTGTTACCTGTCGAATAAGTACAAGAACGCGTCTCTCAGGCGCTTGGAGTTAGCAAACGAACGATAACAAATATTAATAAAGAAAAGTTCGGCTCTACTGGCACGGAAGATAATATTTTACGTACTCCGAAGAAGAAATGTAGAACTAAACCCGTGACATATATTGACACCTTTGACGCCGATGCAATCAGAAATCATATATATGGTTACTATTCCAGAAATGAATATCTCAACACGAAGAAGCTTTTGGCATCGTTAAGAGAAGCTGGACTGTTTAGCGGGGGTAAAACTGCTTTAACCAAAATCTTAAAAGATATTGGTTTTTCGTATAAAAAACAGACAAAAGAAAAATTTTATTAGAACGAAACGACATAATTTTAAAACGGATAAGTTTTTTGAGAGAAGCAAAAAATATTGATAACTGGGATAATGTGTTCATTGACGAGACATGGCTAAACGCCAATCACACGGTTTCCCGTTCTTGGACGGATGATACACAAGCGTCGACGTCGAAAGTACCAATGGGTAAGAGGGCCCGTCTGATAATATGCCACGCAGGTTCTGCAAAATACGGCTTTGTGGAGAACGCGTTACTGGCTTTTCAATCAAAAACCACAAATGACTACCACGAGGAAATGAATGCCACTACATTTAAAGAGTAGTTCCAGAACGTGCTTTTGCCCAGCCTACCAGAGCCTTCTGTAATATTCATGGATAATGCCTCCTATCACTCGGTTCAAATACAGAAACCACCTACCCAAGCTAATAAAAAAGAAGAAATGGTGGCTTGGTTACAAGCAAAAGGCATTGACGCAAATATGCAGATGCTAAAACCAGAGCTAATTAAATTAGTTAAAGAAAATAAAGCGGCAAATGTGCGATACGAAATCGATGAACTGGCTCTGGAGTACGGTCATCGCGTTCTAAGAATTCCACCGTATCATTACCAATATAACGCGATTGAGCTAATCTGGGCTCAAATAAAAGGTTACGCCGCCCGCCACAATACTTCCCCGCCATTCAGCACGAAAAAGATGATGAACCTATTAAAAGAAGCCTGCGGGGAAGTCACAAGAGATGACTGGGCAAAGGTTGTTGAGAAGACTAAAAACCTGATTGTGGAACATTTTGACCGAGATATCAGGATTGATTCTGTTATTGATAATAATATAATTATACATGTAGGCGAAGATGATGATGAAGACACCACCTCCTCAAGCGAATCGGAGTCTATTAATATTCTGTACGCACATTCAATTCAATGTACTTTATTGCATAGAAATACAGATTGTAACTTTGTAACAAAGAATAAATAAAACAATTTTATTATATTAATATTACCTTTTTTTGGTTTTTGGTTTTGGTTTATGTGATCCATTCTCAGCTTGGAAACAATAGAAATTCCAAAAGGTACGGTAGAACTTCGGAAATATCAATAATTAGAAATTATATTGTATGAACAAGTGGGATCCTGGAAGTAAAGACTGTGTAAGAACCTCCGAAGGAGGCGGACTTATAGCCGAAATAAGAATTTTAATTTTTTTGGTTTTTGGCCATTTTGACCCCATAGGAGTGTAATGAGAACTTTATGCCCCTATTTAACCATGACCCCCATGACATCCTCTACATGATCGGCTGTTCAAACTGACTAGGCCTAAAGTTCGATTCACACCCCCCCCCCCCCCCAACTCATTTCTAGTATTTACTTTCAAAAAAGAGCCGTACGAGTTCAGAGGCTAAGCGCTCGCTGTAAATTTCACAGTACCTACGCGAGCAACCCGGATTCAATCCCTGCCGGCATACACACGGGAAACATCGTGAAGAAAGCTGCATGTCCGTGAAATAAGAAAAAGTATTTCGAAGACATGTGAAGTTCGCCAGGACTCATGCGTGTTGGCGAACTCACATGTCTTTATTTTTTTTATTTCTCAGACATACAGGTTTCCTCACGATGTTTTCCTTAACCACGGAGCACGTGGCAAATCAGTACTTAAAACTGTAATTATCAATTTCATTGATACCGATGGGGGTCGAACCCGGGTTGCTCGCGTACTGTAAAATTTACAGCGAGCGCTAACCATCTGAGCTACCATGGCTCAAAAATATAAAATATTAAAAAATATATTTTATAAATATGACATTAATCGATCAAGTCGTTCAGAAGTTACACGATCACAAGCAGAAGCACCAACGGTATACCTCTACTATAATAAAATTTGACCAGCCTATGTTGTCTTCATTGGTCTGGAGAGTCCAATGCTGTTGTTGTTGTATGTAATACATAAACAAAGCGTACTTTATGTTCTTATTGCAATTTAATAATGTTAATTTCTGGTAATAGTCTAATAATATCTTTAACCTTGTTATTACTGGAATTGAAAATACTGGAAAATATAATATGTACTGCCACTATTTGACATGTACAGATCTCCTCTCAACTCTCAAGTGGTTTTAGGGGAAGGAAATGTCCGCTGCTTCCCCAATGCGTGTTGGCGTATTTCACGTCTTTATATTTTTTTTATTTCTCAGACATGCAGGTTTCCTCACGCTGTTTTACTTGACCGCCGAGCACGTGGTAAATCAGCCCTTAAACTCGAATTATCAATTTCATTGGTGCGCGCGTGAGTCGAAACCGGTTTACTCGCGTACTGTGAAATTTACAGCAAACACCACGTCCAAGAGACTAAGCACTCACTGTCTGTCTAACCAAAATTAAACTAATAAGCCTTTTTTTTGTTCATAAATAAAGGACTTTGTCGCTGATGCGATTATGCCGCCATGGTAGTTACAAAAAAATCTTAAATATAATTACTAACAAATAAACTTATTCTACTTACTAGATACTTAATTTGTTATTAACTAACAAATTCAGTTTTTTCATCTGATAACGGGTCGGATAAAATACTATTACTACTACCAATTAAGGACACATGTAAATTACAATTTGCTCTTTCTCTTGAGTTCTGGTAATAAGCTTGAAACAGTATATTACTCGTTTTACTCATGACAACTGACGTAAATAATGGTTATAAAGGTTAAAGCACAAAATCCTGGTAAAGATACAAATTTATAGTCCACTATGCGTCCATCCCGCCCTACTATTTGTAGTACAAACGACCAATAAAATTAGGATTTATATGTGACTGGAAGCCAATGACCAGTTTGCCGAAAATTTATGTTTGAAAATAATTATTATTATTCTTAAAACATAAGTTTTCGGCAAGTATTAGCAATGATGTTATTCTGACTTTAATTAAAATAAAAAATATATTATTCTGACGTTTTATTCGTGATAGAGTCATGTTACAGCTATATTATGGTTGTAGCACAAATGGGTCAGCTCACCGGGGAAAGACCACGCTCTTACAAAAAATTTACATCAAATAGCAGCTTAATGTTCTTGTGTTTCGTAAGGTAAGTGAAGAGAAGTGAAAATCCTTTTAATTGGAAACTTATCGTAATCCAACGCAACTTCATGTTGGTTCTTAATCGTAGATGGATGTAGATGTCTATGGGTCACAGCATCCACTTACCATTAGGTGGACTGTGTGATTGTTTGTCATTCTTTTGCTATAAAAAATCCAGTTTATTATAATTAATATTAGAGTAATAATGGGGTGTATAAAGAAAAAATCTTTAAGCCAATATACTCCCATAAGTAAAAAAATTAATGGTAGCAGTGTTGGCGCACGCGATCGTAAGAGGAAGGTATTATTTAAATTAGGGTCTGCACATCATTTAATTTTGGCATGCGATCTTTTTCTTTATCTAACTCCAGAATATTATCGGAAACTATGAAACAACTAAGCTGCTGTGTTTCGTATGGTGAGTGCAGAGAACCGGTGACCCTTTTTACTGGAAACGAGGCATTCCATCTTAGTGCTCAGGGGTGACAACGCATCTTCATTTGATTCTTAATTGAGGATAAATGTTGATACCTATGTGCAACAGCATCCACTTACCATCAGGTGGACTCGTTTAAAGCACCGGTTAGAGTTGCCATACGTCCTGTATACACGGGACTGTCATTGTATTCAACCATCTCGCCCCCTATTATTAAGTGGCGAAGCTTGCGAAGTCACTTATTGATTTCACGATGTCCGTCCGTCTGTCCGTCTGTCCGTCTGTCCGTCTGTCCGTCTGTCCGTCCGTCTGTCCGTCTGTCCCACGATTATCTCGAGAACGGTTTCGAATTTTCAAATTCTATTTTCAGCAATCGATTACTAATCACCCAGGCATCTGAACCTCCTATTTTGAAACTGATTGCTCAACGGCAACCGTTAGAAACCGCTACAAAGCTGATTGCTTCGCCACTTTGCTATGCTGTTAGCTTGCTAGGTTTATTGATACATGTGATTGCTGTTTTTCTAACATGGTGACGCGAGTGGCAAAGGTACGAGATGGCAAAGTAGAAATTCTAAAAGAGCACATTAAAATTTATAAAATCACCAATTTTCAAAACTCCCAGAAAACTTTCCAGGTAACCGTTTTCTTCAGCACCAAAGGGCTATACTACAAGCTGAGTGGCACGGTTGGCTAGCGGAACTTGCAGAGGCGCGCGCATATGAGAGGTGAGGGATTTCCAGGGTACGAAAAAATAAATATAATGGTCGAATAAAAACGTTGATTTTGATTTTATATTTGATTTATTTTATACTTTTGATGCCCACTACGATTGGGACCTGTTGCGCAGTTTGTCTTTCATTAGTTTACATGCATGCTTTTCGGCGCTCGAAACGCTGCGTTTCGGCGTAAAATATGTTAAATGTAATGTGTTTTGACCATCGAAATTGTCAAACGTCCCGTATCATTGATTCCTGGAAGTTACACGTCTCAGTTCCATATGTCATCACTGGCAACACGCACTGGTTGTACAATTTCGTTTTAAAGTTTTGAGGTATGTCTGACGAGAAGATGTGTCGTAGTTTCCCGAACGCTGCCCAGCCGAGTTGAATCCGTCGATTGACCTCTCGGTCGAAGTCGGACTTACCTAGTCGCACTATTTGTCCCAGGTAAACATACTCGTCAACAACTTCGAGCTTAGTGCTCCCAACAACTACCGGCATAGGTGTGACATGGACATTAAACATGATCTTTTTTTTGTCCATGTTCATTTTAAGACCTATCCGTTGGGAGGCACTATTGAGGTCATTGAGCATAGTGCTTAGGTCCTCCAGCGATTCTGCCATAAGGACTATATCGTCGGCAAATCGAAGGTGAGTGATGTACTCGCCATTGATGTTGATACCGTATCCTTTCCAGTCCTGAATCTTGAAAACGTCTTCCAATGCAGCGGTGAAGAGTTTCGGGGATATGACGTCACCCTGTCTTACACCTCTCTGCAATTGGATAGGTTTCGTACTCTGGTTCTGTACTCGGATAGCCATCGTAGCCCTACTGTACAAGCACTTCAGCACTTCGATATACCGACAGTCAACTTGGCACCGCTGAAGGGACTGCAGCACCGCCCAAATTTCGACGGAAACAAAGGCTTTCTCATAGTCCACATACGCCAGACATAGTGGAAAATTGTACTCCTCTGACTTCTTCGAAAAGCAATTAATACATTTTTAAATAGTAATGTTGTGTCACTTCCTTGATTCCCGATATTTTCAGTGCCGCCCTCGTACGCACGCAGACGAGTATAGGTACGCATGCAAATTGCAAACTAACAAACGCGTAACGCTTATGTAATCATGGATAAAACAAACTCGTAAATAGCACCCTTCTTCCAATTTTAAAATACGAGCGTTGAATATATATGAATAAAAGATACCTATGAATAAAGTGGTTAAAGGATACCGAAAAATAAATATAACAGCAGTACCTTTTCCTAAATATTCCCGCCGCCATAATTTGCAACATATTTGGCCTACTGGCCAGAGTACCTAGCTTCCAGAGCGTAGGTTCCGTGCTTGAATCTAAATTAATGTAAAATGTAGGCTCAAGCTCAAAGACACGAATCGATTTAGAATCAAAATGCAAATGTATTATTGCTTTTGGGGATTAAGATGGAATGCCTTGTTACCAGTAAAAAGGATCTCTGTTTCTCGTCTCTTGCCATCTTCCAGCCAGCATCTTGCCAGCGTTATACTATTATTTCCCGTTGTATTCAGCAATACAGCAATACAATACAGCAGCAGCGGGCAGCTCTTCAACGCAAATTCCATAAATTTGTTCATAAACTAATGTTAAAAATTTCTTCGGGAGGTGGGGATAGAACCCACAGAACAACTCTGAACGTCACTGAACGTCCAACCACAGTTCATCACGAAGCCTTCCTGATTGCCTTATGGTCCCCCATAAGAGTCCCCCATATATATTTGCTATAGCTTCCACGATCTAGGCGGGTGCGCAACCGCGGTTTTACGAGTAAATTATGACAGAGCCACCTACCAGGTCCAATTTAGAATCTAAACCATTCTCGAATCAACTTAATCAAACACACACACACACACACAATTTCATTTTTCAATTTTCAATTCGGTCCAGCCGTTTAGGAGGAGTTCATTCACATTTCAGGTTCAGTCATACACATGGACAGAATTATTATATAAAGATGTTATCGGGGAGATGCTGTCGCTTATCACCTGTTATAGTTTTACTCTGTCGCCTTTAACGACAGTCACGGGAAGATATAAGGTAGCGAATTCTCTTACCTCATTACTACATACATACCGATGTTATAAATATTGCATCATCGATTATCGATTTATGTCTTAAAGTTAATAAATATCGAACATCTCTTGTCCACCATCTGCCACATTAATCAAGCAAGAAAATAATGGTGGTAGTCCTGAGTCTCCGTTTTATAGCATATGTACTTATAATACACGCAATTTTAATAATTAATAAAATATACACTATATTAAAAATAATATAGGTATATATATATATATATATATATATATATATATATATATATATATATATATATATATATATAGGTAGAAGAGGGTACTTACTTACTTATCGTCACGCACAATCCCTGACGGGGTAGCCAGAGAGAACAGATCGCCAAGTGTCACGATCCTTACATACCTCTTTCGCTTCTTTCAGATTCATCATCTTCTTCATACATGCACGTCTAGGTATCCGAGTCTCTTGACCCTCCCCTCTTCGAGCAATTTGCTCACATGGTCTTCGAAAGTTAGAAGAGGGTGCCATCAAAAAGCTCTTTATGTATATGCATATATTCCGTTACTAACACAATAACTAAGTTTATCTACAAGCTTCTTTATTGTTAGCATATACTTAATGTTTACTCGCGTGTAACTTTGAGATTTCAAGATAAACAAAAGGCTAAAACGTAATGAATAAAACACTCTTTGGCTTACATTTTAGGCTCCTGTTAAACTGGCGGTTGCACCGCTGCGGGGATTCACTCATAGACCATCGTAAACTCGTAAAATTACATGATGTGTGATTATCCGCCATCTTTTGTTTATCTTTAGAAACCGTTGCGGGGTTTCACTTATAGGCAATCGTAAATTCGTAAAATAACATGATGTGTGATCATCTTTTGTTTATTTTTAGAATCATGATGTGATCACTGATTTCTTTACCAGCACTTTACTGCTCTTAAAGCGCTTGTTCTGGATTAATTGAAAAAAAAAAACAATTTAAGCCTAACCGATAATAACTTCGGGAATGTTTTTCATTTTTAAACAATTACCTTATAAAAGCCGCCAACAAACTTATTCAGTAGTGGGAAACCGACCTCGTGTAGTTTAAACAAGCGATTTCCAGTATCGAATTGACAATTTACCACATTTAAACCTCTGTGTACTCGTAGTTTGGAGCTTAAAACTCTCATATTGTCTGCATCGATTTACAAGAGGATTTCCGCGGCAGGAACGGGGAACCGTCCATTTAGGATGAGCCTTAGTTAATTAATTTGTTGGCGTAGTAAATTAAATTAATGTCCCAGCTTCAATATGCTCTGCACGTTAACAGCCCACGTGCTTTTAACGTTAGTTTGTACCACACGTTCGTGCCTCCACATTACGTTCACGATTAGGACTACATTAAAATGCGTTATCTAAGCTTACGCTATAGAAAAGATGTTAATTTAATTTATCCGACCTTTTGAATCCACTACTGAATATAACACTTTTAATCAAGAATTAAACTTTATCCCTTTTTCACTAAGATTTATTCATATTTACCATAGTGGACAGATGCGTCGATGCCGATGTTTCGCACTGGTAAAACTACCTAGTTACTAGCGTCTATCATTCATTCATACATTATCTGCCGACTTCCAAAAAGGAGACGGTACTCAATTCGGGTGTATGTTTTTTTTTTTTTTTTTTATGTGTGTTACCTCATAACTTTGTACTGGGCGAACCGATTTCGATGATTCTTTTTTCATATGAAAGCTGATAGTTCTCGTGTGGTCCCATATAAATTTGATCAAGGTCAGACCAATGGTTATTGAGTTATTCTTAAATAACCTATATTGAAGTCGGCTGTACAAAATTTTTAATTTTAAATTATTAATTACAACTTATCAAATGTCCACTGTTGAACACAGGTTGTCCTATGGGGATTGCCTCATATTTACCATATATTATTAGGGGGATATTTAACATAGTTGCCACACTTGGCAGGTGGATTGGCAAGCATTTTTTTTCAGTTGTTATCCTTTAATTGAAGCTAATTTTTTTACGGATTATTTCGCGTTTAATTTTGTTGTTGTTAACATTAGTTGTTATCCTGTTTCATTTTCCCACTATCGCCTCTCATTCTCACAATACCCAAGAGATGCTAGGAAGCATGGAGTGTAGAGTACAAGGAGAACCATCTTAGAAGGGGCGAAAGTTGAAAAAGTGTCCCACTATTTACTGAAAATAGAGGTTCCAAAACTTACCACAATAGAGCTGGCATCTGAAAACTACGATATGAAGATAGCTGTTGTGAACGAAGTGAAGTCAGCCGAATTCAAATATTTAAAATATTTCATGACTAGAGTAGTTAGTAAAATGCCAGTATACAAAATCTCAACTATTTACGTAGTACAAAACCAAGCGTATTGGTCGGTCCTTGTTTATTTCTCCATCTTATTCTAATTACTTTTGGCGCTTTTTTAAATTTATCCTATGCTACTGCAGCGCCACCCTTATTGCACACGTTTTTGGGACACTTTTCTCATATAGAGATGGTCCTCCTTGTACTCTACACTCCATAATAGGAAGTAATGAATTTTCTCCGCCACTACGCGTCGATTGCCCGTTATTTAGCCATTAGGATTTGGGTACACTGTTGAATATGCCTGCCACTATTTTTCGATCGCCGGAGCGTCGTTCGTTGGTGAAGAGTGCATCCTGTGTGAGGTTTGCCTTTGGAGAATAAGTTAGTATAATGGAATTATGATTTTACACCGTCCTTTTACACTCATACAGCAGAAAGGTCTTATTTAATACGTATAAAGTCTCCATACCAATATTTTGCACCTAATCGGTATCTCAGATTGTTCAAACCATAGACATAGATACTATGTCTATGATTTAAACATCTAAATAACATTTATGTACGCTTCATTTTAATAAAAATATTAAAATACAACTTCCAAAGACAATGAGACTTATTGTGTCGAAGTTTCCACTTAAGAAGCTATTGATTTTATAAGATTTATTTAACATAAAATACTTCATTTTCTCTATATGCTATAAAACAAAGTCACTTACCGCCATAGATTACGGTATATATACTAGAGATAGATGCGCGACTCAAATTTAATTTTCGTTAGTGTCGTGCTTTGCCGAACAGATGGCGCTTAATTCTTACAAAAGAAGGAACTTGAAAAAAAGGGAAAAATACACATTACATATTTATATATAATATTATTTATATATTGTTTCGGGACCGCCCGGTTACCCACCTACGTAGTACTATTATTTATTCTGTGCCTGAGCTATTATAACCTTGTACGTAGTGGTGAAATTTACCTTCGTATTCTAATGATATTTTAGCAGTTTTTCATTACCTGAAAACACAGATAAAACGACATTTTCTAAAAATAAATAATGTTCAATAAATATTAATAACAATTTTTAAGCGAAACTATCAGTGACCACTACTAACTGCGTAGTGCGCATGGATCATTGCGTATGCATAGACTTAATATATAAGTGTGCCCTCTAGTGAGATTAAAATAAAGTTTTTCTTTTTTTATAGGATAAGGGTGACAAACGAGCACACAGTCCACCTGATGGTAAGTGGTTGCTGCGGCCCATAGACATCTACATCTATCCTCGTTTGCGAATCAAAATGCAGATGCGTTGTCACCCGTGAGGGCTAAGTTGGAATGCCTCATTTCCAGTAAAAAGGGCCTCCGGCCACCTGCACTCACCAAGCGAAACGCAGAGGTAAACCTCTACTTCACGCTGGTATTCTGTGAGGTCGTGGTACCACCCCGGTTCGAGCCGGCCCATCCGTGCGACAGCAAAAGCTACCGCGTGGCTCTACCACTGTTAAAAATCTATCTAGTGAAGATTCCGAAGTGATAGTCTAGCCTATCACTTCGGAATGTAGATGGAAGCACATAAATCGTATCATTTTGTTCGTAAAATAATGTTCTACGTTGCATGCCTATGCTTACCGCCGTCTGTACGATCGTTTAGATCATTTAAATTACCGCAACGGTTTTTGATGCAGTTTTTCATCAATAGACAGAATGATTCAAGAAAAAGGGTTATATGTATAATAAATGTATGTTATATAATTCTTATCCGTGTGTATGTGCATGAACTCCTAAACGGCTGGACCGATTTTGATAAAATGTTGTATGTGTGATTAAGTTGATTAGAAAATGGTTTAGATTCACAATTGGACCCGGTAGGTAGCGTTGTTGTAGAGATCCAGAAATCAACAGTGCGAAGCCGGGGTGGATCGCTTGTGTATTAACATAAAAAGATAATATAAAAAACTTAAACTAAAAATATCCTCACGACATAGTGTCTAGAACGCTGCTGCTGTACCTCGATAAATGACCATACCTACTTAGTCTGTTTTGCAAGAATAGAACAAGCCCTCTTGTCACCAGAAGCGACAACTGAGTCGCATACACAGTTTCTTTAGGAACTTCACTTGTAGTGGTCGCTCGGATCGATTGTCTCTACAGCCAACGGCAAAATATGTAGTCACCTCTCATATTTGCGTCAATTTACGTGGTAGAGCCATGCTGCAGCTATATAGTAGTATAGTTGTAGCACGAATGGGTCGGCTCGACCGGGGAAGAACCACGCTCTCACAGAATACCAGCAAGCCAATAAAATAGCAGCTAAAAACTGCTGTGTTTCGCATGGTGAGTGTAAAGAACCGGAAACCCTTTTTACTGGAAAAGAGGCATTCCATCTTAGTCCTCACGGGTGACAACGCATCTGCATTTTGATTCGCAAACAGATGTCTATGGGCCACAGCAACCACTTCCCATCAGGTGGACTGTGTGCTCGTTTGTCACCCATTCGTATAAAAAAAAAACAAGATAAACTCTGAGATGAGAGACCCTCCAAAGTGTCTACGCATTAGCATCCTGCGTCTTTTAAGCACTTTGAAGTCGGCTCTACTTTGTATTGATGTTAATGTTTTATTAACCTTTTTGAGTTGATTATGGAATATCACAAGCTCAAGGTAACAATTAGAATGTCGTTCAAACATTAATAATTTCATCCGTTATTTTCCACTCTTATATTTATAGATTGCGAATTTATATTTGACACAAGTGGTTACCTCGCTTACGCGGATCCCGGATGGTGGAAGGTCATGTAATTTTTTAACGGTGATAGAGCCACGCAGCAGTTTTTGCTATTGCACGTATGGGGCCGGCTCGAGCCGGGTTGGTACCACGACTTCACAGAATACCAGCGTGAAGTAGAAACTCTGCTTCTGCGTTTCGTTTGGTGAGTGCAGGTGGCCGGAGGCCCAATCCCCCCCCCCCCCATCAACATGGTAGCGGAACTACACGTTAAACTACCCCAGAAGGGTACCAGCACCCCTGGAGAATCCCTCGGTGAGCATCCACGACCATGTTATTCCACTCCTGAGCGTGGATGCTCAGGCTGCCCCACGTATTCTGGGGGGAGAAAAATTCCGCTCAAAAACATAACTGCTCGGGGCAAACTGAGCAACAAGACCAAGGCGACACCTGCCACGCTATCCGTGAATTTCTGCAACATCAGGGGCCTTCACTCGAATCTAAACGCCGTCCACTACCATCTCGAGACGGCGAAGCCGGCCTTGCTCTTTCTGACCGAGACGCAGGTTTCCTCTCCGCCTGATATTTCATATCTCTCCTACCCGGGGTGGGTTACCCGTCCACGTCCACGTGTAGCCACGGCTACAGATTCTTTGCTACAACAGGTCCCATCCGCAGAGATCGTGATCCTTGGCGATTTTAACGTGAACCGAGCCATTCGGCGTGGTGGGTTCTTTTGCTCCTGTAAGACTGCATTACGCAGTAAGCAGGAGTGATATCAAGCCTGGGCTGCAGCTTCGGCGACTCGGGATCTAAAAACCAGCACACTTAAAAAGAAGTATAACTTCGCCTCCAGGTCCTTCAAAAGAGTTATTGCCAAGGCAAAGTCAGAGCACATAGGCAGAATTGGCGAGAAACTAGTTCGCCTTCCTTCGGTAATCCGTGCGTTCTGGTCTCTCGCCAAGGCTATCCAAGGGAATTTCTGTAAGCCATCACTACCATCTCTGCACAGGGTGGACGACTCACTGGCCCACGCCGCAAAGGAGAAAGCTGACCTTTTAGGCTCCCTTTTTGTTCAACTCGACTCTTGATGACGGGGGAAAACACCGCCGACCATCCCGCGGTGTGAGTGCTCCATGCCGGATGTGCTGTTCTCACAGCGCTCGGTTCGCAAAGCACTCCTCTCCCTGGACATCCAGAAGTCGAGTGGGCCTGACGGAATCTTACCCAATTGTGCTGAGGACGTGTGCTCCGGAGTTGCCACCGGTCCTAACGCGTCTTTCCCAGTACTCCTACTCCCAAGGCGTAGTCCCGAACTCATGGAAGACAGCTTTTGTCCACCCGATCCCTAAAAAAGGCGACCGCTCATACCCGTCCAACTATAGGCCTATCGCGATCACCTCCTTGTTCTCCAAAATAATGGAATCAATTATTAACTGCCAGCTCATGCGGTACCTTGAGGATCACCAGCTGATTAGTGACCGCCAATACGGTTTTCGTCGGGGTCGATCAGCTGGTGATCTTCTGGTCTACCTGACCCATAGATGGGCAGGGGCAGTAGAGTCCAAGGGGGAGGCATTGGCCGTTAGTTTGGACATTGTGATTTCGATCGGGTTTGGCACAAAGCGCTTCTTTCGAAGCTCCCTTCCTATGGACTTCCCGAGAAATTGTGCGATTGGATCACCAGCTTCCTTGCAGATCGGAGCATCAAGGTCGTTGTAGACAGTGCATACTCCGACTACAAGCCTATTAACGCTAGTGTTCCACAAGGCTGTGTGCTATAACCAACGCTGTTTCTTCTGCAAATCAATGATATGTTGCTAACTGGTAACATTCATTGCTATGCGGATGACAGCACTGGTGATGCTCTATACACCGGCCGTGCCAATATTTCTCGGGAAAACGTCGCCAAGTACCGGAACAAACTTGTGTCTGAAGTCGAGTCTTTGCTGAACAAAGTCTCGGATTGGGGGCGACTAAATCTAGTCCAGTTTAAACCTCAGAAGACACAAGTTTGCGCGTTTACCGCTAAAAAGAACCCCTTTGTCGCATCTCCTCAGTTTCAAGGCACTCCCCTTCTTGTCTCAGCCACTATCGGAATCCTCGGAGTCGACATATCGAGTGACGTGCTGTTTCGTGGTCACTTGGAAGAGAAGGCCAAATTGGCCTCTAAAAAGCTTGGCGTGCTCAGCAGAGCGGGACAGTACTTCATGCCGGCATACCGCCTGCAACTTTACAAGGCGCAGGTTCGGCCTCACATGGAATACTGTTCCTATCTCTGGGCAGGGGCTCCCCAGTGCCAGCTCCTTCCACTTGACCGCATCCAGCGCAGAGCGGCTCGAATCGTCGACGAACGAGTCCTTTCCGATCGGCTCGATTCATTGGCACTGCGAAGAGATGTTGCATCCCTTTGCATTTTCTTTCGCATCTACCACGGGGAGTGCTCTGAGGAGTTGTTCGGATTAATCCCAGCCGCCGAATTTCACGAACGCACATCACGGCAGAACTCCCGATACAATCCACACCATCTGGATGATAGGCGGTCCACCACTGTGCAATTTAGAAGATGTTTTCTTCCTCGCACGACTTCCTTGTGGAATCGATTACCATCAGCGATTTTTCCAGACCGATACGACTTAGGGACCTTCAAGAAAAGAGCGTATTTCTTTTTAAAAGGCCGGCAACGCATTTGCGATACCCTCCCTGGTGTTCCAGCTGTTCATGGGCGGCGGTAGATACTTACCATTAGGTGAGCCGCATGCTCGTTTGCCCCGTCTCCTATAAAAAAAAATCCATGTTGGACCTTCTGCTAACCTCTCATTCGGACGAATATCAGGACTCCGTCGATGCCCCTCTTGGCTCCTCGGACCATTGTCTGCTCTCGAGTATGGTGCCACTCACGCTCCCATCGCGGTTGAGTTCTGTAGGTCGCCACCGTGTTTGGCAATATAGGTCAGCCGATTGGGACGGGATACGGTCTTTTTTTGCATCCTATCCTTGGAGGCGGGTTTGCTTCTCGCTGGATTATCCCAACGTTGTTGCTGATTCTGTTGCTAATGTGGTGTGGTGACACAGGGAATGGAACTTTTTATTCCATCATCTGTGGTACCTATTGGAGGCAGAATCCAGCCATGGTTTGGTCGCTCCTGCAAAATTCAATTACGCCATAAGCAAGAGTACTACCAGGTCTGGGCTAACGCAACGACGTTACGGGTTACCCAAATACCAGCGGTCTTAAAAAGAAGTATAATTCCGCCTCCAGGTCATTCAAAAGTGTCATTGTCGAAGTAAAGTCAGAGCACATCGGCAGAATTGGCCGGAATTGGAACTAGTTCGTTTTCCTTCGGGAACACGTGCATTTTGGTCTCTCGCCAAGGCTGTCCAAGGGAACTTCTGTTAGCCATCTCTCCCATCTTTGCACAGGGAATACGACTCACTGGCCTATGCCGCAAAAGACAAAGCCGATTTGCTGGGCTCACTCTTTGCATCCAACTCGAGTCTTGATGACGGGGGGAACACGCCGCCGACCATTTCGCGGTGTGAGTGCTACATACACGATGTGCTGTTTACCCAACACTCGGTGCGCAGAGCACTTCTCTTCCTGGTGGACGTCAACTGGTGGACGTGCTCCAGAGTTGGCACCAGTTTTAACGCGTCTTTTCCGGTACTCCTACTCCCTAGGAAATCTCCCTAGGAAGTCTCGAAATCATGGAAGGCAGCTTTCATGCACCCGATCCCTAAAAAAGGTAACTGCTCTGATCCGTCTAACTATAGGCCTATACCTTGAGGATCACCAGCTGAGTACTGACCGTCAGTACGGTATCCGTCGCGGTCGCTCAGCTAGTGATCTTCTGGGTTACCTAACTTATAGATGGGCAGAGGCAGTAGCGTCCGAGGGGGAGGCGTTGGCCGTTAGTTTGGACATAGTGAAGCCCTTCGATCGGGTTTGGCACAGAGCGCTTCTTACGAGGCTTCCATCCTATGGGATAAGGCCGGCAACGCATCTGCAATTCACCTGGTGTTGCAGTTGTTCATGGGCCGTGGTAATCACTTACCATCAGGTGCACCGTATGCTCGTTTTTCTTATAGGAGAAGGGTGACAGGTGGTAAGTGGTTACTGTGGCCCGTAGACATCTACATCTATCTTCGATTACGAATCCTAATGCGGATGCGTTATCATCTGTGAGGACTAAGATCGAATGCCTCGTTTCCAGTAAAGAGGGTCCCCGGTTCTCTATACTCACCATACGAAACACAGCAGCGTTAAGCTGCTATTATACGCTGGTATTCTGTGAGAGCGTGGTCCTTCCCCGGTCGAGCTGACCCATTCGTGCTACAACTATACTACTAATATAACTGCAGCATAGTTCTACCACGTGAAAAAGGTTTGCCCCTCTCCTATAAAAAAAATTGAACTACTTGTCCAGAGACCACTTTAAATATAGAGTTTTATGTATAAGTACGAAACGGACGAAACCGCGAGTAAAAGTTAGTTTTTAAATAATTAAGACGGCTTCTAATAAAATTAAAATGACGTGGAGTATAATTAATTGTGAAACTGGTAAGGTCAACTCTCGCAATTCAAACTACCGGTTAAGTATAATATTTTATATATATGATAATATATTAACTTTGACCTCTCAATAAATTTGTGAAAATGTAATATACGTACACAAAAATACAAGTAATTTTACGAAAATAAGTGATATTCATTCTCTTAATACTAGGAACAGACACAAGCTAGTAGTACCAGTTAGTCAACCCCACCGGATCAGTGATTCATTCTTGGGGCTACGTATACACTTTTACAACATAATCCCAGAAAATGTATAAAATTAGACCTACTCAAAGTGCAAAAACTTTATAAAACAAAGATTGTATAAAAGGGGTTATTATAATATTAAGGAATTTATGGATGATAATAATCCCTGGGAATGAGGTAATCGCTACCAAGCTATTTCAAATTTGTTTTGTGTGGTTAATCATGTAACATACATGATTGTGAGCTTTTATTCAAAAAAAGTCCCGCTGGGTTTCTATTATAATTTTAAGTATTAGTTGCGTATAGTTCTTCCCAGGACGGAGTTTTTTTCTTGAACCAGTTGTAATTAAATAATTTAAAATTAAAAATGTTGTACAACCGACTTCAATATAAATTATTAATAATAACTCAAAAACTACCTTGATCAAATTTATAAAAGATCACATGTGAAGTACCAGCTTTCAAACAAAAAAATAATCATCGAAATCGGTTCACTCAGTAAGAAGTTATGAGGTAACACACATAAAAAAACATACAGTCGAATGAGTCCCGGCTCGGTATCGGTAAACAAATAACTTAAAATTAAAAAATTTATACAGCCGACTTCAATATAAGTTATTTAAGAATAACTCAAAAACTATTGGTCTGACCTTGATCAAATTCCATACGGGACCACACGAGAACTATCAGCTTTCATATAAAAAAAGAATCATCGAAATCCGTTCACCCAGTACAAAGTTATGAGGTAACACACATAAAAAAAACATACAGTCGAATTGAGTACCGTCTCCTTTTTGGAAGTCGGCAGAAGAGTGACTTTCAATAAGTATTATTTATAATCTATACATATTGAATAAAAAAGTTTCTGTTTTTATTTCAATTATCAAAGACGTATCAGATAGAAATATCAGACTTTACCGATTTTATATTTTTAAGATACTTGCGAAAATGGGAGGCTGGTATTTTTCACTATGGTTACCCGGTTACCCCAGACGACTAAACCGAATATTTAATCAGAATTTGGAGTTACTAAAAATCTATTACAATTCGGCCGGTATATTTCTACAAAATTATGCCTATCCTTCTTGAGGGTTTCACAGCAAAAACAAACTGTAAACATGGAATCAAATACCTATTTTATATATTTTATTTAGTTTTGTTTGTCTAATCGACACCGTACGTTCCACTAAGCAAACCCGGTGTCGATCACAGATCTTCTCAGAACAATAACTAAAGTTTAATTGTTGCTCTAAGCAGAGGTCACTGCTACTTGACTGCTACGATAGTATACTCGTATATACCGAGGTAAGATCACTGTTTGCCTCCTCATCTAACGCAAAGGATCTATTGTCGATTACAAACGTATTACCAGTATACCTCTCTGCTCTTTCAAGATATTATTATTTAATATTTATTCATTCATTACAGCCTATCAAAAGTGTCATTTTTAAGATTGTCTCGTAGGGGTTATATTTACCAAAAGGTATGTCTCTTGGCACGTGGGTTGTAACTGCAATTTTTTTATTCGTCTCTTACGATACTCACAAGATGATTATGAAGTCTTAGAATTAAATATTCCTTCTGTTCATAATGCACGTTCCTGTACAATAATTTATTATGTGGTTCCTGATATAGTTGTTGCTCAAGGCTTGGATGCTTTTTCTTTAAGCCATGTCTTCATTTATCTCAGTATCAAGTGACAATAATCCTTTCAAATACACTGCTTTACGATATATTGATGTGTCACATTGCGTAGCCTTTGGCAGATTTTGACGGCAACTTGAGCCAGCAGACAGTTGGCGATAGTATATCAAAGACAGACACCTTATCTTAACACACACATTACCATAGCACGTGTTTCACCGTTACAACTAATATAATGCAATGTATCGTTACTACTAATGTATGTCTGCGCATGTAATTGTTCAGTCAAAATGAACGTTAAGGGGTTTCCATTTAGCCGTTTACTGATTCGACTAGTCCATTGATTGTTCCTTAACCGTCTACTCGTTCACAATACGTCGATGGTCGAATTACCTAGTTCGTTCATTCAATGCCCATCGCTATAGCAATCCGCCGCTGGTCAAGTTTCCGCCAACCGCCAAATACTCCTAGCAGGTATAAAAACATACCCGGAGCGTTGTTGAACTAAAACGGTGACAACTTTCCGTCAAAAACTCTCTAGGCGATCATTCGAGTATGTATTACAATGGCAAGCAATGGGATAATCAATAAATAAATAATTTGATCGCTTTCTTAATGACTTTGGATTGGATCTGATTAGCTAATAATTAGATTGTGGTGTTTCGGTGTTTTTGGTATTCTCCATTTAGTAGGCATAGGAAGGTAAAGGTAGGAACATTTGGGAACTTTTTATTTTTACTGGCAACACTGGTTATTAGACTTCAAATCAAAGTCACTCTAAGAAGAAGCTGCTGGTGCAAAATTTAAAGTTTTCTTACAATGTTAAAAAAATATTTACGTACCAGCCATAGGCTGGTACTTCAACGAATCAATAATTTCACTCCCGTATTATTAAATCAATGTGCTATCACAAACACTTTAAATTCTGACAGTCTTCTATTATGCAGACGGAAATATTCTGCACACACATCAAATATTTCACAGCCTTTAGAAATAATCAATCCAGTGGTTTTTGAACAAATATGCAATGAAACTCTGGAATCCTTGTGCGAATACTTTGAAGAAATCGTGGAAAAGTCTTCCGATTTGAAGGGTGCGGATATAACATTCAGTGTAAGTCATTTACCTACATTTTCCAATATTTTCCTTGTATAAACATTTGTGTTTTTTGTTTCGGTTCTTAATTAAGTGATAATGATAATATACATAATAGGTTTATTTACGTACCTAACTTATGATAAAGTAAGTAAATAAAGTCACATTAAAGGCTATTTAATTTAAATTTGAATGCTTATTCTTAAGTAAGGTTTTATAAATGCAAATTAACGTGGATTGTAAAGCAAGTAGTTTTAATTGCTTGATGTTGTCTGACCATTCTTTCTACCTTATTGGAAGTAAAGCTAAAGTTCGAGTCACCACCAACTCATTTCTAGTCAGAAATGAGTTGGTGGTGACTCGAACTTTAGGAATAGTCAGTTTGAATAGCCTTTCATGTAGAGGATGTCATGGGGGTCATGGTTTAATAGGTGTAAAAAGTTCTCATCACACTCCTAGGGGGTCAAAATTGCCAAAAACCAAAAAATTTAAAATTATTATTTCAGCTATAACTCTGCTTCCTTTGGAGGTTCTTACACAATCTTTACTTCCCGCATCACACTAGTTATGTATACATAATTTTTGTGTCTCTATTTATTAAATTTAACAACAAATGCTAACACTAATACATCATATTATACAATCACTTAAAGTAATAACATATGTTCCACAATTACTTGAATGTAAACTGCTTCTTATCTTCATATCTTCCTCAATTAAAAAAAAATTACCTCGTAGTAAAATTTAAAACCACACTAATGCTACAGAATATTCTTAATAAAGTCAAAATTAATGTTTTTTAGCAAAATATGACATGCGGTGAACTACTTCTTAAAACAATTCTTAATTTATTAAAAGTGAACTAAATAATGCAATAGAGAGGAGGGGTAATCTTGTAGGTACATAAACCTTAAAAAGTTCCATCAGATTAGGGAAATTAACTGTGGAATTTTAGAGTATGTAATGTGTAAGAGTTAAAATAAAAATAAAACTGCATCTGTTTCTAGGTTACACAGAAAATGCTACTTGCCAGAGAAAATATTCTTGAACATGTTCAATAGGTGAATGTTTGGCATAGTTTGGCCTCCAGACTATACTGCAATACCTAAAAATATTACAAACAAGACTGTTCAATAAAAATATTTTAGTTTTGGTATGAACATATTTTTAGAGTTCTGTGTGATAAAACACAATATTTAAGATACTCTCAAAGTAATGTTATCTGAACGGGAGACAAAAGGTATTTTTTTAAAACATAAACAAATATATATCTCTGCTGTAAATAAATGAAGTATTTAAATAAAAAAATAATATAAAAAATATTATATTCTTACATTGCAAACCTATCAACTTGAAACCATATTTATATAACCATATTTTAAACTCTTTATGATATTAAACATTAAAAATCTTAAAAATGCTTACATACACCATCTAAAGTATTCTTGATAATGAAGATGATTTGCGTAAAAGGCATTAAGTCCGCTCTTTTGTAATTCACTTATGTTAATTGTACAATTAACAATAAATAAATAAATTTAGGGGGTTGGTGATAATCCAATTCATAATAAAGTCACCATTGATCTATTTTGTTGTGAGCATGTGGTAAGCTAGCACTTAAAACTGCAAAAACAATTTCATTGGTGCCAACAGAGATTTTTTTTATAGGACAAGGGTGATAAATCCACCTGATGGTAAGTGGTTGCCATGGCCCATAGACATCGACATCAAACAAAATGCAGATGCGTTGTCCCCCGTGAGGACTAAGATGGAATGCCTCATTTCCAGTAAAAGGGTCTCCGGTTCTCTACACTCACCATACAAATTAAGCTGCTATTTTACGCTGGTATTCTGTGAGAGCGTGGTCCTTCCCCGGTCGAGCCGACCCATTCATGCTACAACTATACTACTAATATAGCTGCAGCATAACTCTATCACATACAAAACCAGTTTTTGTTGCATACTGTGGAATGTAGAGTGAGTGCTTCGCCCCTGTGCTATTATGGCTCTTATTTCGACTTTGCAACGTTTATTGCTAGTACATATTTTTTATACTATATTTTGTATTGAGCCCATTTTAAAATAAATTAATGTTTATTTTTGTTTTTGTTACAGGATGGAGTTTTAACAGTAGCACTTGGTCCCTCCTATGGAACTTATGTAATAAATAGGCAAAGCCCAAATAAGCAAATTTGGCTCAGTTCCCCTGTGTCTGGCCCTAAACGCTATGATTTAATATTAAAAGATGGAGGATATTGGGTTTACAAACATGATGGAGTGACCTTGCATAAGCTTTTACAAGAAGAAATATCGAAGATTGTTGGGACTAAAGTGGACTTTGGGAATTGTTCCCATGGTGTGATCTAAATTATTTATTCTAAATTTTTTGTTTTGTTCTGTTAATTATTAAATAGGTTTTATTTTACATTTTGTTTTATTTTTACTACAAAATGGAGGTAATTGAAGATGGAAATATTATGGATAGAATTCCTATTCTTTTGCAAAGGGACTTCCAATATTATCAGGTATGTAACTGGTGTGTTCTACCTATATGTTTGAGGGGATATGTTAATATATCTACTTATAAATGTTTTAATTAAAATGTGATAATATTTTAAATCACATTAAAAGGGAGGGGGAGGGGGAGGGACACATAATTTTAATCTGTCAATGATCTTATATTAGTATAAAACAGATTCAAATAAAAATTTGTATGGTTTATATTTGATTAATAATGAACAAATTCTAATTGTTGTTAATTGTTTGCTGTAGACTTAAAAAACTGTTGCTACTTATAATATCCATAGGAAAAAGAGAATACAACAATTTATTTAAGACATGTCTGCACAATAGCTTTTCCTAAATACTTTCGATTAAAATTTTAGAACTATAACTTACACTTGTCCCAAACACACACTTTGCCAAATTCTTACTGTGCTGGTAACCTAACCTAATATTTATTTATATTGTAATTTTAGGAAAAGCAGACCGTATTATCTGAGAAAATATGTCGAGGTGTGGTTGGTGGGAGATTAGATTTTCCAAGGAATGCATCGTTTGCTGCAGTGAAGATTGTTTTGTGGTTAGAAGAAGAGTTTCACATTGCATTCAAGTAGGCTTTTTTTCAGAAATATATTTTTTTATCTTAATATTACATTATCGTCAGTCAGTCTATTGGCAATTATATATATTTGGAGCGTGTAGTGCAGAAAATATCTAACCCACAAACTGGCCTAGGTGATCCAGAGGCTCTATTTCCAATATGAAACATCTAAAAAATAACATCTAATCCAAAAATCTACATTCCATTTTCTTTATAATGATGATATAGCGTTTGCCCTTGTTCAAATCTAAATAACTTTGTTATTGTGGGTTGAAACAATTCTGCCGTGTTGCGCCATTTGTTTTGTTGAGACGATGATGATCATAGGCTATTCTAGGATTGGATAGGTGGCGCTGTAATCAAGTTATTACAAATTTTATATTTATGTACCAAGATGATTCATATACACAATATAATTATTTTGGTACGTTACAAAAAAAGATATTTCCAAAATCCTTATAAAGTTATTAATAAATACAATATTTACGCTGTAAAAGTCCCAAAGTTAATTTTGCGTAAAACTTATCACTTTACTTACTGGCAAAAGCACAGCAACTAATTCCCTACAGAGTAGTTTTTTATCTATCCCCTAATAATAATATGTATCTATATAGTATAATAATTAAAGCTACAATAGCCTAATGGTAGGATGCGGTCTGTAAACTTAGTCTGGTTCGAATTCGCGATTCGACTACTGTGGTGAATCACTCTTTACACTAGCAATTTTAAACTTACATAGAGTAGTTAATGGGTATTAGTAATGTTAATACAGTACTACTATTCTTTAAAAAAAATAGGTTAAAAAGTAGAAAAAATAGTTGCATCCATTAACGTTTATCACCTTTTGGAATTTATGGAAATATGATAAGGTCTCACTCACCTACAATGTAATAAAATATAACTTTCTCTCACACAATCCAGTCCTACTAAGCAGGCAAGCATGTTTCGCATTACCTATAGAGATGACTAAGCTCTCTTAAATTTCACAGTACCCAAGCGACCCGTGTTCGAACCATCAAGTTTGTTAATTGCAAGGCTTTTAATTAATAATCCTTTCAAAATCTATTTCTGGATATCATAGTTGGTCATTTCAAGTTACACCAGTTAGCATGCTCTAAATTCATGTGTTGGTGATCATAGCAGAGCAGGGACTTTCACGCCGTTGATAATGTGCCTCGTCGCCTGTCAATGAGATTTGGGTTCTTTAATAAGAACTGGTGACAGACGAACTCACGGCCCACCTGAAGGTAAGAGGCTACCGCAGCCCATGGACACCTGCAATCAATTTCAAACAAAAAAAGGCTACAGATGCGTCACCTCGGGACTAAGATGTAATGCCTCACAGCCTGTAACTACAGGCTTTCTATCAGACCGGAACAGTGCACTGGACACACTGCTTCTTGGCAGCAGAAATAGGTAACAGTGTGGTATCTACCCAGAGGGACACCGATGGAGTCCTACCAACTATTAGGTAGAAATAGGTAAGAGGTAAAAGGATATGAACTGTCAAAATGATATACGTCATTTGTTTAGTGTGAGGGGATGAAGTGCGCCCGGCTCACGAACTTTCTGAGGAATTGACATTCATAATATTAGGAGTTATTCAGTCTATTTAGTCTTCATTCTAGAAGTTGGACCTAAGGAATATCGAGATAGATATGCTGAAATCTATTAGGTTCTAGGGCTAAACGATTGTCTGTTTTAACCGACTTCAAAAAAGAGGGGTACCTCAATTCGACCGTATCTTTTTTTATCTGTGTTACCTCATAACTTTTTTCCAGGTGAACCGATTTCGATGACGGTGTTTCTCATGTGGTCCCATATAAATTTGATCAAGGAGTTATCTTTAATAATTTATATTGAAGTCGGTTGTACAAAACTTTTAATTTTACTACTTCTTTATTACATATTTTTTTAATTTCAGCCTAGGGTCTGGAATGTTTGTGACTGTAAATGCTGGCAAAGGCGATGGCGGTGTAGCAAAAACATCTGACCCAGACAAATTTGTCCAACTCGCAATTAAATCCAGTGATTCTTTACTTGGTAAATATATTTACGTGAAACCCAAAATAAACATTTTTTATTATCATTACAGTACCCAGTTAATTAGTAAATACTCTTTAGAATATATATTATGATTTTGAATTAGTTTACTTTTCGCATATGTCTAAAAAGCTGGGTATTTTAGCTGCATTTTTTCTGCAACAAAATGGGTTGGCTCGACCAGGGAAGTACCACGCTTTTACACAATAACAGCGTAACAGCATAATGCTGCTATGTTTTGTGTGATGAGTGTAGAGAACTGGAGATCGTCTTTATTGGTAACAGGCATTCGGTCTTATTTTCTATCGACTTCAAAAAGGAGACTGTACTCAAATTGACTGTTTGAAGCGTCAGTAGCCTAATGGCAGGGCGCGGACCGCGAACTCGAAAGTTCGTGGGTTCGAATCCGCCATTCGACTACTGCCGTGAACCACTTCTAACACAAGCATATTTATGCTTACCAGAAGTGGTTAAAGGGAATATAAGCATTACTAGAATTTTATTAAAAAAATCGACTGTATGTTTTTTTTATGTGTTACTTCATAATATTTTTCTGGGTGAATAGATTTCGATGATTCTTTTGTTTAATGGAAAGCTGGTGTTTCTCATGTGGACCCATATAAATTTCATCAAGGTCTGACGAATAGTTTTTGAGTTATTCTTAATAATTTTTATTGAAGTCGGTTGTACAAAATGTTTAATTTTAAATTGCCAGTGGTGACGACACATCTGCATTTTAATTCTTAATCAATGTAATATATAGGTGTTTATGGGCTACAGTAGTCATCCTTCCTTATTTAAAAAAATGAAACAGTCTTAATACTGATCAATTGCTTTGATCGTAAGTAAATTAAACCTAAATTTTTCTTTTTAATTTGGACTACCAGAACATCTCCACGTATTGGCTCAAGAGGCACTCGATCACGCTGATCTTCCGGTGTTAACCGCAACACTTGGAGCCGCCGCGTTACTGAAAAATAGCCTGTATTACTATGTCCAACATGTTGAAGAAACTGGCAACACCGAGAGATATTCTCGATTACAGGTAATCTAAAACATATTATAATAAAGCGGCAAAGTGGGTTGTATAAATTGTACCAATGTACCTGTGTGTATCACCGAATTACTACGTGGTAATTATACATGGTAGAGCCACGTAGCAGCTATATTATGGTTGCAGCATGAATAGGTCGGTTCGATGGGGGAAGGACCACGAAATACTCTTACAGAATATCAGCGTAAAATAGTCGCTTAACACTGCTGTGTTTCGCATGGTGAGTGTAGAAAACCTGAGACCCTTCTTACTGGAAACAAGGCATTCCATCGTGGTCCTCAGGGGTCAAAATGCAGATGTGTTGTCAACATCTACATTTTGACTCTTAATCGAGGAAAATGCAGGTGTCTATGAGCCACAGCATCCACTTACCATCAATGGACTGTGTGCTCGTTTGTCAAGCCACCACCACATGCTTGGCAAACAACGGCAAACAGCGAACACCAAACAAGAAACACGAACGTGTGGATGGGTGTTTGCCTGTTTTTATTTTTCTTTGCCAGTGATCGGTGTCGGTGTCGGTTTTTGTGCGCAAATCAAAGGGTGTTCGACAAACGTGTTTGCGATGTATTCAAACGCTTGGCAATCAGTAGTAGTAGGCACGAGCGGCGGACGGAGTTACTAGTGGTTATTATTATACCCTACGATGTGACATTGCCAAACACGCAAATACACGTAAACTTACACATGCTTTCATATACTCACCTATACACGTCTATATCCATGGATATATGTATATATCTTTTATGATATATTTTCGCTCTGTATTATTCTTTGTATTATATGTAACCTATCCGCGAGGGAGGGCTGGTGACCCGTAACTCAATATTTTAATATAAAACCTATAATAATCTTTAATATGTACATCGATATTGTTCACCAGTCAGTAAGCTGTACTTATACTTACTTATCTTCACGCACAATCCCTGACGGGGTAGCCAGAGAGAACAGATCGCCAAGTGTCACGATCCTTACATACCTCTTTCGCTTCTTTCAGATTCATAATCTTCTTCATACATGCACGTCTAGGTATCCGAGTACTCTTGACCCTCCCCTCTTCGAGCAGTTTGCTCACATGGTCTTCGAAAGTTAGTCTCGGTCTACCTCGACACCTTTTAATATTATCTTTCGCGCTATATATTTTCTTCACCATTCGGTCTTCACTCATTCGCTCAACGTGCCCAAACCATCGAAGCACGCCCTTATCAATTTTTGTGATAAGGTCATCTTTCAAACCTGCCATATTATGCGTTTCGCTTTCGGTCGGCCATGGTAACGCCGCACATTTTACGAAGAGATCGCATCTCCACTGCATTCAACTTGCTTTTATGCTTCTTCTGGCATACCCAGGTTTCGCTGCCATATAACAAAGTCGGTACCAACACTGCGTTATGTATTGCAAGGCGTGCGCTCTTCACTACGCCTTGCCTTTTGACTAACGCAGTCAGGGCACCATTGACTTGGTTCCCGGCAGCGACACGCCTGTCCACATCTAAACCACATCTTCCATCCCGGCTAAAAGCACTCCCCAAGTATACAATTTCATTTACCTGTTCTAGACATTCCTGATTTACCCATATTTCACACTTCGTTCTCTCTTCGTCCCTTTCAAATACCAGAACCTTAGTTTTATTGGCATTCAAACGGAGACCTTTAATTTCACATTCCTCTTTCATACACGTGACTAATGCCTGCAGTTCTGCCTCTGATGGTGCAATAAGCACTGCATCGTCAGCATACAGCAGACAATTTACTTTTATGTCACCCAATTTCACACCCAAACAGCTATCTTTCAACTTCTGTAAACAGCTGTCGAGATACAGTATGAACAGCCAGGAAGACATGACACAACCCTGTTTTACGCCCGTTTGGACGCTAAACATGGGTGACAGGTCATGCCCTACCCGCACACAGGCTTTACAGTCACAGTAAAGTGACTGCACAGCCCTTAGCAATCGACCATCCACACCGCACCCCGGCAACAATTCCCACATTTTCTTCCTTACAACCTTATCAAATGCTTTCTCAAGATCCACAAAAGCACAGAAAATCTTCTGGTTAGCAGCCAGAAGCTTTTCCGTGATCATGCGGAGAGAAAACATTTGATCCGTGCATCCTCTTCCAGGTCTAAATCCGCATTGAGCCTCCCATAGAAATCTTTCCGATTTCTCTTGCATCCTACGTGTCAAAACCTTCGAGTAGACTTTACTTGCTAAACTGGTCAAGCTGATCGCCCGATAGCACCCGCAGTCAAAATGTGAACCTTTACCTTTATATAAAGGCACAATGACTGCGGATCGCCAATCATCCGGGACATCCCCCGTCCGCCAGCACAAATTGCACAGCAGATGAAAGCTGTCCCAGACGCGAGGCCCACCATACTTGACCATTTCAGCAGTAACTCTGTCTAGTCCCGCAGCCTTACCACATTTCAAACTTCGAATCGCACGTTCAATCTCTTTCATACTGATGACCTCAGTGTCATCGAGGTCCAGGTCTGGCGTACCAGTCACGGCGTCATCCCCGGATCCCTCACTAAGATCATCACACGCATACATTTCTCTATAAAATTCGCTCCATCGCTGCATGACGTCCGATTTTTCTGTGAGGACGTCATTAGTTCTCGAAAGCACTTTGTTCATTCTTAAGGCCGTCGCACCACTTCGGGTCCTTCCAACCTCTTTCCAGAAGAGTTTGGAGTTCTCCTTAAAGTTGTGCGACAACCTTTTGTCCGCTTCCATTCTACACCTTTCACGCATTTCCTCAATCAATGCTTTCGTGTGAACTTTCTGCAGCTTATATCTTTCTTTCATCTTCTCTCCCATATCCTTATCATTACTAGAGGCCAAGTAGTCTAACCATGCTTTCTTCTTCTTCTTTACAGCTTCTTTCACTTCATCATTCCACCATGCATCTCTTCTTTTACTACTGCCTCTTTTTATTGTTCCACACACTTCTTCCGCTGCACTTACCATTCCATCCCTAAGGTTCTGCCATGTTCTCTCCACACATCCATTTCTGCCATCGATGGTGTCAAGCTTTTCGGCTACCCTCGCATGATATTTGTCCCTAGTATCCGCTTCCTGAAGCTTCCAACTTCGGATGCGACAGACCGAATGTGGTTCTGTTACCGCCGTCCGGTAGCGCCAACCCGCGAACAGACCCCTAAGTCTAGTAATCACTAGATAGTGATCCGTTCCCAGGTCAGCACCCCTGAACACTCGCGTATCCATCACCTGTTTTCGCAGTCGGTCATCCACCAGGAACAAATCGATCATACTTCTCTCATTCTTACTTTCTCTAGTATACATATGGATCTTCTTGTGATTAAACATAGTGTTTGTCACAAGAAGACCCTTTTCCTTGCATACCGCCAGTATAAGCTTGCCAGCATCATTAACCCTTTTATCGCCAAACTTTCCAAGCACCGACTCGTACCCTGGTCGAGCGGTACCAACCCATCCATTCAAATCACCACATACAACAATTCTTTCGTTTCCCCTAGCCAAATCTAGAACTTCTCTTACATTCTCCCAAAACTCCTCCAGCTCAGCCCTGGACGACGAAGCTACCGGCGCATAAACAGCCAAAAGGAATAACTTCGTCAGTCCCAATTTAAAGCGAACCCAGAGAAGTCTTGAGTTCACAATCTTATATTCAGTCATAACATCGACCAACCGAGACGACAGCAGCACCCCCACTCCCTGGCGGGCGCTCTCGCTCTCCGGGACTCCGGACCATAGAGCTAACGCCCCGCCAGGGAGCTCTTCAGTACCACTGCCCTTCCGTTTGGTCTCCGACATACACACGACATCTAATTCTCTTTCTTTCATTATTTCAATCAACTCATTCGTCTTATCTTTCATGCCTCCTCTAACATTCCACATTGTAGGGGGTCATTGTAGAAGCGTGCACGTCGCGACCCCTGCCAGCCCTTTTCAGGGCTGCAATTCTACACAGCTGCGCACCCATGCTAACGAGGGTTAGGGCGTCCCCCCAAGGCGACGCACACCAGCTAGTCCCCGTTGGTGTGGAATGCAGCGCGCAAAGCGGCGATGGGGACCGCCACCCGTCACGCACAGCCCGACACGGCGGAAGGTGGAGGACAGAGTGCAGAGTTGGCCAGTAAGCTGTGAAGAGATAAATAAATTGAATTGAATTGTGTATTTAGGTGCTATTGTATTTTATGTATTTTTTTGTGTAATTTCATTTTGTATTTTTTTTAATAAAAATGGGTCGACCCGAAAGTAATCGCTGCCACAAGCTCGTCGTCTGCCATGTTTTCCCAGCACGTTTGCCAAAAATGTGGATGCCGTGTTTGTGTTGTGTGATTGTCGTCGGTGTTTGACAAGTGTTTGGTGATTCTTGGTGTTTGTGGCAAACACCAAGAAAATGTGGAGGCGGCTTATGCCCGTAGTCGGGAAGTTCGTGATTTTTCACCCCCGTGCCTTGGAAATAATTAAAACCTTTGGTCCTGCGCCTGATCTGCCTCCGGTCGTGTTGGTTTGCCTATCACGATGATGAGGACGATGTATAAAAATATATTAGACTAATGCAGTCGTTTCTTTGTTTTGTAATAATAGTTTACTTATTTGATTCCCTAAATAGGCATGTTACAAACGTTACGTCACCATGGCGGAAGCAGTCGGCGAGAGAGTTCTCGATCTTCACAACCGAGTTCTTTCATTGTACATTCTTCAAGACTCTGGTGGTCGGCCCATTGAAGAACAGAGGCCTATACAAACTGGCACGCCGTCTGTACAAGGCTGGTGGCTTTATATGAATGGTAATTATTAATTTTTTCCCTTTTTAAGAGACCAAATATGATAGGTTTGTTTTCATATGTGAAAGCTGGGGTCAGTTCACACCGAGACGTGACGCGACGCGACGCGGTACGCACTTTTTAAGATAGTGATACAAAATATAACTTAATTTACCACACAAAAAAATACGCATTTTATTGAGGTAATTAGATAATTGAGATAATCTGATGCGCCTCGCGACGTCACGATGCGTTTCGCGGCGCCGCACTGCGTAGTTCTTAACCACTGGTCTCTTCAAGCATCGTCGCGTCGCATCTCTGTGTGAACTGACCTCTATACAATATGTAAAAGATTTTAATGTATTTATTGGTAGTTATAGACATCTAGATGATTCTTGTGCTTGTTATAATCCTTAGTCCACTCAAAACAATCAAAAAATTAAACTTCTGCCAAAAAAGTAGAAGCTGACTTCAAATAACAAAAAATAAGCCCATATCCACATACACTAAGTCTAAGCGCCTCTTCAAAAGATATTATGTGATGTTTTTTAAATTATTTGAAGTCGTCTTCTATATTTTTTTTATACGATAAGGGTGACAAACGAGCACACAGTCCACCTGATGGTAAGTGGTTGCTGCGGCCCATAGACATTACATTAGACACCCGTGAGGACTAAGATGTAATGCCTCATTTCCAGTAAAAAGGGCCTCCGGCCACCTGCACTCACCAAGCGAAACGCAGAGGTAAACCTCTACTTCACGCTGGTATTCTGTGAGGTCGTGGTACCACCCCGGTTCGAGCCGGCCCATCCGTGCGACAGCAAAAGCTGCCGCGTGGCTCTACCACTGTTATAAAAACTTTGAATACTAAAAAAATTGGAATACTAGCGTGAAATAGCAGCTTTATGTTGCTGCTTTTGTACGGTAAATGTAGTAGAGAACCGGAGACCTGTTTTACTGGAAACGGGGCATTCCATCTTAGCCCTCGGGGGTGTCAACTCGTCTGCATTTTGATTCTTAATCGAGTATAGATATGGATGTCTTTGGCTCTAGCATCCACTTACCATCGGGTGGACCGTATTCTCGTTGGTCACCTTTATTCTAATTAAAAAAAAAAAACTTTTTTATAGTTAATTTTTTTACTTCAATATTTTGCGGAGTGAATTATTCTATACTCAATTTTACCTATATTTAATTTAAGGCAGTCGCAAGGACTTGTGGGATACTGTACCTCCGAGAATGGCGCAGAGGATCTTTGCTGGGATGTTAAATGAAACATTGACTATCCTCACTGTGAGGTACTGTCAGGTATGAATACTAATAGGCCTTTTATAGCATGTTTTTCGCAGTTCTTTTCTCCAAGTGATAATCCGTTCAAACAATCTCCAGTAAATGATGTAGAAATCGACTGAGAGATATCCGGAGAATATCTTAAAGCCTCCACGATGTACAGTACAACCTTCTCAGAAATTGTCTGACCTAAAATATCTACTCAGTTAATGGCGAATTATAAGTTCTGCCTTCTGATCAAGGCAAATATTTTCTCTGAACATTGGGAAAAGGTTAAAAAGTTCGCGAATTGGCGGGGTTGGCTAGGGTGAGTTTACTCATCCAGATAGGCGCTAGTAGAGTGACTCATTGTTAGTATATATACCAAGTTTCAGCCTAATCGGGTCATTAGCTTTTGAGTTATCAACGAGTAAACAAGTCAATCGGGAAGAAACTAGTCACTATGGAGAAAATTGAATATCGCGCCGTCATTAAGTATCTCCCTAAACAAGGAACGACACCTCAAACCATTTTTCAAGAGATGTCAGCTGTTTATGGGTACTCCGCTCCTGGGAAAACCATGATTTATAAATGACACACCCTTTTCAAACAAGGGAGGGACTCCATTGAAGAAGACCGCCGACCTGGACGGCCGATTGAGGCTACCACGCTAGAAATAACCGAAAAAGTTGAAAAACTTGTATAGGAAGATGTCCGACTAAAGAAAAAACAGCTTGCAGCATTAATTTTATTATGATTATCAGAAACAACCATTTTAAACATCCTACATCAACACCTTGGTATGACTAAAGTCTGTGCAAGATGGGTTCCGAGAATGCTTTCTGCGCATTAAAAACACGAACGCGTCGAAAGTTGTCGCGAGTTTTTGGACCGCTGTGGAAAGGTGGCGATGAAACTTGGATTCACCATTATGAACCTGAGTCAAAGGAAGAGTCGATGCAGTGACATTAAAAAAGCACACCCCTCCTAATAAGTATAAGGTGTCTCAATCGGCCGGAAATATCATGGCGACGATCTTTTGGGATATAGAAGGTATCCTTTTGATTTATTATAAGGAACACGGTGTTTCCATAACAGGAGAATACTACGCTTCTTTACTAGATAAATTAAAAGAAACTACTAAAAAAAAAGAGGCGTGGAAAGCTTACAAAAGGCGTGCTCCTTTTGCACGACAAGGCGCCCGTGCATACAAGCCATGTTGCGACGGCTGTCATTCACCGGTGCGGTTTCGAACAACTGCGTCACCCACCCTACAGCCCAGACCTGACCCCAAGCGACTATTATTTGTTTCCAGAAATGAAGAAAGAACTGCGTGAGAATACATTTGGTGACGATGATGAAGTGAAGTCGGAAATTTCGGCCTATTTTGACGCCCAAGACAAATCTTTTTTTTTAGATAGTGTTAACAAGTTATTTGATAGATCTAATAAATATATTAGGGTTGAGGGAGAATACATTGAAAAGGAAAAATAGTTTAATGTTTCATTTCATTATCCTTTCCTGTCATTCCGCGAACGTTTTGATCTCCCCCCGTACAATCACTAAGTCTTTCTATTGTAGTGGCGGCTTAATATTCCTATTCACTTCGTCCCGTCTGTCGTAAGTTGCGACTGACGGGAAGACCGATTCCGATAGACGGTTAGATGGCGATATGTATAAGTATCTCTTTTACGTCTGACGTAAAATATCCAGATCGGCGACTTCAGCAGCAAGTAATGAGACCTCTGGGGCGATCTGCTGGCAAGGGTAAATTCCGCCACTAATAAGAAGCCATGAGCCGGAAGCCTTTCTGGCATTTCTTACAGTTGCCTCTTCACCACGGCCAGAAATAGAGTGATGGGTACTCTTATACCGCCAATTACTCTGTCCACTTGTGTACAAATAATAACGAGTTTTGGCGGGAACTTGACCGTCGACAGATTGTTGCTACTGTTTTGTCATTAAAATAATGGTTTGAAGCGAATGTAGATGCATGAAAGTGATGCGATTTTGTGTATTAAGTTTCTGCGCATTTGAACTATTAGTGGAAACAATGAAACAAGTGCTTCGATGTTGATATAAACCTCAAGTTATTTTGTTTGCTTAGACACCTTAATAACTTGAGTAACTGTCGTCATCAATGTCCGCTGGGTTGAGCTGTCGTAAAAATCTCCCAAAAACTTCGCAATGTGACGCATCAGCATATTGTGAAGAAGACAAATGAAGACATGGCTTAAAGGACAAGCATCCAAGCCAAATAAATTAATAAAAAACATTATCATCCTTTTAAAGTAATAAATAGTTTATTATTAGTAATTACTCTCAAATTATTTATCTTATATTTATCGGTCTTAATAGTTTTAAGTCGGCTTTAAATGTTAACTATCTATCTATTAAAATAATATTTGCCACTGTCGCCAACTAACTACAGTTTTTTTCCTATAGTAAAATTATTTTCTCCGTGCAGTTGGTGTCATAAATCATAGCTCGGTCTCAGCCCGGCTAGGGCGTTGAGCATGTTGCGTGGGCGCAACACCATTATCGATAATAACAAATTATTTTTATATTTATTTAATAAGACGAGGTTCGCCACCCGTCACGTTCTGTCCCCCGGAGGGGCGAAAAGTGGATTGCGGAAGCCCGTCTGGCTACATTGAATGTATGTGGAGGAATGAATGATAAGATGGATGAAGTATGCGATATGATGCATGATAGAGGAATAGACGTGTTATGTGTAAATGAGACGAAACGGATGGGAAGGGATGCTACTACACATGGCATGTATACCGCGTACTGGTCTGGTGTAGACGAGACCGAGCGGGCATGCCAGGGAGTCGGTATCATCCTTTCAGAAAGAATGGGTCATTGTGTGAAAGAGTATGAATGTGTAAGCCCGAGACTGCTATGGATACGAATGAAAGTGGGCTTAAAGAAGTTGTTTGTTTTAGGGGTCTACGCCCCAGACATGTCTAAGCCCACTTATATCCGAGAGCAGTTTTGGGAGTTGGTAAGAATGGTGCTAATGAAATGCAAGGTTAATGAAAATATTGTGATATTAGGCGATTTTAATGGAAGGGTTGGGGTGAGGAGGCTTGGTTATGAAAGGATATTGGGAACGTTTGGTGATGAAAGTATAAATGAGAATGGTGAAAGCCTTCCCGCCGTATGCGTGGAAAAGAGTCTTTTTGTGACGAACACTTTCTTTCGTCATAAGAAGATTCACACGTATACATGGGAAAGAGGTGATGATAGAAGTATGATAGATTTCATAATTGTTGATGAAAGAATGAGGAGCGCGGTGGTAGATACAAGGGTTTACCGGGGCTCTAACGTAGGGACGGATCATTACTTGGTCTTATGCCGAATTAATGGTCTTTTCAGACGTTGGAGGCATCGGACATCTGTGTCTACCACTGCTTTACAGCGTATAAGAACAGAAAGGTTACAAGATGAAGGTGTGAGAGAGAAGTTCAAATATAGATTGAGAGAAAATATAAGTGGTATGGCTGAATTGTGTATGAATGATTTAGACTTGGAGACTGTGTGGTATAATGTCAAGAAAGGTTTAGTGGATGCAGCTACCGAAGTATGTGGTGTAAGTAAGAGAACGAATGAAAGGAAAATTAACACGTTATGGTGGGATGATGAGGTACGGATGGAAGTTGAAGCAAAGAAGAAAGCATGGCTAGATTTACTAGCAACCAAGGCTAGTAATTCTAGCAGTATGAATGATGATATTGAAAGGAAAAAGGCAGTCTTTAGACACCTAAATAAGAGAGTAAAAGAAGTAGTTGAAAGGAAAAAGTAAGAAAGAACGGATATGAATGATAGAAGAATATCGGATAACTTCCAGGCAAACATTAAAATGTTCTGGAAACTCGTAAGAACTACCAGGGGACACTCAAAACAGCCTAGAATGAATGCTATACGAGACCAGAATGGCTGTATTCTGAATGACGAAGTTTTGAGTTTAAGGAGATGGAAGGAATACTTTGAAAGCGTGTTTATGAGTGATGAGACGTTTGAATAAAATGAAATAGAAATTCCGGAAGAAGAGGAAATAGATAGAGATATAAGTATAGAATGAATAGAATAGAATAGAATAGAATAGAATAGAATATCGTTTATTTCTTAGTATATGGTAATTACAGATGTTGAAATTATAGAATGATTCACATATACTACCGTATTCGGTGTAGAAATATTACAATTAGAATAATATTTAACACTTTATAGTACTTATTTAAACAAATTTATACATTTATAACATTATATAGGAATTATCAATTGTAAATATATATTATTATTATTATTAATACAATATTGGGAGCATTCATTTATGTATAATTTATAAATTTATAATCTATGAAATCGTTAACAGAATAAAAACACATATCCAAAAGCCAAGAAAATATTGCACGTTTAAATTTATTTATAGGCAACTGTCTGATCTGTGGTGGCAGCTTATTAAAGATTGTTATTGCCATGCAGTGGGCATTACGACTATACAAATAAAGTCTTTGGGATGGTGCCACCAATTGGTTTGGGTTTCTGTCTTGGATCCTCTTGGAAACACGTTCATTTATTGGAAATAGATAGGAATATCTCTTAACGAACAAACATATTTCAAAAATATAGAGACAGGGCAGTGGAAGTATCTTTAATTTTTGAAATAATGGCTTACAATGATCTAAATAATAAGCGCCACACATGGATCTAATACATTTTTTTTGTACTTTAAACACCCTGCCTATATTCACTGAATTACCCCATATAACTAATCCATAGCGAAGTACTGAAGAGACGTATCCATGATATGCACTGAGGACTGTTTCTTTACTGGCTGTGAGTCTTAGTTTGCGAAGAGCGAATACAAATTTATCGAGTTTACTACACACTTTATCTACATGTTCTTTCCAGTTCAATTTACCATCAATAATTATACCTAAAAATAATGTAGATTGTACTGGTTGCAAAACAGTATTATTATATTGTATTTTAACAGGGTGGCACTTTGAATTTAGAGTTTGGTACTGTATTAATTTAGTTTTATTTAAATTTACATGTAGATTATTCTCTTGTAGCCATTGCACTGCATTTTGTAACTCATTATTAGTTTCAAATTCGAGATTATTTTTGTTTAAACAGCTTATGGTTAGTGTAGTGTCGTCAGCAAACAATGTGCATTTATGTTTTAGGTTACTACAGAGATCATTAATATAAATAATGAATAAAAATGGCCCTAGAATGCTGCCCTGCGGCACACCACAGCTATTAGGTTTAAGTTCAGATTCATATGTAACTTTCGAATTATTTTCTATTTTTGAGAGTAATGTTCTTTGCTGGCGATTCGACAGATAGCTTTTAAACCAATCATGTGACTTTCCTCTAATTCCATACCTCTCAAGTTTGAAAAGTAATCGTTTATGCGAGACAAAGTCAAATGCTTTGCTCATATCTAGAAATATTGATATTGTCGACATTTTGTTATTAAGTGCTTCTGTGACCAGCTTAATTAAATTAAAGCAAGCTAGTGCAGTGGAACTACTTTTTCTAAATCCAAATTGATTGTCAACAAGAATGTCATTCTTATTAATATAATTACTAATTTTATCATGCATTACTTTTTCAAAAATTTTTGCCATTATTGGTATTAATGTGATAGGCCTATAATTATCAATGTTTGTACGATCACCTTTTTTAAATAGAGGTCTAATTACGGATATTTTTAGTCTATTAGGAAATATTCCTTGTTCTAACGACAAATTAATTATGTAACTCAGAGGAATTGCTATATGTTTAGCACTTAATTTAATTATTCTTGTTGTGAGTTCGTCATAACCGGTAGCGTGTGTATCATTCAAAGAGTTAATAATTTTCATAATGTCAGTGTCGGTTACTGGGGTTAAAAACAAACTATCTCTTTGAGCGGGAATATTAATGTTATTCAAGTCATTATTCAATTCATCAAAATTATCTTTATGAGTAAGTTCAATAAAATAGTTGTTAATAAGGTTACATATATCATTAGGGTTATTAATAGTTTTATCTTGATAAACTAAGTTTTCAATATTACTTTTATCAACAGAACTATCAAAATTATGTTTTATAATAGACCATGTCGCTTTACATTTATTTTTAGAGTTAAAAATATATTTATCATTATTTATTCGTTGAGATTTTGATATACATTTCTTTAATATTTTAGAATATATAAGATAATTTTTCTTGTGAAAGTTTTTGCTTATAGCATCATGTATATATTTATAATATAATGTTCTTTTTTTAATGCACGATAATTTTAATCCCTTACTTATCCATTTATTTTTTACAGGTTTATTGCCTTTCTTAACACGTATTACGGGAAAACACAATTTGAAAAAAAGAGTATAAAGGTCATGAAAAACGTTAAACGACTTGTTGCAGCATGTTTCTCTGTATACTTCATCAAAGCTTAAAGCTGTTATGCATTCTAGAAATTTATTAATGTTATTTTCATTGAAATCTCTCACAGTCTCATACCAATATTTTATTGATTTAACATTATTGTTATTTTTTGGAAGATAGAAAATTAATGATTGACCTGTATCATGGTCCGAGAGAGCTAAGTTATGTATATTAGTATTCACATTATTGGTTGAAATATTACTGACTATTTGGTCAATACTAGATTTTTTTCTAGTAGGTAAGTTTATGTGAGTTAGCAAATTAAAGTTCTTGAGGACTGATATTAATTCCTTTTTCTGCGTATTCTCTTTGAGAACGTCTATGTTCCAATCTCCGCATATAACGATATGTTTTTTACTATTAAGAGTTAATTTGAATAATACAAGTTCTAGATTTTTAAAAAAAATAGATGTGTCGGAATCTGGTGTTCTATAAATACAAATTACACAAAGATTATAACTCGGCACTTCTATACCGCAACATTCAAAACAATATGTTGTCGCAAAATCATTAATTACCGACAACGGAGTAAAATATATACCTTTTTTTACTAGTATACATGTCCCACCCCGTTTTTTATCCTGTCTTGAGAAATTAGCAGCTAAATTGTAATTTTCTAAATGTAGGTTGCCTTCATGACCAGATTTTAAAAAGGTTTCGCTAAAGCAAATAAAGTCTATATCTCCAATATGCTTCCTCAAATCGGTCATTACTATTTCAAAATGCTCTATTTTGTTTAATATGCCTGCTATATTCTGGTGAAATAATATAAATTGTTGTATGTTATCAAGAGATGTCTTACTAGATGGACCGAAAAAAGCTGTTTTGTTTGACACTGTCAGTCGTTATTAATGTTGGCGAATTGAAATCAGTTTCTAAGTCAACAAGAATACGCTTATAGATACTTACAAATATACATTTTATACCTAATATGTTAATTTTACCTGTTTTATTCGACAACATTTCATAAGTTAAGTCGTAGTTAGTATCAAAGAAATATGCATATTTATAATTTTCAATGTCCATATAAAGTAAATTTTTAAACATTTCTACTCGGTAATTATATATAGGGGCTCCTAGTACATATGTGGGGGTACATAAAATTATATTTGTGTTACTTATTTCTATTAGCGTTTCTCTAATTAATCTGACTAATTCAATTGAATCCACATTCTTTTTAAAGTCACTTTCACCAATCATAATTATACAATAATCTTCTTCATCAAAATTATAGATCTTGTTCTTGATGTCTGACATGAGTTCTTTCAAACTACTGTTACGTTTCATAAATTGACAGTAGTTAAATTTTTCTTCAAATGTGCGCTCTATAATACTTAGTGTGCCGTTGTAGTTGCAGCCATTTAGAATACATAATTTTCTCTTCTTTATACTATCCTTTTCCTTCTCTAATTTGCTTTCTTGTTTCTTAACGGGATATTTTGTTATGGTTATTTCACTTTGAATAGTAGAATTCTTAGTTGACTTCTCACTTGACTGTGAATGTGTACCTTGTTTTTGTTTTCTTTTAATAGGTGTAGTATTTTGTATTTGTTTATTAAATGATTGGTTGCAGGTGTTATTTGTTAAGGAATAATTTTTTTTCATTAACTCTTCATTGATATGTTTAAGATTACTGTTTTCTGTGGAAAGGCACTCAATCTCCTGACGAGCATTATTTAATTCGGACAAAAGTTCTTTAATTCGTCCTTTCAAGTTAGACACTAATTCATCGCTATTTTCGATCAATACGTTTTTATTCGGTAAACTACTTGTGCTGTCATCAAGTGTTTCGTTTAGTTCATAACTGTTATCATATTTTGTATTTGAATCCGACAGAGTCCGTGCACGGCGGAAAGTAATATTTTGCAGAAAATCCATTTTGTCGAGTTTATAATTTATAGTTTTATTATATGTTTGTTTTGTTTATAATAATTTTCATAATGTCAGTGTCGGTTACTGGGGTTAAAAACAAACTATCTCTTTGAGCGGGAATATTAATGTTATTCAAGTCATTATTCAATTCATCAAAATTATCTTTATGAGTAAGTTCAATAAAATAGTTGTTAATAAGGTTACATATATCATTAGGGTTATTAATAGTTTTATCTTGATAAACTAAGTTTTCAATATTACTTTTATCAACAGAACTATCAAAATTATGTTTTATAATAGACCATGTCGCTTTACATTTATTTTTAGAGTTAAAAATATATTTATCATTATTTATTCGTTGAGATTTTGATATACATTTCTTTAATATTTTAGAATATATAAGATAATTTTTCTTGTGAAAGTTTTTGCTTATAGCATCATGTATATATTTATAATATAATGTTCTTTTTTTAATGCACGATAATTTTAATCCCTTACTTATCCATTTATTTTTTACAGGTTTATTGCCTTTCTTAACACGTATTACGGGAAAACACAATTTGAAAAAAAGAGTATAAAGGTCATGAAAAACGTTAAACGACTTGTTGCAGCATGTTTCTCTGTATACTTCATCAAAGCTTAAAGCTGTTATGCATTCTAGAAATTTATTAATGTTATTTTCATTGAAATCTCTCACAGTCTCATACCAATATTTTATTGATTTAACATTATTGTTATTTTTTGGAAGATAGAAAATTAATGATTGACCTGTATCATGGTCCGAGAGAGCTAAGTTATGTATATTAGTATTCACATTATTGGTTGAAATATTACTGACTATTTGGTCAATACTAGATTTTTTTCTAGTAGGTAAGTTTATGTGAGTTAGCAAATTAAAGTTCTTGAGGACTGATATTAATTCCTTTTTCTGCGTATTCTCTTTGAGAACGTCTATGTTCCAATCTCCGCATATAACGATATGTTTTTTACTATTAAGAGTTAATTTGAATAATACAAGTTCTAGATTTTTAAAAAAAATAGATGTGTCGGAATCTGGTGTTCTATAAATACAAATTACACAAAGATTATAACTCGGCACTTCTATACCGCAACATTCAAAACAATATGTTGTCGCAAAATCATTAATTACCGACAACGGAGTAAAATATATACCTTTTTTTACTAGTATACATGTCCCACCCCGTTTTTTATCCTGTCTTGAGAAATTAGCAGCTAAATTGTAATTTTCTAAATGTAGGTTGCCTTCATGACCAGATTTTAAAAAGGTTTCGCTAAAGCAAATAAAGTCTATATCTCCAATATGCTTCCTCAAATCGGTCATTACTATTTCAAAATGCTCTATTTTGTTTAATATGCCTGCTATATTCTGGTGAAATAATATAAATTGTTGTATGTTATCAAGAGATGTCTTACTAGATGGACCGAAAAAAGCTGTTTTGTTTGACACTGTCAGTCGTTATTAATGTTGGCGAATTGAAATCAGTTTCTAAGTCAACAAGAATACGCTTATAGATACTTACAAATATACATTTTATACCTAATATGTTAATTTTACCTGTTTTATTCGACAACATTTCATAAGTTAAGTCGTAGTTAGTATCAAAGAAATATGCATATTTATAATTTTCAATGTCCATATAAAGTAAATTTTTAAACATTTCTACTCGGTAATTATATATAGGGGCTCCTAGTACATATGTGGGGGTACATAAAATTATATTTGTGTTACTTATTTCTATTAGCGTTTCTCTAATTAATCTGACTAATTCAATTGAATCCACATTCTTTTTAAAGTCACTTTCACCAATCATAATTATACAATAATCTTCTTCATCAAAATTATAGATCTTGTTCTTGATGTCTGACATGAGTTCTTTCAAACTACTGTTACGTTTCATAAATTGACAGTAGTTAAATTTTTCTTCAAATGTGCGCTCTATAATACTTAGTGTGCCGTTGTAGTTGCAGCCATTTAGAATACATAATTTTCTCTTCTTTATACTATCCTTTTCCTTCTCTAATTTGCTTTCTTGTTTCTTAACGGGATATTTTGTTATGGTTATTTCACTTTGAATAGTAGAATTCTTAGTTGACTTCTCACTTGACTGTGAATGTGTACCTTGTTTTTGTTTTCTTTTAATAGGTGTAGTATTTTGTATTTGTTTATTAAATGATTGGTTGCAGGTGTTATTTGTTAAGGAATAATTTTTTTTTCATTAACTCTTCATTGATATGTTTAAGATTACTGTTTTCTGTGGAAAGGCACTCAATCTCCTGACGAGCATTATTTAATTCGGACAAAAGTTCTTTAATTCGTCCTTTCAAGTTAGACACTAATTCATCGCTATTTTCGATCAATACGTTTTTATTCGGTAAACTACTTGTGCTGTCATCAAGTGTTTCGTTTAGTTCATAACTGTTATCATATTTTGTATTTGAATCCGACAGAGTCCGTGCACGGCGGAAAGTAATATTTTGCAGAAAATCCATTTTGTCGAGTTTATAATTTATAGTTTTATTATATGTTTGTTTTGTTTATAGTATTTAGAATTCAAATTGAAACTTAAAACATTTACAAAAAGTCAAATGTACAGGTTAGATTTGAACCCGGTCTCAGTGGCCCAACTTGAACGCGTAGCCAATACGCCACCGTGACGTGTTACTAGGTCGCTCAAAATAGTGCTTCTATTACAAACAGATATGAATGACAGATTTGTTATGAGTATTTTGTATTTGTTTGAAAATTTTTCTTCAACCGTCACTTTAAATGCGAATTTAGTTTTTTAAGTTTCTAAAGTATTTATTGTTTTATATTTCTGTTTTAATTTGTCTCACTGTTTAACAATGTATATTAGATCTATTTACTATTATTTTGCGACACAAATAGCACATTTAAACAGATTTATTGTTATTGATAGTTCACTGTAAGATTAATAATAATATAGTCCAATCCGCGTATTATATGTCTTGATATCACTCTCACACACGTATTGAAGAGTTTTATCCACTTTTTTGATAAATCTAATATGATACAGTTCAATATACTATTTTTAAACGATCAAATTACGGGAGCACAATGTTTACACGACAGACAGTGAGTATAGATGAAATAATGAAAGCAATGAAAAGTATGAAAGCAGGTAAGGCAGCCGGTTATGATAGAGTATCTCTCGAAATGCTAAAGGCTGGAGAAGGAGTGGTGGCAGACCTGCTGTGCACCTTGTTTAATTTATGTTGGGAACTTAAGCGGGTACCGGGAGACTGGTGCAAAGCCGTGATAGTCCCAATATATAAGGGAAAAGGATCACAGCAGGACTGTAAAAACTACCGTGGTATCAGCCTTCTTAGCATTGTGGGAAAACTGTATGCTAAGGTACTAATTGAAAGAGTTATGAAAGAAACTGATGGAAAAATTTGGGATGTGCAAGCGGGATTTAGAAAGGGAATGGGATGTACGGATCAGGTCTTTTCCATGCGCATGATCGCGGAGAAGTTTTTGGCCAAAAACCAAAAAGTTTTTTGTGCGTTCATAGACTTGGAGAAGGCTTATGACAGAGTGGACAGGGATGTGTTATGGCAAACACTGAACTCATTTGGGTTGAGCGCTGGCTTGATACAGGCATTGAAGTCTCTATATAGGGACTCTAGTGCTTGTGTCAGGATCAACGGGGCCTACTCGGACTGGTTTGGCATCCATAAAGGTGTCAGACAGGGCTGTGTGGCTTCCCCGTGGCTGTTCAACCTATTTATGAACAGTTGTTTGGAAAATTTGAAAGCAGAAGAATACGGGTTAAGAATGGGTGAGTTAACCGTCAAATGCCTTTTGTACGCCGATGATCAAGTCATACTTGCGTCGTCGGCAGCCGAGTTGCAAATGATGGTTACATTAATGAACAGGACATTAAAAGAAAAGGGAATGAAAGTGAACGCAAGTAAGACGAAAGTTATGGTTTTTGAAAGAGAAGAAAGTAAAACGATATGTGAAATAAGAATAGAAGGGGAGTTGGTAGAGCAAGTAGATGAGTTTGTGTATTTGGGATGTGTGTTTAGCAGGGATGGTAGATATGATCAGGATATAGAACGACGAGTGAATGCAGGAAATAGATTGAATGGGGCTCTACACTCTATTGTGAAAAGTCAGAATGTGTCCAAAAAGGCACGTTTGGCAATTCACAGTGCTGTGTTAGTGCCTACTTTAATGTATGGTAGTGAAAGTTGGGTATGGCAGAAGAAGCACGAGAGTAGAATAAATACTGTAGAAATGCGGTCATTACGTAGTATGCTAGGGCTGAATCTGAATGACAGGGTGAGAAATAGTGTGATAAGAGAAATGTGTGGTTTGCAAGATGATGTTGTGACTAGGATTAAGAAAGGAATGCTTCGGTGGTTTGGTCATGTAGAAAGAATGAATGAGGAAAGAGTGACAAAGCAAATTTATGTTGCAGAGGTGAATGGCAGAGTCGGGAAGGGTCGCCCTAGGCGAAAGTTTATCGACCAAATAGGCGATATATTGAAAATGGGCCAAATTAAGAGTACCTTTAACCGACGAGCGTGTATGCGTAGGTATATGGATGTGGAGGAAGCGAGAGAGGTGTGTCAGGATCGTGCCAAATGGAATTCCATAGTCTCTGCCTACCCCTCTGGGTGACAGGCGTGAGTGTTTATGTTATATGTTTGTTATGTTATTTAATAAATATTTATTAACTATAATATTTACATAATAATGTAAATGACTTTTGTATTTATTTTTAATATAACTTGTTACATTCCAAAATATTTGTACTTATAGTTTTTTTAATACATAGATACCTAATTAATCATTTATTTTATATCATTATTATTCTTATTTTAGTAAATATGTTGTTTTATTTATTTTTTTATTACTAACCCACATAATGACAAAACTAAATACACGATGTCGATAACGTTTATCGACAACAATAATGCGCATCACTATGCTCGTCCCTAAGGCCCGTGAGTGAGAGAGAGAGCGAAATACTCCGATGACTTATGATCCATACTGGATGGACAAAATAATTCTAACGAATTATTTTAATTCTAGTATAGTTGTTATTAGGAAGAAGCTGCTGCACATTTCCTAGTTTGTTTCAGTCTGTTGCCTTTTACGACACTCACGAGACGATATGGGGTAATGGATATTCTTGTAACTATAAACAAATTTTAGCTATCAAACAACGTTAAATTTAAAGTTGAAAAAGTTAAAGCCTATATTATACATCTCTCACTTCTAAGAGGGTTTAAGGCCATGGAAATGTCCACCACGCTGCCCCAATGCGTGTTGGCGAACTTCACATACCTTCCAAAATTTTTTTTTTCTTATTTCTCAGACATGCAGATTTCCTCACGATGCTTTCCTTCACTGCTGAGCACGTGGTAAATCGGTAGTTAAAATTGCAATTAACAATTTCATTGGTACCGGCGGGGATCGAACCCGGGTTGCTCGTGTACTGTGAAATTTACAGCGAGCGCTTAGCTCATAAGCTACCACGGCTCTTATGATATTGAATTTATTCCAGACTAATACAACAGAGTCAACAACGCCGTTACTGCTGAATGACATCTTGAACATATTACTATGTGTGGCTCAACTTTTACCTTCGATTTGCGCCAGTGGTGCAGACTTGGCTGGATTGGACGTCCCAAAGCAGACGAGAGACGTGAGAGATCTTCACGCTAAGTGCAACGAGCTGTTTAAATGTATGATTTACAGGGGAGCCGAATTACATTTTCTACATCAGGTAGGCACTTACACGTTTTTATGGACCGTGTTTTGCAGAAATGTTTCAATTCACAAAATCGTAGTTCTTCAAATTTGAAAGATAAATATATTTTTCTTGTGGAATTTTGAAGAAATTGAAATATAGATTTTGGGATTATTTGTTATTTTTCAGAAGTCTTTCATACTTGAATATAAAGTGAAAAAAAGAGCTGTGGATCATTATTTTTCCCATCTTAAGAGTTGGATCATTTTTGTTGTTATTTAATGCATGGGAGAATTCACAGGATGCTTTGGGTATATTTTGTGACCTATCCAAAGCCTTCGATTGTGTTCACCATGAAACATTAATCAGGAAACTTCAACACTACGGTGTAAGAAGTGATGCTCTTGAATTAATTATTTCATATTTAAGTAAGAGAACGCAAAAAGTTGTCATTAACAATATGAGTTCTTCAGGGTCGATGGTACAGATGGGCGTGCCTCAAGGCTCAATTCTCGGCCCCTTTCTGTTTCTTGTATACATTAATGACTTACCTTACATAGTAGGAGATAACCATGATATAGTATTATTTGCAGATGATACTTCTTTAATTTTCAAATTAAGTCGACAATTGCTAAAATATGACGAAGTAAATAATGCTATATCTAAGTTAGTAAATTGGTTCAATGTTAATAATTTGCATTTAAATGGCACTAAAACGAAATGTATGAAATTTATGACTCCAAATGTCAAACAATTAAATTCTAATGTAATTTTAAATGGGGAGAAACTGAGTCTTGTAGATACCACCATTTTTCTTGGAATCACACTAGACGCGAAGCTTCAATGGAGCCCCCATATATCAAAACTAGCAAGCAGACTTAGTTCTGCAGCATATGCCGTAAAAAATATTAGGAGTCTAACTAGTGTTGAAACAGCTAGACTAGTTTACTTTAGCTATTTCCATAGCATAATGTCGTATGGCATTTTGCTATGGGGACACGCAGCTGACACTGAAATTATATTTGTTTTACAGAAGAGGGCCATTAGAGCAATTTATGATTTAAAGCCTAAAGAGTCGCTGCGACAAAAATTTAAGGAAATTAATATATTTGGCCTCTCAATAAATTTATGAAAATGTAATGTGTACACAAAAATAAAAGTAGTTTTACAAAAATAAGTGATATTCATTCTGTAAATACTAGGACCAGACACAAGCTAGTAGTACCAGTTACTCGACTCCATCGAGTCAGTAATTCATTCTTGGGGCGATGTATACGCTTTTACAATAAAATTCCAGAAAATATACAAAATTTGACCTGCTCAAAGTTCAAAAACTAACTTTGTATAAAAAGGGTTATTATAGTATTAAAGAATTTATAGATGATAATAACCCCTGGAAATGAGGTGATCGCTACCATGCTATTTCTAATTTGTTGTGTTGTTAATTTGTGTAACATACATGATTGTAAGCTGTTATTTAAAAAAAAGTCCCGCTGGGTTTCTTGCTGGTTCTTCCCAGGACAGAGGTTTCTTTCGAACCAGTGGTAATTATATAAAAGAGTGACTTTCAATAAGTATTATTTATAATCTATATAGAATAAAAAAAAGTTTCTGTTTCTGTTTCTGCACAACACGGTCCTTATTAGCTTGACATGTACATGTCAAGTACCTATGTAAAAATGCGATGGTATTTCTTTGATTCAGATTTCACTCGCATGTGGACGTCTGCTCAAGGTCGCTCAGCGAGCTATGGAGAGGGCTATGCTCGGGGTTTCTCTGCGTGATAAACTTAGAAATTAGGATATCCGCAGTAGAACCAGAGTGACCGACATAGCCCAACGGATTAGTAAGCTGAATTAGCAATAAGTTGGCCATATAGCTCGAAGAACCGACAACCAATGAGGAAAAAAGGTTCTCGAGTGGCAGCCTCGAATCGGTTGCCGAGGGGTTAGGCGACCCCCCCCCACTAGATGGAATGACGACCTGATAAGACATGCAGGAAGTCGATGGATGCAGGCGGCTATTGATCGTGCTTTGTAGCATTCCTTGGGGGAGGCCTATGTTCAGCAATGGAATTTCATAGGCTTAAATGAAGGAATGAAATGTAGATTTAGTTGATTAGCAGTCAAAATACGGCCGACTACTGCGCAAAGATTTTCTCTCGTTTTTGAGAGGGTATTAGGGCAGGTCTTTTAAGACGTGTTATCACTTGGCAGACAGTGACTTCACGAAATATTATGTAACATAGCCCCGCACCAAGGAATGCCACAAAGCACGATCCTTAGCCGCCTGCATCCATCGACTCCTTCCATATCTTACCAAGTCGTCACTCCATCTTTTGGCAGGTCTAGTATAAACGACATAGCCCAAGGGATCAGTAAGCTAAAATGGCAATGGGCTAGCCAAATAGCTCAAACATAATTATATGGCCTTAGAGGGGTTTTGCCATAATTGCCACGCTTGGCAGTTTTTTATTATTAAACATTTGAGGTCTTATTAGAAAGATGCTGCTGTCCATTTTCTGCTTCAGTTTCCCTCTGTCGCCTCTTACAACACCCACGGGACAATATGGGGTAGTGGGTATTCTTGTACCGTCCCTAGTCATCTTAATATTTTAATTCACTTTTTTAGTGCTACAGTTAAATGAACTTAATGAACTAAATCCATTTCAGGTGTTTAAGTCAAAAGAGCAGGGAATAACGGCCAAAGAATGTGCTTACCCATGGTTTACTTTCGTCAGTCCAAATCTGTTTGACAGTTTCGACGATTTCACCGTTAAACATACTAAGGATCTTCCGAACAAAACTGCCATTGGATTGGAATTAATAGTCCTACTCGCCCAACCTCAGCCTTCGTGGCCTCTATTGGTGAAGGTAATGAAACCCGTACAAGTAAAATTACGGAATACTTTTACGAGGGCACTGAAAGTTCTTAGAAAATCAAAAACTGAACAAGTTTTTTTATATCTTTTTTTATAAATTATTTTTTTATTATAACTATCGTTTAAAAGTGGCCAATGAGGGCTAATAATCTGCCACTCACCAGATGTCGCTAGTTGTGACTGAGGTAAAGTTTTTTGTTACATAATGTCAGTTAATTGATAAATCAGTTTTAAATAATAGTTTATCATTACCTAGAATATTATATTAATACACAACAAAATGCGTCAGTGGTTTGATTTTTTATTTTTTGCACTTTATAACTCTTTTTTTAAAAAAACGGCTTTTATTTATATTTTATAGTTTGGTTTATTCATTTCTAATGTAATTAATATAAAATATACCTAATAATACAAAAAGAAACCTTCAAGATTACATTTTCCTAAGAAATTATCATCCCCGCTATGAAATCTGTCAAATATTTTACCTCACTGTAAAGTGGCGCCGCCCTGGTGGCAGAAAAAGTCGGGGATGCCCTCATTCTAAAAACTTTCAGTGTCATATTCGTATTTTTTATTGAAGACTAGAATCCCGCCGCGGCTTCGCCTATGCAGTTATATTAATGTGGCGTCATTAAGGTTTTTTTTTAAATAATCATCATCTTCATCAATCAATCATCAAAAACCTACTTTTTAATCAATATTTCGATTTCTGAAAAATAAAATTACTTCCAGGTTTTTCGGATTAAATATAGCCTGGACCAATCCTGGCATTGTTCTCTATTTGTTAATGAAGTTTCATCACAATCGTTGCAGCCATTCCGAAAAGTAGCCCGGACAGACAGAGATACATATAGATAGACAGACTAAATTTCTACAAATGGTTATTTACGTCTAAATAGCATGTCAGCAAATAACCCCCTTAGATCAATTAAAGGCAGATATGTCAATATAGCAGGCAATCACTTCAATTTTATTTATATGTATGTATAGAAAAGGTGACGAAATACTATACAGTTTACTTGATACCATGGGAATACTGAGACGCCTAAACTACCCCTATATCGTCCCATGGATGTCACAGAGGGAAAGTGAAACAGGAGATGAGCAGTAGCATCTTTCTTATAATAACTCAAAAAAATGGGATACGTGGTAGAGCCATGCTGCAGCTATATTAGTAGTATAGTTGTAACACGAATGGGTGCTACAACTATACCGGGGAATGTAATGTAAATGACCGGGGAAGGACCACGCTCTCACATAATACCAGCGTAAAATGGCAGCTTGACACTGCTGTGTTTCGTATGGTGAGTGTAGAGAACCGGAGACTTTTTACTGGAAATAGGCATTCCATCTTAGTCCTCACGGGTGACAACGCATCTACATTTTGATTATTTATTGAGAATAAATGTAGATGTCTATGGATGACAGCAACCACTTACCATCAGGTGAACTGTGTGCTCGTTTGTCACCCTATCCTATAAAAAAAATGGAGAATCTATGGCTGGAGGAGGATGTTCAGCAGTGGACTTTGATAGGCGGTAATGGATGTATAATGGAATATGATCTTATTTCTTCTTCATTTATAAAATCAATAAATTCCACTACTGAATACGGGCCTCTTCTATTATAGGGAGTATTAGACATCTTCACTGAATCGTCATCACTGACGCTGCTGTCCGTCGCCGGTCTGGCTTTACATACGTCTAACGTAAACGAGTTGGTTATACCGCCTTCTATTAAAACCCAGAAGAACCTTTTGGCATATTCACGTTTGGAATTACGTGGTAGAGCCATGCTGCAGCTATAATAGTGGTATAGTTGTAGCACGAATGGGTCGGTTCGATTGGGGAAGGACCACGCTCTCACAGAATACCAGCGTAAAATAGCAGCTTAACACTGTTGAAGGTGAGTGTAGAGAACCGGAGACCCCATTTTACTGGAAAGGAGGCATTCCATCTTAGGCCTCACTGGTGACAACACATTTGCATTTTGATTCTATATTTAGGATAGATTTAAATGTCTATGGGTTACAGCAACTCGTGCTCGTTTGTCACTCTAACCTAAAAAAAAACAGTGTAAAATAAAAAAATCTTATCGAAAGTTTTTTTATTTTAGACTGGTTCGAAAAAAACCAGCAAGAAACCCAGCGGGACTTTCTTTAAAAATACACTTTAAAATACATATTATTACAAACTATTTACAAAATTTATTTTAGAAACAGATTGGAAGCGACCACCTCATTCCCAGGGGTTATTATTAACCATGTATTCATTTATATTATAATAACCCTTTTTATACAGCTTTTGTTTAATTAAATATTTAAAGTTGGTAATAGAGATACATACCTTGTACACTTTCCGGGACCTTGTTGTGAGCTTGTTGATATACATTGCCCATTGAATGAATTACTGACTCTGTGGAGTCGAGAGACCAGTATCACTAGCTTGTGTTTGTACCTAGTGTTTACAGAGTGTATATCACTTTTTTTACTAAAACTATCTTTGTTTTTGTGAGCATACATTAAATTTTCGTAAATATACTGAAAGGCCAAAGTTAATATATTTATTTCTTTAATTTTTTTTCTAAGAGACTCGGTTTAAGGTTGTAAATAGCTCTTATGGCCCTCTTTTGCAAAACAATAATAGTTTCTAAATCAGCCACATTTCCCCATAGCAAAATACCATAAGACATTATGCTGTGGAAATAACTGAAATAAACTAATCTAGCTGTCTCGACACTAGTGAGATCTCTAATCTTTTTTACAGCATAAGCTGTAGAGCCTAGTCTGATTGCTAGTTTGGATATATGGGGGCCCCACTGAAGCTTTGCGTTGAGGGTATATATAATATATAGTCACCTCTTAAGACTCCACCGGGACAACATGGAGTGTTCGATTATTATAAGTCGCCACAACACGGAATTGATTTCTCAGGAATATTTTGTTTCAGGTCTTAATGATGCGTGACTGTCATCTCGCTAGAATATTACTGCATAACGCGATTATTAATATGTCTGCTGATAACGCGCGTTGGCCAGCTGACGGACTGTGGTACAACGTCGATCAGTGTCAGCAAAAGTGTGGGGGCTTTTTGTGTACAGCTGATGGATTCTGCAGGTTCAAAGGCGCTACTCAAGGTATGTTTGCAGTTCTTTTGGGTAACAAGAGACTTGCACAATGATAAATGTATGGCTCATCCCATTTCACTAACATACATTTTTAAATTTCCTTCACCTCCCTGTTTAAGGTATAAAATATTTAAATTACATGTGAAATATGCAAACACGCTCTGGAGCAGCACGACGGACTAATTGCTTCATTATCCTCTGGAATAAAGAATGCAGGCGACCTGTGCTGTTGACGATGCCTCATTGCTTCTCGCACACCTGAAATATAAATAACATTAATTAAGAAAACATAATATGCGTAAAATATATACACATAACAATTTTGCTTACCTTATCGTTCGTTGTTTTTCTATAATAAATAAGTACGTGTGTATAAAGGGACGGCGGCACTTACCGCGATTTTTTTTGTAGGCTGAAGGTATATTTGCAACATCGGTGTTGTAGCGGTGAGTAGGTTCATGATCCCGCGCTTATAGTCAGATGTACTAGAACATAGTACGAGGTGACGCCTATGTTTCCGTCCCCGTGGATGTACACGCGTTCACCAAATTTTTTAGTATATCGTTCTCCCAGACGACACCAGCGGCCTACATCACCATGTGCCTTACCGTGGGATACGTATAAAAGTCCTAACTTTACTTTGCGTTTATATAAGTGTTGGTAGTTGGTATTTAGTATAATATAAAGTATGTAGTATATCTAGTAGGTAAATAACTCGTAGGTTGCTTAACGACCTCAGTGCTTGCTAACGGATAAGTCTACAAAATACACAAGACAATAATCATGTCTTACGTCCATAGAAAAGACAATAATATTGCTATATCTTAAGTCCACGTTACAACTATACCGTTAGTTTTTGGGATCACTCGATGTTGTTGACGAGTTTGTATTATGTAAGTCCAACTTCGATCAAGGGGTCAAGAGACGAAACTAACTCGGCTGAGCCGCGTTCGAGAAGCTGCGACAAATCTTGTACGATATTTGTCAGGATTTTAAGACAACAGATTACAACCAGTGCGTGTACCGAACTAAAACGTGGCCCTTTATTGAAGTAAGAGGAGACTCAAAGTCACTCGGCGTACGATGGAAAGGGCTATTCACCGATTTTTGTAAATAATTCCATAACGAGGATATCTGTAAACGAACAAGAGGAACTGATAAAGCCCCGCAGATCGGTGAGCCGAAGTGATAATGGGCCGGTCATATAGCTCCCAGAACCGACAACCAACGGGGATGGACGGTTCCCGAGTGTCAGTCTAGTACCGATAGACAATTGTGGGGACCTACCTACTCATTAGATGAAGTTACGAACTGGTTAGAGGTGCAGGAGGCTCACTACTGTACTTTGTGACAATCTATGGGAGAGGCCTGTGTTCAGCAGTGGACTTGCCATGGACTTTAGTGATGGTGATAGTGAAGGAAAACATTTTTTGGACGCTAGTTAGGCACACTGTCCACGGAGGCGTAGCTTCTTAGACGCGTATTCGTCATTATACGCTTGGTGTACGCTTGCTTGCAGCTTCCATACAAAACAATGTAACTCTGTCGACGGAGCGGCAACGTCGCGCTCGCGTCGCTGCACGCAAGCTTCATGACGCCTGCCGTACTTGCTGTCATACGCCGGGGCGTACATGGAGTGAACGCACGTGTTTTTTATTGTAAAAAATGGCGAGAACGGCTGCCAAATTTGTTCAGATAATAGAAAAATATCCGTGTTTGTATAACAATAATCTTGCTGAATATGCTAGAAAAGATTTAACTGAAAAGGCTTGGAGTGAGGTGGCGAAAGAAATACAATGGACGGGTGAGCATTTGTTTTTATTTATTTTATAGTAAAATTCATAACATTTATTCAAAAATGCAATTATTCCACTGCCATGGCAGAGCAACATTAGGCTGCAAAAAGTAATTTGCTAAATAATTACGTAAACCGTTAGGCGTGTTTACAAATGTCATGTTTGGTATCAAAATTGGTACATGTCGAATATTGGACACATTAAAAATGTCTGTAGTCGTTGTGTATTGCACACCATCATATCTTCGTATGTAATTATGCAAAATACATACGCACTGTATTATTGAAATTATTGTTGAGTATTTACGACATGATATAGCTTTCAGTAGTACTTGAAACATTTTTGTTTCAACATACCAAAAGTGCATTCAATACTTTTTCGTCCGCGACTTAACCTATAATTGTAAATTCTTTTCACATTATCCAGATTTCTTACTGAATAGGGTCTCAATAAATTTCTCCTTAAAGGGAATGCATTATCTCCCACAAAGTAATAAGGAAAACGATTGCCTGTGGCATCATTTGGCAATGCTGTTGATTCAGTTGGAATGTTCAAACCTTCCCTTTCCAACCAATGCCCAAGCGCTGATACTTGAAACACGCCACCATCACTATTCCGTCCGGCAAATCCACATTCTATGCTGGTAAAATATCCATCTGCATCACAGCATCCAAGCAAAATAATAGAGTGATTGCCTTTATAATTGTAGTTGGCTGAACCTGTGTTTGGAAATTTCTGTATCCTGCTTACCGTCGATCGAACCCAAGCAATTGGGTAGATTCCAAATTTCATAATACCCTTTCGCAATTTCTTTCCATTCATCAGTAGTTGGTACAGGCATGTATGTATCCTTCAATGCATTCCATATTATTTTAGTTGTTTCTGATATCACACGCGACACGGTACATTCTCCTCGGGCAAAGTAAAGTCCCAATGCTCGAAACGAACAGCCTGTAGCTAAATACCTGAAAAAAATATGTTATTAGTTCATTTATATTAAATAATAAAAATCTGTTTGATGCAATTAACGATTGTAAGGAAAAATGGAAAAATATTAGAAATGGTTTTGTTAGAAGTTTAAAACCGAAGGCTAGTGGATCGGCAACTACAAAAAAAATACTATTTACATGATGAGATGCAGTTTATACGTCAAACCAGTAATTCACATGAATGAAAGAGGAAATTTACCAAATCCTGAACAATCAACTCTAAATCAGGAGACCCCTGCGTGCCCCGAAGAACAGGCATATGTTGGTCCTAACAGGAATATTACAGAAGACACTGAAACGGAAAATTATTCCCATGTTGAGAGGTCGTCATTTCAAAAACTAAAAAAAAGGATTAAACCTGTAAACAACGAAGCTGATAAAGCTTTTGTAGACTGGTTAAAAACAAAAGAAAATAAAACAGATGACCCACGAAAAATGTTTCTGCTGAGCTTGCTACCCGACATACAAAGTCTTACAGATGAACAAATGAGTGTATTTAGAATTAAAATGTTGATGCTTTTGGAAGAAATTAAAAAACCAACGTGTTCAGTTATCCAGCCACAGATAAACCAATTCAGAATCTATTCGCCGATTTCTTCCGGTAACTCCCACAATTCACAAACACTAGCATCCACACCGTCTCCAATAAATTATTCTAACGACACACACGTTTTCTCTGACTATTCACAAACACAAATTACCACATTAAACCCTATTAATTATTCACAAAATATTAATGATTTGGAAGATTTTACAATACAATAAAAGTTCACGGATGCGACATACATGTTATTTTTTTAAACTGATATTTTGGATGGAAAATATAAACCATTTTGATTAAAATATTGTTTTACTTACCGCAACGTGATTAATATCCTTTCATCTGGGCTAATACATTCTCGCATATTGGTATTCTGTTTTTGTAATAATGGTCCTACGATCTGAAGTAAATTTTGATAAGTTGTTTTACTCATTCTATAGAATGAGTGAAATACACTGTCATCTTCTAATAATTCTCTTGCCGCTATGAACAATCTACAGTTGATATTTCTTTCTATATATGGATGGGTCCAATATAATCGTTGTTTTCGTCGACTTCGAATGTAGTGATAAGCCAAAATAACGTCTTCGTCGTCCGACTGCATTCTCACAAATGATTGACAATGTACGCTTGCAATACGCCTCATGGATAGAGATCAGTACGCTGGGCTGCTTAAGCTGCACGGCGTATTTTGAAGCGTCTATGAAGCTACGCCTCCGTGGACAGTGTGCCTTACTGTTTCTATTCCGTATAGTGGAGCACGGCAGACATTTTTTTAACGATTAACCGTTTAGGAGTGAGAGGAGTCTGTCTGTGGCCAGCTATGAGATGTATATAAGCTTTATTTTTATTTATTTTTAACTATTCTATGCCAGCGCTTGATTACTATCTCACCTGATGGTAAGTGATACTGCAGCCGAAGATGATGAAGCGCACTGACATAACAAAAGCCTCTTCCCTCTTGCCTCTGTGGCCAGCTATGAGATGTATATAGGCTTTATTTTTATTTATTTTTAACTATTCTATGCCAGCGCTTGATTACTATCTCACCTGATGGTAAGTGATACTGCAGCCGAAGATGATGAAGCGCACTGACATAACAAAAGCCTCTTCCCTCTTGCCTCTGTGGCCAGCTATGAGATGTATATAGGCTTTATTTTTATTTATTTTTAACTATTCTATGCCAGCGCTTGATTACTATCTCACCTGATGGTAAGTGATACTGCAGCCGAAGATGATGAAGCGCACTGACATAACAAAAGCCTCTTCCCTCTTGCCTCTGTGGCCAGCTATGAGATGTATATAGGCTTTATTTTTATTTATTTTTAACTATTCTATGCCAGCGCTTGATTACTATCTCACCTGATAGTAAGTGATACTGCAGCCGAAGATGATGAAGCGCACTGACATAACAAAAGCCTCTTCCCTCTTGCCTCTGTGGCCAGCTATGAGATGTATATAGGCTTTATTTTTATTTATTTTTAACTATTCTATGCCAGCGCTTGATTACTATCTCACCTGATAGTAAGTGATACTGCAGCCGAAGATGATGAAGCGCACTGACATAACAAAAGCCTCTTCCCTCTTGCCTCTGTGGCCAGCTATGAGATGTATATAGGCTTTATTTTATTTATTTTTAACTATTCTATGCCAGCGCTTGATTACTATCTCACCTGATGGTAAGTGATACTGCAGCCGAAGATGATGAAGCGCACTGACATAACAAAAGCCTCTTCCCTCTTGCCTCTGTGGCCAGCTATGAGACGTATATAGGCTTTATTTTTATTTATTTTTAACTATTCTATGCCAGCGCTTGATTACTATCTCACCTGATAGTAAGTGATACTGCAGCCGAAGATGATGAAGTGCACTGACATAACAAAAGCCTCTTCCCTCTTGCCTTAAAGACACACATTGTAATGGGATAAAAAGACAGATCGCACGCATCCAAGATTATATAATCACTATGTTTTAGTACGCATGACGAATGATGTAGCGAACCGTTTGGTTCGAATGATTGGTAAGACGACAGCGAAATGCTGGAGACTGGCCGAGTGTGTAGTTCTCCGATGGTGGAAGGGAGAGGGAGGAATTAAGTTTTGTAATTCCTGTGAACATTTTCCGAATGGATCCTGTAGAAAACCGAAAACTGGCTTCTTTGCGCCTATGTTCGAGACTGATGAGATTCGCGTCACCAATAAGCCTCTTAGCACGCCTTTCCATTGAGTCCAAAGCTGATAGGTGGCATTTTGCAGCATCAGCCCATATAGGACAGCAGTACTCTATGCTACCGTCTTTATCTGGTATATACTTTCTGTCCCCATTTTTATAGTTAATTGACCACTTTTATATAAGAAGTTAAACATGTTTCAGCTGGGGAACAGTACGCTCGATGTGCCGGAGCATTAACTAACGTTCTAGCTACCATTGGCAGTAAAGCGGAGTTAAAATCTACTTTGTGTTATGCTCTGGAGATTTCTGGAAGGGACTGGGCGCCTTGTTTGGATAAACGTCAAGTAGGTATTTGATAATAATATAAACTATATTAAAAACCACTAGATGGAGTGACGACCTTGTAAAAGACATACAGAAAGTAGATGGACGCAGGTGGCTCAGGACCGTTGTAGTGTTATACTACTTACATTTCATTGTACACTAATTCTTCATTCTGTTTTGATATTCTGCATTCATGTTTTGCATCACTTTATACTATTTTTTTCATTCTGTTTTTGATTTTCTGCATTTATATTTTGCATCACCTTTATTTCTATAGGATCCTGTAACGTTTTTACACAATAACATATCATTTTACTTCGTATTTTCACACTATTTATCACTTTTAAAATAGCTGTCAATGAAGTCTTACCTTTTATGGTATTTTATTGAATTCTCTGTAACTCTACAATTTCAGGCTTCATGCACGCAGCCGTGCATAAGTTTTTCCTATGTGAATCATATCTCAATTCATACTTAAATGTAATAATTTCTTAATAAAAGTCCAAAAACCAAAAATTGGTTTTTATGACAACTACTATTTATACCGTTGTCATGGCAATTTTTATTCAAATTCGTTACCGATATAATGTTTTATCTCGATATTTTCACATAAATACTCTTTTGCTCTAGGTCATTTACAATAAATTTCCTTTTAATTTAAATAATTTTTCCGTTCTCTCTAGAAAGATATAAAAGCCGAACAATCGGTGAAGAAATGGAGTCTTGCTTCAGTTCTCGTATCGGAAGCATCTTCTAAAGGCCTTATCCCGGGGCCGCTCAGCCCCGGGATCCTGCAAGCCTCTATCCTGCCTGAAGCCACTGGACTCTACGATCCGTTGCTCTGCCTGAAGTCGCCGGATCCTACAAAACGTTGCTCTGCCTGAAGTCGCCGAGATCCCACAAGTCTCTACTCTACCTGGAGTCGCCGGAACCTACAGACCTCTGTTCCGCCCGAAATCACCGGAACCTACAAACCTCTGTCCCGCCTGCAGTCACCGGATCCTGCAGGCCACTGCGCTGTCTGAAGTCGCTGAGGATCCTGCAAGCTCCTGTCTGGGCTGAAGTCGCCGATCCTGCAATCGCCGCATTCACCTGAGGTCGTCCCCTAGAGACGCCCACGCCTACCCACCTACGCCGTGCGTGCTCGTTCCAGGCGCTGAGAGCACGCTTGGGATCTTCGGACTCAGCTACGACATAAATCTTTTTTTTATTACTTTTTTTTTAAAAAAAATAATTTGTAAATCACATCATCCATCCTCACATTCATACTCCATTTTTGATATATAAAATTGTAAATACTCTTTTAAAAACTTAAATATATTATTGTCTTGGTCTATTTGGTTGTTTTGCTGATCGTAGGTTAAGTTTTCCTTCTCTTTTAATTGTCGCTTCACGACAGTTTGGCGCCCAACGTAAAAGTCCTCTTTCTCTCTTAATTCTTCACCTTTACTGCGCCTTGTCTAGTTCCTTTTGATTTAATTGCTTTCCCTTTTGTTCTTAACTTACTATTCATCATTCATTTACACATCCTTTTCATACCTTCAAAATTCTAAAACAAAACTTCTTCTAGTTTTTCAACTTATTTGGATTATATTTAGGCCTACAAATAACACTTCATTTACATTCATCACTCTAAGTTACATTCATCACTATAATATTTTTTATTCTAGATAACTTAGAGGTACGATTTTTAATAATATTTTTATTTCTTAAACTTAACTTTACACGTAATTATAACAATGAAAAGGGTTATTAAGTACGAATTCCTTAACAAGGCCGAACTTGAATACGAAGTGAAGATTAGATGTGAGGAACCAGCTAATACTGTTTTGCTTCTAAAAAAACAAGTTTTACGTTTAGTTGCGAATTCTCACCCTGAAGATATTCTGACTTCTCCAATTCCGATCGAGGATGACTTGTCTCAAATTGATTCTACATTGACCTATCTGGACTGTAAAATTAAAAAATGTTTACAAGGTGAAACCAAATATTTACGACTAATAGAAACTTTTATTAACCATGTTTTTTACAGATTAGAGCGAATAGATACTGACTTATATCCAGACTTTAAAGCTAATTTCGAGACTTTGAAGATGAAATATGACGCTATGGCTAAACAATTCCAATCCTTGACTCCACCTTCAACTGAAAATGACGTTCCATCACTTGACCCTCCTGTTGACCCGACTGTTACGGTTGACCCGACTGTCACGGAACTCCCTCTTGTTTCTCAAACTTCTATTCAGGTCCATACCCCGTATCCTCCACCACCACCTCAATCTTTTTCTCCATCCAACGTCTTCAAAGATCTGAAAAGACACACCTTCAATGGTAAAAGCTGTCCAAGATCCTTTCTTCAAAAACTGGAAGAATACTGTATAGCTCGTGGCTTGTCCAAAGACTTGTTGATTTCACAAGCGTTTGAAATTTTCACTGACAATGCTCTTCATTGGTTCAGATTTAAATATAATCAGAATCCAAACTTAACGTGGAACGAACTTTCTTCATTATTAATCAAAGACTTTGGTGGTTTTGATTATGATCACAAACTTTTAGAAGCGATTAGGAATCGAACTCAAGGTCGAGATGAACCTATTGTCATCTATATTTCCATCATGTCTGGAATGTTTTCTCGTCTTTCGAAGAAACTTTCTGAAACAGAACAATTGGAGATTATTTTGAGGAATATTCGCCCATGTTATTCTGTCTTCGTAGCTCTAAAAGACATTGACTCTATCGACTCTCTTTTGGCTACTTGCCAAAACTATGAAAAATTCCTAGACAGAGACAAACAATTTAAAGAACCAAATGTACAACAAAGTCCTCTTATTTCTGAATTCAACTACAAGCATTCCACTTCAAGTTCAGTTGACTCTTCAGATTTTTCTAATAACTCAAGACCTTCTCCTCCCCTCATGAATAAATTCACTTCATCCTACAAATACCCTTCTAGGCAAGTTAATAGTCTCTCTCAAACCAAAGCTCCTCAAGAAAGCTCCTTTTGTGTTCGCTGTCGTAAACAAGGTCATTCTTTAAACACCTGTACTCAACCACAATTCGTGATTTGTTTCAAATGTGGTCTTAAAGGTTTTAAAACTGCAGATTGCCCTACTTGTTCTCCTAAACCTAATACTAGTTCAAAAAAACTAACTACTGACTTGAAAAGTAACTTAAACTTTGATAACGACGATTGGACTAATTGGATTAAAACAATTCAAAACTTCTTTTCTTGTTACAAAATCTCTTCTACACTCTACTCCAAGGAACAAGACCTTAATCGTCCATTCGTTAATGTCAAAATTTATAACTTAACTTTATCTGGTTTACTAGATTCTGGCAGTTCAGTAACTATTCTGGGTAATAATTCTCATTTGGAAATGCTTAAACTGGGCTGCAAACTTTTCAAGTCAGATCTTATTACTGTCTCTACTGCTAATAATCAAAAAATTAATTCCTTGGGTTATTTTGACTTACCTGTTCATTTTAATAATCAAACTCATTTAATTAAAGCTTATGTTTTCCCTGAAATATTTCCTTCGCTAATATTAGGTATTGACTTTTGGAGAAAATTTAATCTTTTACCTAGTGTTTTATCTTCTCTTAACTTTACAGAATCTAAATGTTCTGCTATCGAAACTAAAGATACTAAAGTTTTACCTTATGAGCATTTAACTTCTAACCAAAAGAACATCGCTAACGACATCATCCAACGCTTCAAAACAATTTCTTTTGAGGAAAAAGGTATCCTGGGAAGCACACATTTAATCACCCACAAGATTGATACTGGTGATTCTCTTCCAATCAAACAAAGATGTTATAGACTGTCTCCTGAAAAACAAAAGGCGTTAATTAATGAAGTTGACAAGATGCTGGGATGGAAGGTCATTGAACAATGCGAAAGTCCTTGGTTATCTCCAGTTCTCATCACTCCGAAGAAGAATGGTGAATGGCGTTTCTGTGTTGACAGCAGGAAGCTTAACTCAATTACACGTCGTGATGCTTATAAGTTGCCACTAATAAGCGAAATTTTGGACAACCTGAAGAATGCCAAATACTTATCAAGCATTGACATTGCAAAAGCATTTTGGGAAATTCCCTTGAATCCTGCGGATAAAGATAAAACTGCCTTTTATGTACCAGGAAGAGGTATGTTTAGATTTAAAGTAATGCCTTTTGGCCTCACCAACTCACCTGCAACTCTACAAAGATTAATGGATATGCTGTTTACTCCTGAATTTGAGAACAAGGTATTTTGCTATCTGGATGACATTGTTATTATTAGTGAGACTTTTGATGAACACATATCGCTTCTTATGAAAGTTCATGAAAAACTTTCATATGCTAATCTAACTATTAACTTTGAGAAGAGTCAATTCTTCAAGAAAGAACTGAAATACCTTGGTTTTCTAGTGGACGAGTATGGTCTACGTGCGGATCCAGATAAAATAAAAGCTATTTTAGAATATCCTGTACCTACTTGCAGAAAAGAAGTACGAAGATTCATAGGCACCTGCAGCTGGTTCAGAAGATTCATTCCAAACTTTAGCACTATTGCCTCTCCACTCAACCAACTAACCTGTTCCGGGAAGAACGCTCCTAAATTTTTATGGAATACACAAGCTGCAGCTGCTTTCCAGAAACTTAAAGAAGCCTTGGTAACTGCTCCTGTCCTTGCTTGCCCTAACTTCGAACTACCCTTCTCTGTACATTGTGATGCATCAAATTATGGCATAGGAGCAATGCTTACCCAACAACAAGATGATAAAGAAGTCGTGATTGCTTACATGAGTAAAGCACTAAATAAAAATCAACGGAACTACTCAACTACTGAAAGAGAAACATTGGCTGTAATAACTGCATTAGAACATTGGCGATGTTACCTAGACAATGGTAAAGAATTTACAATATATACTGATCATGCTGCGCTTAAATGGTTTCAGAATTTATCAAACCCATCAGGAAGACTTGCTCGCTGGACTTTACGCTTATCATGCTTTAACTTTGTCATAAAACATAAAAAAGGAAAGGATAACGTTGTTCCAGATTTATTATCAAGACATAAAAATCAAGAACGTCCTAATACACGAGAAACTTCACCTAAGGCGTACATCCCATTACGATTGAAGAATCACCTGATCGTAGACTTGAACACTACAACAAAATTTTTCTCGGATGTTCCAACAATCCAGACGCATATCCCAACTACACTATCAGGGATAACAAACTTTACCGCTGTATCCATTCTCCCGATCGTCTAAACGATGACTTTATTTGGAAAGAAGTTCCACTACCTCAAGATAGACAGGCACTTATTGAAGCTAACCATGGTTCCCCTTCAGAACTCCATCTTGGTATCTTCAAAACATTCAAGAAAATATCATTAAAATACTATTGGCCTGGTATGTTTAAGGACATTGCTGAATTAATCTCGACTTGTGAAACCTGCTTAACCTACAAACACCCTAATCATTCTCCCTATGGTCTTATGGGTAAACCCAAACTTTGCTCCAGACCTTTTCAAACTATATCCTTAGATCTTATGGGTCCATTGCCAATGACTCGAAGACGAAATCAGTATATTCTAGTGATTAACTGCAATTTTACTAAATATACTATGATTTTTCCCCTTAAACGTGCTACTTCAGCTAATATTATTAATGTTTTGGGAAATTCAGTTTTTCTAGTTCATGGCATTCCTCAAACTATTATAATGGACAACGCTGTTCAATTTCAGTCGCGAGAATTCCACTCATTTTTAAATTCTTATAATGTTCCTTGTATTTTTCACACAGCTTTATATTGTCCTCAGGTTAATCCTACGGAGAAGTTTAATAGCACAATTATTACAGCTCTAGCATCTCTAGTAGGAGACGATCATAGATCCTGGGACAACCATCTTGCTAAGATTCAGTACGCAATGAACAGCGCTACAAATGTAGCTACTGGTTTTACTCCAAATTTTTTAGTCTTTGGTAGGGAAACAATACCTTGTGGTTCCTTCTATACTCCAACTCAGAACCTCGAGGAATTGGTATTTATGCCTCGTGATATTTACGCGTCTAATACTGGTCTCCTCTCATCTATATTTCACAAAGTTCAAACTAAACTTCACATAGCTCACGCTAAAAATAGCGCTCGCTATGATCTTCGTCGGTCTTTTAAAGAATTCAATGTGGGAGACACTGTTTGGCGTAAAAACCATGTTTTAAGCGATGCCGGCGCATACTTTAATGCTAAACTTGCCCCTAAGTTCATCAAGTGCAAAGTGATAGCTAAACTGTCACCACTAGTCTATGTGCTTGAAGACCCTAATGGAGTTAGAGGCAAGTGGCACATTAAAGATGTAAAATCATAAATTTTCTTAACTTTTATTTACTATTAATTTGTATATATGTATAAATATCACCATCATTTTCACCTTATTATTTTTATTTCTTTTAATTTGTTTGTTTGTTTGATGATCCAGTGTTCTTCAACACATCTTACTTTAGGACCTCGAACTTTCGTTGGTTAATCGTCACTTTTTATTTTTATTTCAGACACATCTCGTTGGTGATGTTGCTGATCTCTGGCTTTGAGCCCTACCGCTCTGGCCGTTCTTAATCTTTACTTAAGTCATAGCGACTAAAGCTTACTTGAGGTATTTCTTTACCTTTATCTTCACTTGGGAGCAGCTGACTACTCCCTTAATTTTTATCTTCACTTAGGAGCGGTTGACAACTCCTTAAATAAGCCTGAATGTCCTTTTGAAAACACACTTCTAAGAGTGGTGTTTCTTCGACTAATTTTTTTTTCCCACACAGGAGCGGTTGACTACTCCTTAAATAAGCCTTAATGTCATTTTGAAAACACACTTTTAGAGTGGTAGTCATTGAATGTGAACTCCACCCTTACCTGAATGCAGATGATGAATGTAAGAGATAGTATATCTGATTTTGACTGGTGATGTCTGTTTCTGCAAAGCTGTGTTTTTATGGTTTATTTTAGAATGTATATATCAAAATTTTTGCTGAGTCAAAAATTTTCCAGGGTCGGGGGGAAAATGTAGTGTTATACTACTTACATTTCATTGTACACTAATTCTTCATTCTGTTTTGATATTCTGCATTCATGTTTTGCATCACTTTATACTATTTTTTTCATTCTGTTTTTGATTTTCTGCATTTATATTTTGCATCACCTTTATTTCTATAGGATCCTGTAACGTTTTTACACAATAACATATCATTTTACTTCGTATTTTCACACTATTTATCACTTTTAAAATAGCTGTCAATGAAGTCTTACCTTTTATGGTATTTTATTGAATTCTCTGTAACTCTACAATTTCAGGCTTCATGCACGCAGCCGTGCATAAGTTTTTCCTATGTGAATCATATCTCAATTCATACTTAAATGTAATAATTTCTTAATAAAAGTCCAAAAACCAAAAATTGGTTTTTATGACAACTACTATTTATACCGTTGTCATGGCAATTTTTATTCAAATTCGTTACCGATATAATGTTTTATCTCGATATTTTCACATAAATACTCTTTTGCTCTAGGTCATTTACAATAAATTTCCTTTTAATTTAAATAATTTTTCCGTTCTCTCTAGAAAGATATAAAAGCCGAACAATCGGTGAAGAAATGGAGTCTTGCTTCAGTTCTCGTATCGGAAGCATCTTCTAAAGGCCTTATCCCGGGGCCGCTCAGCCCCGGGATCCTGCAAGCCTCTATCCTGCCTGAAGCCACTGGACTCTACGATCCGTTGCTCTGCCTGAAGTCGCCGGATCCTACAAAACGTTGCTCTGCCTGAAGTCGCCGAGATCCCACAAGTCTCTACTCTACCTGGAGTCGCCGGAACCTACAGACCTCTGTTCCGCCCGAAATCACCGGAACCTACAAACCTCTGTCCCGCCTGCAGTCACCGGATCCTGCAGGCCACTGCGCTGTCTGAAGTCGCTGAGGATCCTGCAAGCTCCTGTCTGGGCTGAAGTCGCCGATCCTGCAATCGCCGCATTCACCTGAGGTCGTCCCCTAGAGACGCCCACGCCTACCCACCTACGCCGTGCGTGCTCGTTCCAGGCGCTGAGAGCACGCTTGGGATCTTCGGACTCAGCTACGACATAAATCTTTTTTTTATTACTTTTTTTTTAAAAAAAATAATTTGTAAATCACATCATCCATCCTCACATTCATACTCCATTTTTGATATATAAAATTGTAAATACTCTTTTAAAAACTTAAATATATTATTGTCTTGGTCTATTTGGTTGTTTTGCTGATCGTAGGTTAAGTTTTCCTTCTCTTTTAATTGTCGCTTCACGACACCGTGCTTTCTGGCATTCCTTGGGGAGGCCTATGTTCAGCAGTGGATTTGTGAAGGGCTGTAATGATGATGATGAAAATGATATTAAAATTATCCGCGATTAATACAACATTAATTATTAAAGACGCTTCGTTAGATTCGCGCTTCGTCGAAGTTAAAACAATAATAAAAACGATTTTGTAGACTTTTTTGGTGACTTAAAAATGTAGGTTGTTCTCAAATCGACTGTACAGTGTTTGTTACGTGATATCTTCACGAATTACGAACCAATTTTAATGATTATAGATTTTCACGCGTTTCAGGTGTGGTGCGATCGTCGCCCGCCATGGTTGGCTGGTATATTGGCTATGGTTGGCACAGCGCTCCAGTTTATACCACCGATATTAGTTAATACCGTACAAAGTGGGGCGTCGATGTACCAGGTTGTTACATTTTGCATAAAAAATATACTTACTTAAATACTGGAGCAAACTAAATGCGTGCGTTTGACGTATACATCACGTGTGGTGTTGCTGTAACAGTTATGATATAATATGAAATTAGAAAATTTACCAACTGCGTTCCCATGCGATGCAGAAGGAAAACTGGAGTGACAAACGAACTTACAATTTACCTGATGGTAAGTGACTACCGTCAGTAGAAGCCTCTTTCTCTATCCCTTTACCAAACCGTCTGCTTAGCGTGGTGAGTATTGGCAAATCTAGCAAACTAACGGTTAAAATCTTACAAAGGCCTCTCTTAGGGGCTACAATATTTTTCGCTACATACCACACTCTTATGACACCGATAAATTGAATGGATTTACTTACGCTGCCATAACACTTCAGGCAATTAGTTGCCACTGGTAGCATGTCGGTCTTCTCATGACAGAATCGAGTTCTGAATCAATCGGATTTTATTCATTGTATGGTGGTTCAAATTGAAATTATCAAAACGGAAGTCTTTATCGTCGACGGCATTACTTAAATAAAACTAATTTAAAATTAAATTCCAACCCAAGCCTACAACTGCAATACGTCAAGATACTATGCGTTCATACTGCGTAGATCGGAACAAAAATTAATAATTTTAATCTGGAGGTAGCCGTGGTTAACTATGACATTGAGACGTCAAATACCTCAGTCCGTGACCATAGGTGCTGTTATGGAGTATAGAGTACAAGGAGTACCATCTTATAAGGGACAAAAGTTGAAAAAGTGTCCTACTATTTACTGAAAATAGAGGTTCCAAAACCTACCACAATAGCGCTGGCGTCTAAAAAACTACGATATGAAGATAGCTGTTGTGAACGGAGTGAAGTCAGCTGAATTACAACAGCAACTATTTAAAAAAAATCATGATTAAAGTAGTTAGTAAAATGCCAGTATACAACATCTCAACTATTTACGTAGTACAAAACCAAGCGGATTGGTCGGTCCTTGTTTATTTCTCTATCTTATTGTAATTACTTCTGGCGCTTTTTTTTTTAAATTTATCCTATGCTACTGCAGCGCCACCCTTATTGGAGACGTTTTTAGGGACACTTTTCATATATAGAGATGTTCCTCCTTCTCTCTACACTCCATAGGTGCTGTAAAGTGATCGAAACGTCGGGAATATAAAATAAGTTAATATATGTGATAAAATCTGTAAAAACTAGTTTTATTTAAATGTGTGACAACAATACTTTTTAATTAATTTTGTCCTTTAAGAGAGTTTTTAAAACTCATAACTTGATCGTAATTCGATCGTGTTTTGCGATTCGAATTGGTTCAAGAGTAAGCTTCGACTACTCTCGAATCAATTCGAATCGAGAATTATGTAATCCAAAACAACATCAGTTTGGATTGGATTCGAAATAGATTTTGGGAGCTGCTAAGTTCATATGTAACATTATTGAAATTAAATATGTTTATATTTTCGATTGAGTCATTATAAGTCTACTACTATTTCGTATGGAGTTCCTCTGACTATAGAAGGGAATTTGATTGAATATTTCAGACAATGTCCCTTTGCCTGAGTTGCATTTCAAGATCGCTGGATTGCATACCGCAGTGCTTTATTAACGCGGCGTCAATTATTGAGAACACTATACCGTCTAACGTGACCCCAGTGGGTGGATCGATTTTGCTGCAGATGCTGATAACAGTTACTTACGAGGAATTACAGAAGTGGGCGAAGAAGGAGGCTGTTAAAGAGAAGTCTGGTAAGTCGTGACTGCGTTTCTCGGTCCAGCTCTATTTTGCCGTGATAAGCAAAGAGGTACATCTTCTATTTTGAATAATAAAATTATAAACATCTTCGAAGCCATTATAATACCATAATTGTGAGTCGGATTTCACTTTATTCGGGTTCCGTATATAAAAAGGCCAATTTTTTTACACATTTAATTAGGTATTGAATTTTTTCTTAGTTCTTAGGTTACAAACTGTTATAGATCGATGATTTAAGTATTTTTTTAAAATGCAGTATATGGTACATAATATACAAACATTTCAAGTTTAAACTAGTTTAGTTTTTGAGATAGACACTGACTGAAACGATCTAAAACTTTGACGACCGTCCATTTATTATATACGACTATTATATAATACGAAATATACTTTACATGGTGGAGTCATGTTACAGCTATGTTATAGTTGTAAAAAGAAATAGGAATAGGAGGAGCTGGGCCTTATTGAATCCATTGTTTTTCTCGGTATTACAGTTGACGCGAAGCTTCAATGGGGCTCTCACATATCTAAACTAGCTAACAAACTTAGTTCTGCAACATATGCTGTAAAAAAGATTAGTTGCCTTACATGTGTTGAAACAGCTAGATTAAATAAACTATTTTAGTTATTTCCATAGCATAACGTCATATGGAATCTTGCTATGGGGTAATGCTTCTGACATTGAAACTATTTTTGTTTTGCAAAAGAGACCCATAAGAGCAATTTATAACCTAGGTTCGAAGGAATGCCTTAGAGAAACATTTAAAGAATTAAATATAATAATTTTGGCCTCTCAATGTTTATTGAGAATTTAGTGTATTTACACAAAAACAAAAATAGTTTTATTAAATATAGTGATGTACATTCTGTAAATACTAGGGAAGTTCCAAAAAATATGCAGACCTTTTTATATCAAAAGGTTTAAATTATTTATTAACCAAAAATTGTCTAGTAAGGGTTATTATACTACTAAAGAGTATACGTCAGAGTAGCGTGACTGATACTAACCCCTAGGAATGAGGTGATCGCTACCATGCTGTTTCTAAATATTTTCATAACAATTGTAAAAAATATTATATTGTCAATTATGCTTTTTTTTTAAAAGTTCCGCGGGTTATCTTGCTGGTTTTCCCAGAACAGAGGTTTTTTTGCGAACTAGTGGTAAAAATAAGATATGACTTTCAATAAGTATTATGTACTGTAATCTATATTGAATAAAAATGATTCTATTGTATTCTATTCTATAGTCCTCAGGAGTGAGAACGCGTTTGGATTCTTAATCGAAGATAAATGTGGATGTCTATGGGCCACATCATCCTCTTAACATCAGGCGAACTGTGTGCACGTTTGTCACCCTTATACTATAAAAAGAATGTATATAGTATACTACATCTTTTGTACCCATTATGTGGAGAGGCATTGTCCGACGCTCCACATGATGGGAGCAAGAAAACAAAATTTTCGGTTCCTTTTTCGTGTATGGAAATCACTTAGTTGCTATTTGTAAAATTCAAGTTTTTTTTTGCGCCCAGAAGCAATGAAAAGGGCTACCCTCCGGGAAGCGGGGAAGGAGGTGGTGAATGCTCTAAGCATACCACGACAGCCAGCTGTCGTGGTTATGTGGGACTCACTGCGAAATCTAAGTGCCTACCCACTGTGAGACTAGCATTGGCTTCTGTGGCCTTTCTGCCGAATCGGAAGCGACGCCCTTAAGGGAAAAGGGGGCATAATTCCAGTTTAAATTTTTATAGTTCGAAGTCGTGCAAATATTATATACAGATGTTTGCATATATATATAATACAGGCTGTCCCAGTAATGGTGGATAATCTGGTACGTACGTGTTCGGGCAAGGGAGAGGTGGCCTCGGTTCCCTAAAAAAATTGCTATCCCGAACGGTTCGCGGTCTACGCCATGTTTTATAAAATTCCGAAAATTCATACTTCTGCTCACATTTGTGGTCATCACGTCCGCAGTTTAATGCCTAGATCGGATTTTTTTATTTTAATGTGTTCCCTAATAATGATGTTTCTAAATTAAAAGTTTTCAACTAATATGGGTAGTATTTTACAAGATGGCACTAAACATAAGTTTAAATTTTTTACTTTATTTAACTGCTAAGTTTGAGCACCTGTGGTGAAAAAAAAAACGTATAGGATCTGTGTGGCCAACCATTTAAAAAGTTTGCCTATATCATAAGGATTCTAAAACATTAGCATACCATGTACTTAATGTCATTACTTACTGAGCTATAGCCGTTAATGTGTAAAAGTAGGCATTTCATTACAAAATGACAAAATTATTGGCAGATAGTTTTTTTAACATTGCTTGTCTTTATTAGGTAAGTACATTTGTCGCCCTTGGAAATTTTACTTTAAAAACTTTATTTTCAGTTGCAAATGGCGAAGCACATAACTTAAACACGAAGCATAGTAGACCGAAAATGAAGCAAGTCAGGATTCGGAGTCTCGCTAATACAAGTAAGATTACTGCATACTATTTACTGTTATTAACCGATGGCGAAGAAAAATTTTCGAGTGGCAGTCACGGGCAGGTAATCGAAATGTAGGGCGGCCCCCACTAGATCGAGTGACGGAGTTGGTTTTAGTATCCTGCTGCATGATTTAGTTGTCGATTTTGATCTTAACCGATGTACAAATTGCTCTGATGTACGCCCTAGCCGATTTTTATGTGGAAATAAGTTTAAAAAAAATATTTTTAATGTTTTGAAGTATTTAATTTTATAATCTAATAGCTGACCAGGCAGACGTTGTTCTCCCATTTCCGACGACCATGTATCCTAAAAAAAATTTTAAATTCACAATAAAAAAAATTGGGGGTACTAATCGGGATAAAAACTACCCTATCTCTCAAGTTGGACCAAACTGCACACATTGTGAAACATTTAATTGAAATCAGTTCAGTAGTTTAGGAGTTCATCGCGGACAAACAATGTGACACGTTCGTTGACGCGGACAAACAATGTGACTGTTCGTTGGCGCAGTAGTTGCTTCCTAAGTGTGTGCTCACGATATCAATTTATATGTTGTGATTACTATAACTCAAATCTAAAGCTGGACAAGATTAACCAACATAGCTCAACGGATTAGTAAGCTGAAGTTGGCAATGGGCCGGCCATATAGCTCTTAAAAATTGATAACCGATGGACAAGAGGTTCTCGAGTGGCAGACTCGTACCGGTAGGCGAATTGTAGGGCGACCACCCATTAGATGGAGTGACGAACTGGTAAGCCATGCAGAAAGTCGATGTATGCAGGTGGCTCGGGACCGTAGTTTTTTTTTATAGGATAAGGGTGACAAACGAGCACACAGTTCACCTGATGGTAAGTGACATAGACATCTACATCTATCCTCTATTACAAATCAAAATGTAGATGCGTTGTCACCCGTGAGGACTGAGATGGAATGCCTCATTTCCAGAAAAAAGGGCCTCCGGCCACCTGCACTCACCAAGCGAAACGCAGAGGTAAACCTCTACTTCACGCTGGTTTTCTGTGAGGTCGTGGTACCACCCCAGTTCGAGCCGGCCCATCCGTGCGACAGCAAAAGCTGCCGCGTGCCTCTACCACTGTTTAGTTTCTAGCATTCCTTGAGGGAGCCCTATGTTCAGCAGTGGACTTGTGAAGGGGGCTGTAATAATGATGATGAAATTTAAAGCTTATATATTACAAATATGACTTACTTTAAAAATCTTATTAGTCGTGTTCAGTGGCCATTGCTGAATATTTAAACCAAGGAAATAACAATTAAAACAAATTAAATAACAATTCCTAATAAATCATGAACTCTTAAAAAGTTGTAAACACAATGTATTGGTCAGGGAGAGACCTTTGTTGTTATTTTTTCGGCGCTTTTAGTCATTTAATTTACCTTAGAGTATTCCTCAATATGAGTAGAATTTTAAACAGAGACAAATCTTACTTAAACAACAAGTCGTTTTTCAAGGCGTTGTGTCAACTGTACTTTTCTAGTTTCCATTAGTCGAATTATCATTAATTACATTTTAACATTTTAGACGCGTCCAGCTCGGTGAGTTTTGACGGTGCGTACAGTTCTCCGTCGTCGATAGCGCTCGCTATAGCCGAGGCGCTCTGCTCTATAGACGAAGACGATAAGCACACGCAAGAAATACAGACGCTAGTGGCCCAGTCCAAAGCATCCTTCGAACTCTCCAATCAGTTCGGACTGGAAGACTTTCCGGAGTTCGCGGAGTTTTTTGAGGAGGTATGTTTTAGGGCGTTACAATTTTTTGTTTGTAACATTACTTTTTTGGATAATATTCTGGTAGTGACCAGAGTTTCAATCACAATGTTACTAAAGAGACGAAAGCTTCTACAAAGCTGTAAAGAAATATGATCTGTTACCACTATTCTAGTTATCACGATAATTGTGCATTACTTCAATTATTTCTGTTTACAAAAGGAAATAAAATTATTATAATAAAATTTACTACTACTAAAATTTTGTACTAAATTATATACTGTTACGGCCTGCAGCTGCCTATCCGAGAGTAGAATCTTCCGTGGCCCATGAGCGGAAGACCTACAAGCAGATGCAGGTCGGGCCTCCTAAAGTGGCCACGTGGAATTATCCTATCACAATAAACTATATGGAAAACGTTCTATCCTACTACAATTCAATAGGGAGAATAGTCAAACAGAGCTTACTTACCTATATCCAAGGCGACTGCTGTCTCAGGGTTCGGTCAGGCCGCATGTGGTTGTAGCGTGCATGGGAAGTAAGGGTTAGTGATATGTATATGTGTGTGACTGGTAGTGATAGACCTGATTGGACCGTTGCCGTCGGCACCAGCTCGGACTTCAGCACTGCTCCAAATTGTGGTAATCTTCAGCGGAGCCACCCACAGTCACTTTCTTCGTTCGTCACGAGGACAGTCCATTAACTTTATCGTACAATTAACTAACTTCCAGAAGCCACTAACTCTCGTTTGTTATAAAGCGTAACACACAACACGAATACAAATGTCCGGATCAAAGGTCACTACCGTTTCGCGTGGCAACAGTTATTTCTAGACTTAACACTAACTTCTCTAGTATCACAAAGCTCAGCGTCCAACCGACGACGGAAAATGTTTCCTAACTATATCAAATGCCGCACTAGTAGTTAATATTGTCAAATGCACTTATATACGGATTCAGAGTTAAACACAACTAAGTTCCTTCATTCGACACCGGAACAAAACGTCGCGCCAGAGTCAGTACGCCTCGTTGACCCGCCGATTAATCTAACTAGACAGCCAAACACAAAAGGGGCACTACGCGACTACAGAATTATAATGCTATCTTGACAACTAACCGGGAGAAGCTCTCAAACAAGCAATGCGCGTTACGAATCCTAAACAGTATAATTACTCGACGCGCCTGCACTATTCCGCGTTCCCGAACAAGTTCATAGCGTGCTGTCCCAAGCACAGCTTGCAAGCAACAGGTATTTTCGCTCGCGCGCTCTCGCCACACACACCGCTCGACCGAACGTCAAAACCGGTATGGCGCCGAGCCGAGCGCCCTCTGGAGTCAAATCCCGAAACCAGCGTTCGGGCTCGAACATATAATATTATAATATATATACTATATGTAATAGTATATAATTTATAATATATTATATATACTATACTAAATTTTGATGTGTTTCGTTTCAGGGTAATGTCCCTGCCGCCAACGCGGAGAGAGCGAGTGATGCCGCCATTTTGACTAATCAAATATTGATGACGTCAGCTGGAAGGGACAGCCTTCGGGTATGTTGCTTGCATTTTTTCCTGATTAAGGGTAACAAACGAGCACACAGTTCACTTGATGGTAAGTGAAGACTGTGGCCCACAAACCCTTACATCTATCCTCGATTAAGAAACAACTGCCATGTCACTCCTTTGGACTAATGTAGAATGCTTCGTTACCAGTAAAAAGGGTCTGCGGTTTGTATGATGATACAGAACACATCTGCATTAACCTGTTATTTTACGCTGGTATTTTGGATCAGCGTGGTCTTACCCAGGTTGAGCCGACACATTCTAACTACAACCGTAATAATAGATGTAGCGTAGCTATAAATATAAGTTTATCGGATTCTAGAAGTAATAAATGCACAAAACACCTCAGCGATTTTGTTCTTTAGTTTTGTGCACATTTTTTGGGACAAAGTTCTTTATCGGACGGTACTAATTTGGCGCATGGGGGTTAGGCGAGAAAAAGTGTAAGATTTTTCTGTCACGACCCCTTCTGACGTAGACGCCCTTGGCGGCTATAAGGAAGCGAGTAGGAATAATATCCATCTCTCTCGCTCTTTTTCTTATCTTGCCATGAAAGAAATATAATTTTATTTTAAATGAAGCTTCAGTTTACAAGACGCTAGTAATTTATGTATTTGTATTTGTAAATCAATAATATAATACGTTTATCAATAATAATATACTACGAAAGGAACTTCGTTCCTACCGAGTATTCCACGACACTCACGCATGGTTTTTTTAATCTCTTTTTCATTTTGCTACTTTAAGGAATATCTGTAGTGTGGTTTACTAAAGAAATATTAACCAACCTTTTATTTATATCCGCCGCCAAATATCGGTGCTTGCTTTGCTTTGTTGCAGTCTGAAAGGTATAGAGAGTTTTACGTGACCAAAACAATTAGGCGCATGACGACAGCTAAGAAGTCATTAGAACTTTTAACAGTGGTAGAGCCACGGAGGCAGCATTTGCTGACCGGGCAGCAAACCGGGCCACACAGAAACCACGACCTCACAGAATACCAGCGTGAAGTAGAAGTTTACTTCTGCATTTCGCCTGGTGAGTGCAGGCGGCTAGAGGCCCAATCCCCCCCCCCCCATCAACATGGTAGCGGAATAAAATGGAAGACTACCCCAGGAGGGTACCAGCATCTGTGGAGAATCCCTCGCTGAGCATCCACGCCCAAGCTACCCTACTTTTTCTGAGCGTGGGTGCTCAGGCTGCCCCGCGTATTCTGGGAGGGGGGGGGGGGGGGGCGAAACGCTCAAGACGAAACCTGCGTGGGGCAAGCGGAGCAATAAGACAAAGGCAACCCCTGCCACACTTTCCGGGAATTTCTGCAATATCAGTGGACTTCATTCAAACCTTAACGCCGTTCACTACTATCTGGAGACGGCAAAGCCTGCCTTGCTCTTTCTAACTGAGACAGGTGCCCTCTCTGGCTGATACTTCGTATCTCTCCTACCCGGGGTACCAATTAGAGCACTCCTTTATGCCCCGGGCTGGAGTTTGCGTGTAAGTCAGAGAGGACATCTATTTTCGGTGCCAATATTTCTCGGGAAAACATCGCCGAGTACCGAAACAAACTTGTATCTGAAGTCGAGACTTTGTTGAACAAAGTCTCAGACTGGGGGCGACTAAATTTAGTCCAGTTCAATCGCCAGAAGACACAACTTTGCGCGTTTACCGCTAAAAAGAACTTCTTTGTCGTATCTCCTTAGTTTCAAGGCACTCCCCTTGTTGCCTCAGCTAGTATCGGAATCCTCTGTGTCAACATATCGAATGACGTGCATTTTCGTGGTCACTTGGAAGAGAAGGCCAAATTGGCCTCAACAAAGCTTGGCGTGCTCAGCAGAGCGGGACAGTATTTCATGCTGGCACACCGCCTGCAACTTTACAAGGCGCGGGTTCGGCCCGGAATTTTGGAATACTGTTCCCATCACTAGCCTCGGCGGACTGTGGCCCCCGTGGCAGGTCTGCCGTCCAGGGATGTGGAGTAGTCTGCCGCAGAAGCCGAAGATGAGGTCCGCCTAAGAGAGAGCTCCCGGGGCATCAGAGGGATTTTCAAAGCGTCGACCGCCTCCAAGTTGGAGGTGATCGACCACGTTCGTGATGCAGTAAAGGGGATCATGGGTATCATCACTGGACCAGGGTCGAAGCTCAATAAGGCGGAGGTCAACAGGGTGGCTACATATGGCCATGATCTCATTGCCATGGTGGCGACAATGGAAGTATATATATCGGAACTAGAGTTGGCAGCGCTCAGAGCAGAACAGGGGAAGATTGCCGCGGAAGGAAGACTGGCGCAGTTTGAAGTTAAGGCCAGTGCAGTTCCTTGCCACGCGACGAACCCGGCACCGCAACGGTCGTACTCGGCAGCGTTGAGGCTGTCGACCAAATGATGATGCCAGTGAGCAAAGGCCCAGTTGTCGCCTTCTACCCGGCTGAGACGGAATGTCCATTGAAGACTGCAGAGGACACAAAAATGGAGCTCAAGAAGGCAGTCAACTCTAAGACCAGCGGGCTTCAGATCGACAATTTGAGGAAGGTTGGAAATGCGGGTGTCGTGGTCCAAACCACGTCACCCGCATCGGAACAACAGCAACGGAAGCAGAAGAGAAGCTGAAGACTGCTGCCCCTCCATCATTGAGGGTGACTGGTTTACCCCTAGTGGCTATCAGAGGTTTTGAGGATGACCCCAAGAACGAGGATGTCATTAGTGGCCTCTACGAGCAGAACCTTGCCGCTTGTGGATGGACTGAAGCAAACTTGAAAGAAAACTGCAGGATCGCTTTCAAAAAGTCCTGGAGAGGAAGCAGGCGGACAACCGTGATTCTTCAATGTTCAGCTGCCTTGAGAGATATCCTGATCGGGTACAACCGGTTATACGACGGTTGGAACGTGGTGGAGCCGTGTGATTACGTGGATGTCTCGTGCTGCCAGAGGTGTCAACAGTATAAGTATCCTGCGAAGTACTGCCGCTTGAAGGAGGTCGTATGTGGAAAATGTGGAGAGGAAGGGCATGAGCGCAGCGCTTGCAAGTCCACGGAGGAGAAGTGCACTACGTGCAAGCGATTTGGTAGATCTGACTCTGGCTCGCACGTGACCATGGCGAGGAACTGCCCAGCAAGGCTGTATGCAGAGCAACGCTCTGTGGCCAGCACTCAATACTACCGGTAAGGGACGACTAGGACAAATAACCTGGGTCGGGGGGAGCTTGCCACGGCTGAGTTGCCTAACATGGCGCGTGAACTGCACCTGGACATTGTTCTTGTACAAGAACAGTACCCCTAGGTTTCGGGGATCGTCCAGGTGGGCAGCCATCCGTAGGCTGGCGTTTATGTTGCCGACCCTACAATTGGAGCAGCTGTGCTGAGTCACCTCAGCAATATTATCGGACTCAACGCCACTGGGGTGAATTACGGGCTGCTGCGCGAGTTTGCGCATGGGTGTCGCGATCGTGGAATGGTGCAGGAGAGAATGCTGGTAGGAGGGCCCGATGTCGTAGGTGTTATAGTGCCGTCAGCCCCAGAAGGGGGAGAGTGATGTAAAATTGGGACAAGGAATAGATGAAATATTTGTAGGGAGTCAAGAAAGTGTGCGCGGGAAAAGAGCCACGTGCAAGTACTTCGCGCATCTCCCGAGATCCGGCCCGTATGACCTGAGGGTCGGTGGGGCCATGGGAGGTGGAGGGTTGTTCCCATCACTTGGCAGGGACTCCCCAGTGCCCGCTCCTTCCACTTGACCGCAACCAGCGTAGAGCGGTTCGAATCGTTGACGACCGAGTTCTTTCCAATCGGCTTGACTGACTGGCACTGCGTACAGATGTTGCATCTCTTTGCGTATTTTATCGCATCTATAACGGGAAATGCTCTGAGGAATTGTTTGGACTGATTCCAGCCGCTCAATTTGACCATCGCACATCACGACAGAACTCGCGATACCACCCATACCATCTGGATGATTGGCGATCCACTACTGTGCGATTTAGAAGAAGTTTTCTTCCTCGCACAAATTCCATGTGGAATCGATTACCACCAGCGATTTTCCGGACCGATACGACTTAGGGACCTTCAAAAAAAGAGCCTACTCCTTTTTAAATGGCCGGCAAAGCATCTGCAATTCCCCCGGTGTTGCAGTTGTTCATGGGCGGCGGTACTCACTTACCATCAGGTGAGCCGCATGTTCGTTTGCCTCATCTCCTATAAAAAAAAAACTAGGGAGGGAACATCGGAACAGTGATTGGTCACTAGAGGAAGCGCGGGCATAGAGGCGGGTTGCGGGCGCCGAAACTGCATTCGTGTCATGCGCCTAATTGTTTTAGCTAAGTTGTAAGTACATTTATAGCCTGTCAGATATAACTATAATTATAGCCTGTGAGACATTCTATTTTAGTCCAATTTTATTTTAAACTAGCTGTTCCTCGTGACTTCGCCCGCGTGTAATTTAGGGTTTTAATTATGTTCCGCGGAACCCTAATTATTTTTCAAAAATGTAAGTAGCCTAAGTTACTCCTTATAACATAAGCTATCTACCAGTGAAAGTCCCGTCAAAATCGGTCCAGCCGTTTCAGAGATTAGCCGGAACGAACAGACAGACAGACAGACAAAAAATTTAATAACAAAAACGGCCAAGAGTCGGACTCGCCCATGAAGGGTTCCGTAGCAGCAAGTATCATAATTTACGATTTATGACGTGTTAAAAAAAACTACTTACTAGATCTCGCCCAAACCAATTTTCGGTGGAAGTTTACATGGTAATGTACATCATATATATTTTTTAGTTTTATCATTCTCTTATTTTAGAAGTTATAGGGGGACACACATTTTACCAATTCGGAAGTGTCTCGGCAATTTGGCCACGGAACCCTAAAAATTGTGTTTCTGTTATAGGTACCGTATATACTTTTATATGCAATTAGTAAAAAGCTGTTACTTTGACATTACAAACAGACACTTCAATTTTATTTATTTGTATAGATAAATTCTAGGTTAGTAAATTCTATCGTCGATACTCGTCGTCTATTGGGTTCGCACGTATCATACGTTGGCTCAGCCCCCACCACAGTTCGTCTGTGCTCACGATTCGTGCCGGTAACTATATAAGAGTGCTGCCTATCTAAAAGTGCGATCTGCGCCCCCTTTTCGTAAAGGTTGTCGCTTCCGATTCGGCAAATAGGCCATATATGCCAAAGTCAATTCCAGGTGCTGTTTAGTGGGTAGACACTTAGGTTTTCACAGTGAGTTCCATATAACCACGCAACCGGCTGAGTGGTATGCTTAGAGCATTCACCACCTCTCTTCCTCGCTTTGCAGAGTATAGCCCTTTCCAATGCATCTGGGCGCAAAAAAATAGAAGTGCGGAGAAATCCACTCTAATATAAATCTAATAATAATAATTTTAAACACTCTAATTAAGACTTACCGTGTAGTGGTCATGTAAGCGAATTCATCACCCCACTTTGTGAGTGGGTGTTGTAAGGGGCCACTATGGAAAATGCTAGAAATATTTTGTGTCTTGCGATAGGCGGCGGTATAACTAGCTCGTGTACGTCAGACGTATAGTATCCGGACCCGCTATCATGGAGTATAGAGTAGAAGGAGAACCATCTCTGTATATGAATAAGTGTCCGTAAAAAAGTGTCCAATAAGGGTGGCGCTGCAGTAGCATAGGATAAAAATAAAAAAAGCGCCAAAAGTAATTAGAATAAGATGGAGGAATAAACAAGCATCGACCAATCCGCTTGGTTTTGTACTACGTAAATAGTTGAGGTTTTGTATACTGGCATTTTACTAACTACTCTAGTCATGAAAATTTTTAAATATTTGGATTCAGCTGACTTCACTCCGTCTACAACAGCTATATTCATATCGTAGTCTCTCAGACTTGAGCGCTATTGTGGTAGGTTTTGGAACCTCTATTTTCAATATACAGTTGGACATTTTTTCAACTTGCCGCCCATATGAGATGGTTCTCCTTCTACTCTATACTCCATGCCCGCTATGAACAGAAGTGTCAAAGGTGAGAGGCGTCAGGTACTGCCATGAAGCAAATACAAAGTGGAAACGGCATAAGCAACTGTGTAACAGTGCACAGTTGCTTATACCGTTTCCGGTAGTAGGTCCGTTCTAAGTAGGTCCTGACGTCATAATAGTGGGCGTGGCTTTAGTTAGTATACTGTCAGCATTCGTCCTGTGCGCTTATGTGTTGAAAATCGCAAATCGGTGTATTTTCGTAGTATTAAGAAGAACAGGATGAAGTGTTGTGTTTTATCGTGTAAAAACTACTCAGATAGACGTTCTGATATTATGGATGGCATCACATTTCATTTGTAAATAATTTTACACCTAACTTATTAAAATAGTTCGAGAAAATTCTCTTTGCGTCGGCTTTCAAATATAATTAAATACATTCGACACTAGATGACGACACTTTGTGTCATGTAAACTAAAAATATAAAGGGCCGTAGAGCTCAGTATTGGGTAAATAATCATACGAAGGTGCTGAAATTTGTTTTGCATTCAGAGGTGAAGGAAATTGTACTTAGGCTGATTTTTGCGAAATGTTTAAGTTATATTTAAGTGACATTCTATTTAAGTCATTCTTTGCATTTAGAATGTCACTTAAATATAACTTAAACATTTCGTAAAAATCAGCCAAGTACAATTTTCTTCACTTTAATATTGAATGTTGGGTTACTGGGTAAAATAATTGAATATAATTACGGCCCTGTCTTTTTGTTATTTTTGTGAGGTGTACTTGACGATAGATGGCGGCCTGTTCACAAAATTATTATGAAAACTATAAAAATAATATTTTGGCGATTAAAATTTCTTTGTCTGAATGTATTTGCTTCATGAGATAGACGCTCCGATGCTATGGATGACATCACATTTCATTTGTAAGTAATTTTACACCTAATTTATTAAAATAGTTCTAGAAAAATCTCTTTGCGTCGGCTTTCAAATATAATTAAATATATTCGACACTAGATGGCGACGCTTGTGTCATGTGAACTAAAAATATAGAGGTACGTAGAGCTCAGTAATGATAAAATAATCATATGAAGATGCTGAAATTTGTTTTGCATTCAGACATAAAGACATTTTAATCGCCAAAATATTATTTTTATAGTTTATACCATTTTGTGAACAGGCCGTCATCTACCGTCAAGGTAGCTAAACTACATTGCAACATCGATATGGAACGATTCGAGTAGTTTTACTATTTATCGGTAGATGTAGATAGTGTAAAGTGAGCGGGGCTTTGCATCCCCTCACCCCGCAAATTGTCACGCGTTGTTATATAGTGAAATTTAATTACAACGTCTCCTCTTTGTATTTTTCATGGGTACTGCTGTAGTAAGTCCGCCTGCCGAGAGTGAAGATTAAAGCTGACCCTCTCTACAACGGGAGAGCCAATTTCCCATAACAGTGGTGTTATACGGTTGGATAAAAAAGAAGTAAAATTAGGATAACCTTAATTTAATACTCATTTTTTTATCACCAGGTAATCTATGACCATCTTCAGCTACACTCGGAATGGGTTTACAAAGAATTGGGAATTCAAGAGACTTCTGACGTGGATATACCATTGAACAAGGCCCCGCTTCTGTATATCATGTTTCACATTGGTCGAAGGCCTTTCGATCAGGTAACATATTCTTTACAAAAATATTACAACATTTAATTTGTAATATTTTCATTCATAAGTATTACATCAACATCATGATATTAAAAAAAATTATCAATAGATTTCTTGAAAAGTGGCAATTAATATTATTATACTGGCTCTCTCATAGTTTTTAGGGTTCCGTACCGAAAGGGTAACCAACACCACTCTATTACTAAGCCTGCGCTATCCATCTGTCCGTCTGTCGTTCAGCGGGCTTTATCTCATGATCTGTAATAGGTAGACAGTTGAAATTATCACAGAATGTGTACTTCTGTTGCCGCTATAACAGAAAATGATAAACATTAAAATAAATTATAAATCAAAAGGCGCTCCCTACTAGAAACGTGTATTACGATGGTACGGAATCCGTGCATGAAACGAGTCTGACTCGCACTTGGGCGGTTATTTTCAACATTCTAAATATTTAATTGGGTTGGTATGATACAGCTGGCATTAGACCAACGCAAGCGAGATGAATATCACCGATATATCACGTGAAATAGCAGCACAAGATTATAATAATATAATTTTTTTTCAACCTAGCTTAACATGTAGTGACGGTGTAAGAATGTCCACTACCTACTCCATATTGTCGTAAGAGGCAACACAAATTAGAAGAGGCATCATCATATTAGTAGTATAGTTGTAGCACGAATGGGTCGACTCGACCGGGGAAGGACCACGCTCTCACAGAATACCAGCGTAAAATAGCAGCTTAGCACTTGTGTTTCGTATGGTGAGTGTAGAGAACCGGAGACCCTTTTTACTGAGAAAAAGGCATTACATCTTACTCCTCACGGGTGACAACGCATCTGCATTTTGATTCGCAAACGAGGATAGGTGTCTATGGGCCACTGTAACCGCTTACCATCAGGTGGACTGTGCGCTCGTTTGTCACCCTAATTCTATATAAAAAAACAACCAGAAAATAACTGTGGTCGCGAACTCGCCTGCCATGCGTGGCAATTTTGGCAAACATCCCTCTTATATGGCAATTGGGATAGGTTATTATGTTCAGCGGTGGATTTTGATAGAATATGAAACTCGGTAGTTATCGCCGTTACCGTTACAGCATACTAAAGTCCACTGCTGGACATGAGCCCCTCCCATATATTGTCTCTTAGGTATTAGTAGTAGTATATTTGCCAAAGTTGCCACGCTTGGCTAGCGGGTTGGCAACTGCAGTTTTTATTTTAAGTCGTTATTAGGTAGACGCTGTGCTGCCCATCTCCCAATCTATTTCCCTCTGTTGCTTCTTACGACACCCACGGAATGATACGGGGAGTGGATATGTTTACACCGCCTTTACACGGTAATTATCGCGCTAAGCGATAAATAAAATTCGGATATACGCATATAACATTTTTCAACAGTGGTAGAGCCAGGCGATAGCTTTTGCTGTCGCATGGACGGGCCGGCTCGAACCGGGGTGGTACCACGACCTCACAGAATACCAACGTGAAGTAGAGGTTTACCTCTGCGTTTCGCTTGGTGAGTGCAGGTGGCCGGAGGCCCTTTTTACTGGAAATGAGGCATTCCATCCTAGTCCTCACGGGTGAAAACGCATCTGCATTTTGATCTGTAACAGAGGATAGATGTAGATGTCTATGGGCCGCAGCAACCACTTACCATCAGGTGGACTGTGTGCTCGTTTTTTCAACCTTATCCTATAAAAAAAAATATTTTTAATTGTATATAGTTTCTGAGAGGCGAATGGCCTATGCCTTGGAGCAAGCTAGTCGCCGTCGCTAAAGCTTGGTCGGGCGTCGAAGGCGCCAAAGTCCACATCAACAGAAGAACTGACGTGCGTAACGTGAAAACTCACGGCAAGTGCAACAAGCAGTTATTAGACTTGTACGGATTGTTTAAAGCGTCACCTGAAGGACTTCTGTAAAGAAAATTTTACTTACTATATGTTTACAAATATAATCTCTTTTCTACCGACTTCAAAATGGAGAAGGTACTCAGTTCAAGTGTATTTTTTTGTTCCTTTTTATGTGTGTTACCTCATAACTTTTTCTAGGTAAACCGATATCGATGATTCTTTTTTTATTTATAAGCTGGTGCTTCTCACGTATTCCCATATAAATTTGATCAAGGTGTGACCAATAGTTATTGAGTTATTCTTAATTAATAATTTATGTTGAAGTAAGTTGTACAAAATTTTTAATTTTTAATTATTGTTAATACAATGCGATATTATGATTATTCGACCAATCGAATACAAAAACTTTTAAACATACCGAAAACTTACGCACTGCTAATATATTTTATCTGGCGCTTCAATATTATATTTGTTAATATAAAATATTTTTTTAGAACACCTAAATGTGTATATATTTTTTGAAGATTTTCAGTATTTAAAACACGCTTTTGTTAATTTGACTAGAATAATATTACATACTTATTATATAATAAGAATTAGACTAATCACCAAATTGTGAAGTAAATCAATGTACTAACTTATATATGTGTGTGTAATATATATATATATATATATATATATATATATATATATATATATATATATATAATAAAAAATGTTACGTGCTTTCCGAGGCTTAGGGATGAAACACCGCCAACTGATAATTTATTGGCGGAAAAACCTAATAAAAGTCTTGATAATAGGCAAAAGATATGCGCGCGTGGCTTGCTTGATTTTTCCTCTCTCCAAACTCTACGAATCGATGGTACCACTATTCCCTACTCAGATACTGCCAAGAACCTAGGCGTTATTTTTGACTGGAATCTGACTTGGGGTGCTCATATTACGGATGTAAGTAGGAAAATATTCCATATCTTTCATTCTCTAAAACGTCTTCAAAGTTTTCTACCCTTGTCTGCTAAGATATCTATAGTCCAGACTCTTATCTTACCAATTTTAGATTAAGCTGATGTCTGTTATCTGGATGCTACAGAGGAGAAAATTAATAAACTTGAGCGCTTGCAAAATTTATGTATTCGATACATTTTTGGCTTAAAGAAGTTCGATCACGTTTCTGTTTATCGCATGCAGCTTAAAAGGCTCTCAATCCGCCTTCGCAGGATCACTCGTATCCTCTGTCTTCTTTTCAATATTCTACATAATCCTACCATTCCGCTATATCTAAAAAATAGTTTTACTTTTGTTCATTCGCCAGATGTACCATGTAGATCAAATACTAGAACATTGTTAAGATTTCCGTCTTTCAATACCATGCTCTATTCTCACTCTTTTTCTGTTAACGCAGTACGATTGTGGAATTCACTTCCCTTTAGGATTCGTGATGCTAAATCGGTGTGTATGTTTAAAAGACTTGTTAAAGAGCACTATCATTCACTCCATAATTATTAAATCGTAATGTGTTGGTATGCATATAAGTAACATTAAAAATACATATTGAATTATATTTTTTTATAATAAATAATATGTATATGTATATATATATATATATATATATATATATATATATATATATATATATATTTATGTAAGTGCACACTAACTACCTCTATTTCCTTCAACTATCCTTCAATAGGCCTACTGGAAGAAATTTCATCATGGAATAAATAAGCAGTGTCTTTGTACATAATTATGTATGTACCATTTTCTTATAAAATTGTGTGTATATAAACTGTTAAATAAATAAAATAATAATCTGATTTCGTCCCGACTGAGTATTCGAACCCCATGGCGCAACAGTCGGGTACGACCAGTAAACCAACGAGTCAGTCAAACATAAACAGCTGAAATAAGCAGGTAATCATTAACTATGCATTCTGGTAAAAAGTCAAATAGTCAATTGTAAACAGATAACTCATTGGTGAAAGCTTTTAAAAGGATTACTTGGGGACTTACATAAGTACTTTACTTGTTAATAGGACATATTTAAAATCTTATATCAATCATATATTTACAAGCAAATATAGCAAATATAGCTATAATTGGATAACCTTATAATAATTTGTTAATGATATATGATTATGTATTATCTTCTCCTTTTTCTAGTCTTCTAAGGATATAAAAAAATTCAACTCTTGTTAAAAAGGAAAACCGACTTCAAATATTCATACGAATAAAACAATTTACTAGTAGCTTCTGAAGTCAGCGCTAAAATTAATGTATCAAAGAATTCAAACCAAAAAAATATTTTATTTTTTGTTTTTTTACTACTTTTTACTTTTTTCCACTCGAGAACTTTCTTCCTTATTGGTCGTCTATTTTCTAGCTATACGGACGGCCCATTTCAATCAAATTGCCATTAATTATTAAAATTTATTATACAAGTAAATAAACTTTCATAAAAAAATGGCCTGCCTCAGCTTGCTCTGGGTACGATCTATTAATGTGGCATCATTTAGATTTTCTAAAATAATTACCACTGATCATTTATTTTATCAATTTTTTCCATTTCAAATAAAATTTCTTGTATTTCAAATAAAATATAGCTTAGATCACTCATGGCATTTCTCTATATGTTTGTAAACTTCCACCATAACCAAATATATACCATTTATATAAGTCAATATTTCTGTCCTACGGCTAAATTTTATAAAAAAAAAGTACAAATTGAATTCGAAAACTAAAATAATTTACACTTACTTTCTTCTGAAATTCGTTTTTACAGTCGAGGTTACGAGTAGCTCCGACTACAAACGAGCACACAGTCCAACTGAGATGGAATGCCTATTTTCAGTAAAAACGGCCTCTGGTTCTCTGTTTGTATGGTGAGTGTCTCGAGTGTAGATACACTTACCATACAAAACACAGCAGCATTAGGCTGGTACCCCACGAAGCAATGACATTTGGTGATTGGTGGGTGGAAACCTTTTATCCAGCGGCCGAAACTTTCCAGCGGAGAGTGGTGCTGGACGTATGAAACATGTAGGGAATCATTACATACACCATAAAGCATCGGTTCGGCCATTCCGACGATTAGCCCGAACATGCAGACAAAAATTTGACAAATGCTTATTCATATCTTAATTGCATGGGAATAGCTCTCTGAGCACTTTAATTTTACTTATATGTACAGTTGTATAAATTTAGGTAATTAATTTATATAATCATAGAATTTTTATTTAAATGAATTTTGAATCATATTAAAGAGACATTTCCATCTCTTATTATAATTCAAAATCAAAAACCAAAGTGTAAATGATCTAGTACTTGGCAAAGTTATATTCTAGTCTAGCATCGGCTGTATCTAGGAAACTATATGTTATATTTACATATTTAACCTTAGCTAAATGAACACAAATAGGCATACAGGATAATCTATAAGGTAGGTATGAAAAATGGTATTGTGTCAAGACCTGACATAGTACTTACGCACATGAGTTAGAATTCTAAGAAATAAACATGTATAATATACGATAAATAAAAAAAGGCTATTTTTATTTCTTTCATCCTACATCGCATCATTTAACGCCTGCGGTGATCCCAGCCCTATTTTTTCTACCGACTTAAAACAGAAGGACTCAACTCGACTGTGTGTTTTTTTTTATGTGTGTGTTACCTCATTACTTTTTACTGGGTGGACCGATTTCGACGATTCTTTTTTATTTGAAAGCTGGTGCTTCACATGTAGTACCATATAAATTTGATCAAGGTCTGACAAATAGTTTCTGAGTTATTCTTAATCATTTATATTGAAGTCGGTTGTACAAAATTTTTAATTATTGGCTTTGCGTTTTTGGCACGTGCCTAGTTTGCCTTAAGGATAATCTACCACTGCAACGAGTCATTCTATTTTTTTTAATAAAAGAGGGGGTAAAAGAACACGCGGTTCACCTGATTGTAGATATCGACTGCCGCCAATGAACAACTGCAACACCAGGGCAATTGCAGATGTGTCGCCTGCCTTTTAAAAAGGAGTGAGCTCAGTCCAATAAGTTTTACATTCAAAATAGTACAATAAATAACAGCTTATAAAAAAACCAATATGACTATGGGGCTCGGGCCATGTCGTGGCGGAACTTCAAACCTGAAATACTTGAACTGGCGAATGGCGGCAGCGTCAAAGGTGCGAAAAGTTTAGTACTGTGATCGTCAATCTGTCTGCCAATCGGGACGATAAAGGTAAGTCCTCTCTACAACGAATGAGGCCCCTATCTGGCATTGGACTTTTACTGACTCATCAAGAAGAAGAAGTATCGGCATACGACTTTGCAAATCATAATTCCATGACTTTCAACTGCTGATTAAGTAAGGAAATTTTAAAAAATTGCACCTTATTGTACTATATAACGTCCCATAAGCTATAATGAATGCCGCGACTGATGTAACATTCCCAGACGAATGCGAAGTATTGTCATAGATGCGAGACGTTTGGTAATTTTTGGCGAACGACAATTCTCCTGCCAAGTGTGGTGATGATTAAAAATATACCAAATTATCCCAAACGGTTTGGGAGTTCTTGGAATGTCCAACAGTGGATTTCAAAGGGTTGGCGACAATGATACAGGATAACTATAAATATTATACATGACTATCTCTAGGTATTATTTATTATAGTTAAAAGCGTGCATTTTACCATTATTACGTGAGGAAATGACGACGTATACCCGTCTATGAGCAAAAGGACGGGTTATGTCGGACTTGTACCAACTAAAGGTATCCCGCCTTCGCCGCATATTATACAGGGCGCTATTTCCTGCGCAGCCTCCAATTCTGTCTGGGCAACGGACCCTCCCTCCTCCTTCGAGTCCAGTGCGCGGAGACCAAGGGGCCAGGAAAAGCTTTCACTCGGGAGCACTAGCTTTCCTGAGCCCCACGGAGCCTCTGGTCTATGACTGCGCTGCCAACCAAGTTCCAGACGCGGAGGGTACGGAGAGTGGCTCCTCACAACACCATCACTCCTCTCCGCTCGCGGCCCCACCAACACCGCATCAACAGTGTGTGCCCGCCAGAGTCGCGGAGGATGCATACTCGAAATTGCCACCTCGGGCCGGCTTTCACCTCGGGCCATCCATGTACCATGTACCGTAACGTGGCGTTAAATTTAGCAATAAAAACTCAGAGTTAACAGCATCATTGCTGTTAACTCTGAGTTTTTATTGCTTACTTAAATTTAACGCCACGTTACCAGTAAAAAAGATCTCTATAAACACAGAAGCATTTTGCTACTATGTTTAGCTAACTTCCGAACAGAAGAAGAAAACTTCGACCCTTCAGGCTGGCGAAATAGGGGTGAAATTTTTAAGGTGACTAGTAAACGAGCTTGTAATATTTCTTAGTCCACTAAAAAGGTTAAAAAAATTTACTTAATAAAAAGTAAAGGTAACTTCAAGGAACTAAACAGAATAAAATAATTTACACATAATAGCTTTAGTAGGTGGGGCCACTTCTTATACTGCGTCTTAGCCCCGGCTTCTGAAAACTAAAAAAAATATGAAAAGGCTAATTTTATACTGCTTGGGTCCTTCCCCAGTCGAGCCATTCGTTCTGCAGCTATGTTCACTGCAGCGAGGCTTTACCAAAGAATTATCTTTATCATTGATTGATCATACCCTGACACTGTAATACCTACGCAGACATGTGATGGAATTCTGATCGCGCATCAGTCTTGAAATTTATCCTTGACTATATCAACATTATCTTTTCTTACACGTTACAAAATTTATTATATACGGTAAGTACTCCATTAAATTTAATTTTATACAATTCTGTTATCATTAATTTATATTTAATACATTGAAATTAAAAAAAAATATTATTAGATATTATTTTTATATCATTGTCAAGTACATCACAAGTACACTGCTAAATGTAATAATAAATAATGAATAGTAAAATAGACATTTAGGTACTCTTCATTGATTACGCTCATATAAAATTAATTAACATTTTTAAGTAATCATATTTTAATTACTACCCATTATAATTATCACCATCGTTACAACCCTTCACAAGTCTACTGCTGAACGTAGGCCTCCTCCAAGGAATGCCACAAACCACGGTCCTGTGCCACCTTGTTGTCACTTTTTCTTAGTGAAAGGCGTACTGCAATCCGCTACAAGGCTGCCACTAGAATCTTTCTTCCCCTTCGGTTATCAGTACCTACGTCGAGCTATACGGTCTGCCCATTGTCACCTTACTGATCTGTTGTCTATGGTAGTTACTCTGGTTCTGCTGTTAAATTATATTATATAGGTTGACTCTTGTATTGTGTTACACTTAAAAATATTTATAATTGTAGAAATCTATAATTTTATTTTACGAACGGAACTTAGCTCTTCATAATTATAAAATAATAATTTATGTAATAAAAATTAACTGAAACAACACTCATTGATCATGAGCTGCGATGATCCTTTATTGTAATCAATTCTGAATACATCTGCAAAATATAAGATTATATAGACGGCTAGAAGTGGGTAAATTTAATTGAAAATTTTGTAATTTATACCAATAGTTACATAGATACAAGTAATAATAAGCATGTAATAAAGAATGTACTATGCGTACATTCTTTATTACATGCTTATTTTAATACACTCTACGTGCCAATCTTTCAGTGCCGGACATCGATATATTCAACCCCGACAGTGACAGTTTAGAACTCCAGCCGATATCCAACGCCTGGCCACGAATAGCGAAAGTTTTAGTTTTATTTGTGTTTTGAACTCAGTTTGAATTGCCTTCGGATCAAGATTGTATGTTTTGTACTTTTAGAATGCAGTATTTTATTATTTAAGTTAAATTATAGTGTTTTTCCTTTCAACGTCATTACAAAAATGCAAGTACACTTTTAAATATTTACTATTCTTCTAATTACGGGTTATAATCTTTGCAGTTTGACTTAATAAATTCTGATAAGATCTTATGGACATCGATATTTTGTAAGATTTACTTACCACTTCTGTCCTACCCTGAAGATTTTCTGTCTCCTCTGGGTATGTGGGTAGCAGAAGGGCATTATATCATTTAAAAAAAAATAAGTTACAGCCTATATAATTAAGAGTTTCTACTACCCCATATCATCCAATGGGTATCGTATGAGGCTACAGAGGAAATTTGTTCCAGGAGATGGGCAGCAGCATGTTTCTGATAACAGCTGAATTAAAAAAAAACTGCAGTTGCCAATACGCTCACCTAATATCTCCTCTATGAAGCAATCTATGAGGGAGGCCTATGTTCAGCAGTAGAATTTTAATGGGCTGTAATGATATGGTCACGGTTGTTAGGCGGATTGACGATCGTAATACAAGACGTTTCGTACCTTTAACACTGCCACGTTGCCGCTTTGGGTGTTTTACTGGCGTTAACATGACGGTTAAACCGTCGTTAATTGGAAGCTGTATGATATTTTGGTTGTTATTTTCCTTTCCTCTTTTATGGATTAAAAATATTATTTTGTATGTAGTAATATTATGTATTATGGATTAACAACATCATGGTGTCATTAGTTTCTTGATCTTATTTGTGTGGACATAGTATAAATAATAGAATAAGGCGTTACTTTGCGGAAATCCATTTTTTTTATACAATAGGGGTGACAAACGAGCACGCAGTCCACCTGATGGTAAGTGGTTGCTGTGGCCCATAGGCATTCAAATTTATCTTCGTTTGCGAATCAAAATGCCAATGCGTTGTCACGCGTGAGGACTAAGATGGAATGCATCTTTTCCAGTAAAGTGGGTCTCCGGTTCTCTACACTCACCATACGAAACACAGCAGCATTAAGCTGCTATTCTACGCTGGTATTCTGTGAGAGCGTGATCCTTCCCCGGTCGAGCCGACACATTCGTGCTACAACTATACTATTAATATAGCTGCAGCATGCAGCAGGCTCTACCACGTAAAAATTTATTATATTATAGATGTCAAAAATAAATAGCTAATATCCGCGTGATAAAATATACCTAATGATGTGTGTTACCTAGTTTGAAGTTACGCAATTGAGGGAGTGCTGGAGATGCTCTTCTAACTAGGTAAGTCACATAACTGTATTTTATTACGCGGATCTTTCTAATTGCTAATTAATTTTTAACAACGTATTACGGCATTAAAAAAGTTAACTAATGTAATACGCAAGCACACACAAGTGAATACATAACTACTATAGAAAATACATACGAGAGACAACTAGCCGTCGTCAGGATCATGGCTAAAAAGGAGAAATATATAGTTGTTTCGCTCCACAACGGAAGATAATGACTATTACACATAATATAGATAATATATATTTCCTGCTTTTAATTTTTTTTATTAATGTTTTGTTGTAGCTGTGGCCGTGTGGAAGGAAAAGGGCAAAACGACGGCAACGGCAAAATGACGGCAGCGCCGCCATGCTACATAACAATATATTTACATAAACAATAAGTTTCAAATGTACTTTTATTTAGAATAAGGGTGGCACACGAGTAATACTTTCCACCGAATGGTAAGTGCATTCTGTGGCCCACAAACACCTACTTGTTACCCTCTATTAAGAATCAAAATGTCACCCCTGAGGACCCATTTCTGCTGCAACCATAATATGTTGCATGGATCTAGCAATTTAAAACTATTTAGTAGGTACTACGTATCTCAATTTGTAAGTCAATTATATATACCTATTATTATTAAATAAGCTCGCGATCCGCCTCGCAAGGGTGATTTCTGGATCTCGACAACAACGTCACCTACCGAGTCCAACTATAACTAAGAACTATTCGAGTGACCCATAAAAATATCATCAAAATCGGTCAAGCCGTTTAGGAGAAGAAGAAATACCAACACACGTACATCAGAACCGAAATTTTAAATGCTTGAATTACGATCATGATAATTTTGAGTGTTGAGTTGACAGTAAAATTTTTGAAATATTTAATTTCAATATGACCTTTAAATTTAATAAATAATCGCTATCGTTTGTATTGTTGAGTAGAGTAATATTGTCAAAGGCAATAAACATACGAAGGGAATAATTCAATGTTATACACTAAAAGAAACGATATTTTATACTTATTCACACACCTAAGAAATACTTTACAAAAACTCATAAATCTATCTCACTATAGTGTGGAGGCTACTTCGCGAAGAATTACAGAAAAGTGCAGTTGATGTTAAATAAAGTTTGGACTTTTTGGGGTGCGTAAGGTGGCCTATTTTGGTTGTAGATTCGGTCTGTCAACTTGCCGTCGCGACCCTGTCCCGCTGACCGGTTTGCTCGCGGACCTAAATCCTTATGTCCGGGACGGGGGTTTGTTCGCCCAAAAGCGCTAATGTCAATAATGGACGTCAGAGGGCGCGCGCGCCTCGGCGATACCGTTTTGACGTCCCGCCGTCTCGAGGAAACGCTAGAACAAGGGAGTCCAATTCATCGCGTCAAGAGATAAGCACGCGGTCCGTTTTTGGTCGGGAGCTCGTTGAGATAGGCGCGTATAGTAAATATACCACAGGGAATCGTAGCGCGTGCCCCTTGCTGAGAGTTTTACCCGGGACTTTTAGGTTTAACGCAGAATCTGTATAAGTGGATTCGACCGTACTAGTTACTAGTGCGGTATTTGATATTCTAGAAATAACGGTGACCTTTGATCCGTACGTTCTGTGTTCATTTCGCGAGTCAAGCGTTATAACAAACGAGAGTTCGTGGCTTCTGTAAGGTAGTTAATCGTACGACAGAGTTAAAGAACTGTCATCGTAGAAAACGAAGAAAGTGACTGCGGAAGGAGACCGTAGTTTGGAGAGGTGCTGAGGGCCGAACTGCTGCAGATGGTAACGGTCTAATAAGGTCAATAACACTACCAGCCACACCCAGATACACATCACTGACCCTTACTTTCCTAGCACTATACATCCACACGCGGCCTGACCGAATCCTGAGGGACCAGTCGCTTTGGATAGAGGTAAGTAAGCTCCCTTTATTATAATGTAACGCTCCCCCCGAATTGGTTATTGTAATTAGAAACTTTCCACCCTTGGCGTTAGGACGCCCGACCTGTACCTGCTTGTAGGTTCTTCCGCTCATGGGCCGCGGAGGATCCTACTCCTGGGATAAGCAGCTGTTGGCCGTAACATTTGGTAGCAGAGCGCGATTCTGGGATCGATTCCCGGTCGATCCACCGACCATAGTGTTTGATAAAAATTAAATAATTTTGGTGGCAGGGAGCGTTGGGTTGATTGGTTTAATTTTGTGTCTACAATCACGCCCGTCCGTAATACGTAAAAATATTTTTTTTATTATATACGTAATAATAAAATTCCTTTCTTTGTTGGCTTGCTTTGTTGTTTGCGGGTAAATTTGAAAAGCCACGCCTGGTTCGCGCGCAAGCGGGAGTTTGCGTCATGTAGGTAGATGGTTATTTTTGCGTAATCGGTTAATTATCGTTGCGGATAGTTGTGGTGTATTACTTATCGAAGGGTCGATTTCCGAGCAAGGCATTTTTTGTTGATGTGTATCTTCGTTTATGTAACTTTCGTATTGTAATTTGTATTTGAACTAAAGAGTAGTAATATGTATTTGCGTAATTTGAATTTAACTTGATTTGATCGCATTAGTATTTGTTATTGTTAATTTGATTTGTCTTTTCTTTTGTACTAACTTGTATTTGATTTGATAAGTAGCGGTTCTTATTTGTTTAATTTCTATTCAACTCGATTTGATAGGAACTGCATTTGTTAGCTGTTAATTTTTTTTTTGTATTTGTTATTTGTTATTTTTGTAATTGTGCTCGAGCCGCGTCGTAATTTGTATTTAGTAGTGATGTCCTCGCCCAAGATGCTAATCCGTTGCCTGCGGACTGAGTTACGCTGGGCCACCAGCGCCCATGCTTTGATAGGTCGACCGGATAGGGTCCATAACTTGATGAAGCGGTTCGAGCAGGTCGATGCTCGAAGGGCTGCAGTGGAGGAGGCTTACGCTGAGCTCGAGGATTCGGATGTGGAAAAGGGAGTCCTGGACTCCTGCTTCGCAGACTATGAGCAGTTCTTTTCGCTCACGGACGAGTTGATCGAGGCTGAAGGCAGGTATGCCGAGGAGGCGCGTGAAGCTCGGACGAGTGGCCTGCCCGAGTCCTTTCGGAAGCAGCCTCAGCCGGAGCTGTTGGGACGACTCCCAACTCTGGACTTGCCAAGGTTCTCCGGGGTCCTTTCCGAATGGCTGACCTTCGTTGGTCTTTTCGACGGCCTAGTGGACGCCCGGAGTGACTTGAACCCGAGCCAGAACATGGCGTACCTCCTGGCCTCACTGGAGGAGGAGGCCCTGGGCGTTATCAGCCATTTGAGCTTGTCGGACGACGCCTACCAGACTGCTCGGTACCTCCTAGCCAGAAGATACGCCAACGTCCGGCGAATTGCGGACGAACATGTTAAGCAGCTTCTGAGCCTCCCGCTGCTTAGTGACCGGGCCAGACTACGTCCGGACATGTTGGATCCAGTCTTGGTGGCCTGTAATATGTTGAGGCGGCTGGATGTACCAGTGGGCGAATGGGCCTTCTTGTTGCTCCGCATCGTGCTGTCCCGTCTACCTCTCGACCTTCGAATGCATTTTGAGGAGAGGTACGGCGGGGACGAGGCCTCCTATATTCCGCCCTTCTATGATCTGTTGCGGTTTTTGGAGGAGCAGTGCCGACAGATCGAGCACGCGGCGGACACCGTCGACGACTTACGAGCCGTGCCCAGTGAGAGGCGGAATCCGCCGGGCAAGTCGTCGTCTACCCCCCCCCCCCCTGCTCCTATTGTCGAGCATTTGATCACCGGGTAACGTCTTGCCCGAAATTATTAAGTTAGCCGGTTCCGGCGAGGCGAACTATCGCCAAGGAGCGCCGCTGGTGCTACTCATGTGTGGAAGGGCACCTCCAGCGAGACTGTCCGCACCGGCGTCCCTGTTTGCATTGCCAGGGCAATCACCATTCCGTACTGTGCCTGGGTGCAAACGGCGTCTCCTCTCGGGGCGCTGCCAGGCCCTCGACCCCCACGGGCGGGGGCGCTCCGCCACGCCCTCTGACGGGCGACGCTCGGCGCCCGCCGGCTAGCCAACAGGCCCCTAGGTTTGAAAGGGGTCCCTCTCCCGACCAGTCGGGGGGTAATTCCCCCAGGGGCGGGGGTGTCATCACCCCCCCTCAGCGTGTGGAAAGGAACTTCACGACCACTCATCATGCCACTGGACCCTTCTCACTCCCGTTAGCTGAGTGGCCGCGACTGGTGTACCACTGTACCCCATTTGATGGAGGCGGCCCTAGCTAGCTGCCGCCTTAGCTCCCACCACGGCCGCCTCTACTGAGCCTTAGGCCGTCAACAGTCCACTTGTCAAGCTGTTCTGTTGCCGACGGCCTCAGTGAGGGCGTACAACCCGAGTGGCGACTGTTAGCGGTTGCGCTCTGTTAGTCTCGGGTTCACGCGGTGTGGCCTCCACTTGGTGGTGGGAAGATTAGGGCCCCCTGGAGCGTTGAATCACGCTCTCAAGGGGTATTAGATTTGGTTTGGTCGAGCACTTAGTTAAAAATTATTTAAATTAAAATTAAAAATGCTTTTGAGTTTCCGCGAAATTCATATTGTAGCGGTTGTGATTAAAAATAAAATTGAATTTAAGATACTCCTTTAAATGCTGCTGCATATGTTTTGTAAATATACTTGATCGCTGTGTTTATTGTTGCACGGAAAATTGAAATTAAATTGCGTGCCCTTTTGAATGCTTGTGCGTATGTTTCGTAATTGTATTTGATTGTTGCGTCTGTTTGCTGAAAGGAAAGTTTGAATTCATTTGAAATTTGAATGGCGCGCTATTTTGAAAATTATGTATATGTTTTGTGATAGTGTTAAATCATTTTGCTTTGTGATAAGGAAGGTTGAAATTAGATAACCCTGTTTGTGCCGAAGGGAATAAGAGTCAATTCTCTTTTGGTTTGGATTTTGTTGGCACTGTCTAAGATATTTATTTGAAATAAGAAATAGGGCTGTCTCTTACGTTTATTGTTTTGTTTACTTTGTCAAGTTGACCTATGTGCGTCGGTGATTACTTGTTTTAATTAATTCTGTAATTGAACATTGATGCTTTGAAAAATTAGTTGAAATATGAGCATAGGACTACCTGCCTAAAGGGCTATCTGGTTTGTAGATTATCAGATGGAAATCAGCTGTCGCACCATTTGGTAAATGATTATAGGTGGATGGCTTGGTTATGTCTACTTGTTTGAAAATTCTTACTAGGGACTATCTGTGCATTTCGTTCGGCTCTCCACAGACGACGTTCATGGGGAATTTGGGGGTGCTCTCTGCACTGAAGCTTGGAAGGTCCCTCTGGGCCGCTTCGTGTCGCGTCGCTGTTTGCAGACCTGATCCGGTCGGATTGCGGAACTAATCATAGGAGCGCAGATAGGTGTTTGAAGGAGGTCGTCGGACTTCTGTCTAGGAATAGGACTTATTTATGTGCTGCGATGTCCAGGAAGGTCATCCAGTTCAACTCTCCGGCTAGCCCAGGTTGGGGCGGTAATTTTGAGGCGTTGGTTAGGGTTGCAAGATCTGATGGGGTGCGTAAGGTGGCCTAGTTTGGTTGTAGATTCGGTCTGTCAACTTGCCGTCGCGACCCTGTCTCGCTGACCGGTTTGCTCGCGGACCTAAATCCTTATGTCCGGGACGGGGGTTTGTTCGCCCAAAAGCGCTAATGTCAATAATGGACGTCAGAGGGCGCGCGCGCCTCGGCGATACCGTTTTGACGTCCCGCCGTCTCGAGGACACGCTAGAACAAGGGAGTCCAATTCATCGCGTCAAGAGATAAGCACGCGGTCCGTTTTTGGTCGGGAGCTCGTTGAGATAGGCGCGTATAGTAAATATACCACAGGGAATCGTAGCGCGTGCCCCTTGCTGAGAGTTTTACCCGGGACTTTTAGGTTTAACGCAGAATCTGTATAAGTGGATTCGACCGTACTAGTTACTAGTGCGGTATTTGATATTCTAGAAATAACGGTGACCTTTGATCCGTACGTTCTGTGTTCATTTCGCGAGTCAAGCGTTATAACAAACGAGAGTTCGTAGCTTCTGTAAGGTAGTTAATCGTACGACAGAGTTAAAGAACTGTCATCGTAGAAAACGAAGAAAGTGACTGCGGAAGGAGACCGTAGTTTGGAGAGGTGCTGAGGGCCGAACTGCTGCAGATGGTAACGGTCTAATAAGGTCAATAACACTACCAGCCACACCCAGATACACATCACTGACCCTTACTTTCCTAGCACTATACATCCACACGCGGCCTGACCGAATCCTGAGGGACCAGTCGCTTTGGATAGAGGTAAGTAAGCTCCCTTTATTACAATGTAACGCTCCCCCCGAATTGGTTATTGTAATTAGAAACTTTCCACCCTTGGCGTTAGGACGCCCGACCTGTACCTGCTTGTAGGTTCTTCCGTTCATGGGCCGCGGAGGATCCTACACCTGGGATAAGCAGCTGTTGGCCGTAACAGTGTCAATTCTGACAAAGGATTTTATATAGTCCATGAGTACCGAAAACTATTCCACCTCAATTTTTTTTATGCGATTCTCTTCAAGTTGTCCTACTGACGATATAAATGCATGTTGGCATGGGGCAACTCGGTGCCATATAGAATTAATCCGACTTTTTTTTTCAATTGCAAGGAATTGTTATTTTCAAACGGAACAAATTTTTTATATTCTTTGATAAAATACGAATAAAAAAGGTCCCATTACTATTATATAAAATTAATATATTCGGGGTTATGAATTTTGGTTTTAATTGACGGGCCATGCTGCAGCTATGTTATGGTTGTAGCGCGAATGGGTCGGCTAGGACCACGCTCTCACAGAATACCAGCGTAAAATAGTAGCTTAATGCTGCTGTGTTTCGTATGGTGAGTGTAGAGAAGCGGAGACCCTTTTTACTGGAAACGACGCATTCCATCTTAGTCCTCACGGGTGCCAACGCATCTGCATTTTGATTCGTAATCGAAAATAGATTTAGATGTATATGGGCCACAGCAACCACTTACCATCAGGTGGACTGTGTGCTCGTTTGTCACCCTTATCCTATAAAAAAAACTTTGACCCATTAAAATACTTAAATAAAAAAATATATAAAAGATGTTTTTTTATATGTACTCCTTTGTGAAATACGAATAAAAAAGGTTCTTTTTGTATAGCCAGACTTTTTCAAATGGATCAAAACTGTTTTGTGGTCAATCCTCAATTCCTCGGCTATGTCGTAACTACTAAGATGTCGATCTTGCTTCTCTTTTTCAAAAATGGCCGACAACCGCACCCTTTGTATACTTGGTCTCCTTCTCATAACGTTATTTTTAAGCGAGATATAACATAAAAAGATATATTAATAGTAATAATAAATGTATCTGTGTATTATGGATGTATGTAAATGTATTTATCATCTTTATTTTATATTGTATATATTAAATTATAATATTTATAAAGAGAGAGCACACTAAGTTAGTCTGCTTAACTTAGAATCTGTCCAGTATCGGGCCTGCTGGAATCTTTTACGTGGTAGAGCCATGCTGCAGCTATATTATTAGTATAGTTGTAGCACGAATGGGTCGGCTCGACCGGGGAAGGCCCACGCTCTCACAGAATACCAGCGTGAAATAGCAGCTTAACGCTGCTGTGTTTCGTATGGTGAGTGTAGAGAACCGGAGACCCTTTTTACTGGAAAAGAGGCATTCCATCTTACTCCTCAAGGGTGACAACGCATCTGCATTTTGATTTGCAAACGAGGATAGATGTAGATGTCTATGGGCCACAGCAACCACTTATCATCAGGTGGACTGTGTGCTCGTTTGTCACCCTATCCTAAAAAAAAAAAAAGAAATTTCAATATGAAATAAGCAGTGCCTTCGTACAAAATATCTTTTTATTTTTCACTGTAACATAACTTTGTGTGTACATAAATTGTTATATATATATATATATATATATATATATATATATATATATATATATATAAACGTGATGTATATATATACACCACGTTTCTAAACCTATTATACATACATCGTTAAACCAATACTCTATCGCCTTTAGTGCGACTGGACAACTTGGCAGAGAGCTTAGCCTTTTGTTACAGGAAATGACTAAATGCAGAAATGCAGTCCCTATTCCATGGAAAATACCTACGTAGTATATACTCAGACAATTGTCATATTATTTCATGTACTAGGCTTCTAATAATTTCCACATGTTGTTTAAAAGTTAAATAAATTTAAATGAAACTTTGGATTAATGATTAACAAAATAATAAAGTAACAATTATTATCACTTCGTGAAACTGTTTCCTATGCAGTTTCACGAAGTGATAATAATTGTTACTTTATTATTTTGTTAATCATTAATCCAAAGTTTCATTTAAATTTATTTAACTTTTAAACAACATGTGGAAATTATTAGAAGCCTAGTACATGAAATAATATGACAATTGTCTGAGTATATACTACGTAGGTATTTTCCATGGAATAGGGACTGCATTTCTGCATTTAGTCATTTCCTGTAACAAAAGGCTAAGCTCTCTGCCAAGTTGTCCAGTCGCACTAAAGGCGATAGAGTATTGGTTTAACGATGTATGTATAATAGGTTTAGAAACGTGGTGTATATATATACATCACGTTTATATATATATATATATATATATATATATATATATATATATATATATATATATATATATATATAACAATTTATGTACACACAAAGTTATGTTACAGTGAAAAATAAAAAGATATTTTGTACGAAGGCACTTCTTATTTCATATTGAAATTTCTTTTTTTTTTTAGGATAGGGTGACAAACGAGCACACAGTCCACCTGATGATAAGTGGTTGCTGTGGCCCACAGACATCTACATCTATCCTCGTTTGCAAATCAAAATGCAGATGCGTTGTCACCCTTGAGGAGTAAGATGGAATGCCTCTTTTCCAGTAAAAAGGGTCTCCGGTTCTCTACACTCACCATACGAAACACAGCAGCGTTAAGCTGCTATTTCACGCTGGTATTCTGTAAGAGCGTGGGCCTTCCCCGGTCGAGCCGACCCATTCGTGCTACAACTATACTACTAATATAGCTGCAGCATGGCTCTACCACGTAAAAGATTCCAGCAGGCCCGATACTGGACAGATTCTAAGTTAAGCAGACTAACTTAGTGTGCTCTCTCTTTATAAATATTATAATTTAATATATACAATATAAAATAAAGATGATAAATACATTTACATACATCCATAATACACAGATACATTTATTATTATTATTATTATATCTTTTTATGTTATATCTCGCTTAAAAATAACGTTATGAGAAGGAGACCAAGTATACAAAGGGTGCGGTTGTCGGCCATTTTTGAAAAAGAGAAGCAAGATCGACATCTTAGTAGTTACGACATAGCCGAGGAATTGAGGATTGACCACAAAACAGTTTTGATCCATTTGAAAAAGTCTGGCTATACAAAAAGAACCTTTTTTATTCGTATTTCATAAAGGAGTACATATAAAAAAACATCTTTTATATATTTTTTTATTTAAGTATTTTAATGGGTCAAAGTTTTTTTTATAGGATAAGGGTGACAAACGAGCACACAGTCCACCTGATGGTAAGTGGTTGCTGTGGCCCATAGACATCTAAATCTATTTTCGATTACGAATCAAAATGCAGATGCGTTGGCACCCGTGAGGACTAAGATGGAATGCGTCGTTTCCAGTAAAAAGGGTCTCCGCTTCTCTACACTCACCATACGAAACACAGCAGCATTAAGCTACTATTTTACGCTGGTATTCTGTGAGAGCGTGGTCCTAGCCGACCCATTCGCGCTACAACCATAACATAGCTGCAGCATGGCCCGTCAATTAAAACCAAAATTCATAACCCCGAATATATTAATTTTATATAATAGTAATGGGACCTTTTTTATTCGTATTTTATCAAAGAATATAAAAAATTTGTTCCGTTTGAAAATAACAATTCCTTGCAATTGAAAAAAAAAGTCGGATTAAACCTATATGGCACCGAGTTGCCCCATGCCAACATGCATTTATATCGTCAGTAGGACAACTTGAAGAGAATCGCATAAGAAAACATTGAGGTGGAATAGTTTTCGATACTCATGGACTATATAAAATCCTTTGTCAGAATTGACACCAAGTCCAAACTTTATTTAACATCAACCGCACTTTTCTGTAATTCTTCGCGAAGTTGCCTCCACACTATAGTGAGATAGATTTATGAGTTTTTGTAAAGTATTTCTTAGGTGTGTGAATAAGTATAAAATATCGTTTCTTTTAGTGTATAACATTGAATTATTCCCTTCGTATGTTTATTGCCTTTGACAATATTACTCTACTCAATAATACAAACGATAGTGATTATTTATTAAATTTAAAGGTCATATTGAAATTAAATATTTCAAAAATTTTACTGTCAACTCAACACTCAAAATTATCATGATCGTAATTCAAGCATTTAAAATTTCGGTTCTGGTGTACGTGTGTTGGTATTTCTTCTTCTCCTAAACGGCTTGACCGATTTTGATGATATTTTTATGGGGTCACTCGAATAGTTCTTAGTTATAGTTGGACTCGGTAGGTGACGTTGTAGTCGAGATCCAGAAATCACCCTTGCGAAACGCATCGCGAGCTTATTTAATAATAATAGGTATATATAATTGACTTACCAATTGAGATACGTAGTACCTACTAAGTAGTTTTAAATTGGTAGATCCATGCAACATATTATGGTTGCAGCAGAAATGGGTTCTCAGGGGTGACATTTTGATTTTTAATAGAGGGTAACAAGTAGGTGTTTGTGGGCCACAGAATCCACTTACCATTCGGTGGACTGTATTACTCGTGTGTCACCCTTATTCTAAATAAAAGTACATTTGAAACTTATTGTTTATGTTTAAACTTATTGTATATATTGTTATGTAGCGTGGCGGCGCTGCCGTCATTTTACCGTCGCCGTCGTTCTGCCCTTTTCCTCCCACACGGCCACAGCTACAACAAAACATTAATAAAAAAAAATTAAAAGTAGGAAATATATATTATCTATATTATGTGTAATAGTCATTATCTTCCGTTGTGGAGCCAAGCAATTATATATTTCTTCTTTTTAGCCATGATCCTGACGACGGCTAGTTGTCTCTCGTATGTATTTTCTATGGTAGTTATGTATTCACTTGTGTGTGCTTGCGTATTACATTAGTTAACTTTTTTAATGCCGTAATACGTTGTTAAAAATTAATTAGCAATTAGGAAGATCCGCGTAATAAAATACAGTGATGTGACTTACCTAGTTAGAAGAGCATCTTCAGCACTCCCTCAATTGCGTAACTTCAAACTAGGTAACACACACCATTAGGTATATTTTATCATGCGGATATTAGCAATTTATTTTTGACATCTATTGTTCACGCAAAAGCGTTAGTGTCAGGCATCGACGTTAGATGGCACTCGGCTCGGTCGATACGGAATGACGTTCGTGCGTGTTGAACGTCCGAGCTTGCTGAAAGGTGGGAGTCGAGAGCGAAAGATTAGAAGTCTTCTTCGCGTCGAAAGAGAAGGCAGTCCGTTTGTTTGGGAGCTCTTAGATCTAATTTTATGTTAGGCGCGTATAGTAAATATACCACTGGGAATGGTAGCGTGTGTTGAGAGTTTACCCGGGACTTTAGGTTTAACGCAGAATCTGTATAAGTGGATTCGACTGTATTAGTTACTAGTGCGGTAGTTAATATTCTAGAAATAACGGTGACCTTTGACCCGTACGTTCTGTGTTCATTTTCGCGAGTCAATCGTAACAAAGGAAGAAAGTGACTGCGGAAGGCGACCTTAGCTTGGAGAGGAGCTGAGGGCCAAACTGCTGCAGGGGGAACGGTCAAATAAGGTCAATAACACTACCAGCCACACCCAAATACACATCACTGACCTTTACTTTCTAGCACAATACATCCACACGAGACCTGACCGAATCCTGAGGGACCAGTCGCCTTGAATAGAGGTAAGTAAGCTCTGTTCAATAATTGTAACGCTCCCCCCGGATTGTTTAGTGTAATTAGACTTTTAACCCGTGGCGTCAGGACGCCCGACCAGCATCTGCCTGTAGCTTCTTCGTCTATGGGCCGCGAAGGATTCTACTCCTGGGATAGGCAGCTGCCGGCCGTAACAATTGGTAGCAGAGCGTGGTTCTGGGATCGATTCCCGGTCGATCCACCGACCATAGTATTTGATAAAAATTAAATAATTTTGGTGGCAGGGAGCGTTGGGTTGATTGGTTTAATTTTGTGTCTACAATCACGCCCGTCCGTAATACGTAAAAATATTTTTTTTATTATATACGTAATAATAAAATTCCTTTCTTTGTTGGCTTGCTTTGTTGTTTGCGGGTAAATTTGAAAAGCCACGCCTGGTTCGCGCGCAAGCGGGAGTTTGCGTCATGTAGGTAGATGGTTATTTTTGCGTAATCGGTTAATTATCGTTGCGGATAGTTGTGGTGTATTACTTATCGAAGGGTCGATTTCCGAGCAAGGCATTTTTTGTTGATGTGTATCTTCGTTATGTATCTTTCGTATTGTAATTTGTATTTGAACTAAAGAGTGGTAATTTGTATTTACGTAATTTGAATTTAACTTGATTTGATCGCACTAGTATTTGTTTATGTTAATTTGATTTACCTTTTCTTTTGTACTAACTTGTGTTTGATTTGATAAATAGCGGTTCTTATTTGTGTACATTCTATTCAACTCGATTTGATAGGAACTGCATTAGTTAGCTGTTAATTTTTGTATTTTTTATTTGTTATTTTTGTAATTGTGCTCGAGCGGCGTCGTAATTTGTATTTAGTAGTGATGTCCTCGCCCAAGATGCTAATCCATTGCCTGCGGACTGAGTTACGCTGGGCCACCAGCGCCCATGCTTTGATAGGTCGACCGGATAGGGTCCAGAATTTGATGAAGCGGTTCGAGCAGGTCGATGCTCGAAGGGCTGCAGTGGAGGAGGCTTACGCTGAGCTTGAGGATTCGGATGTGGAAAAGGGAGTCCTGGACTCCTGCTTCGCAGACTACGAGCAGTTCTTGTGGCTCACGGACGAGTTGATCGAGGCTGAAGGCAGGTATGCCGAGGAGGCGCGTGAAGCTCGGACGAGTGGCCTGCCCGAGTCCTTTCGGAAGCAGCCTCAGCCGGAGCTGTTGGGACGACTCCCAACTCTGGACTTGCCAAAGTTCTCCGGGGTCCTTTCCGAGTGGCTGACCTTCGTTGGTCTTTTCGACGGCCTAGTGGACGCCCGGAGTGACTTGACCCCGAGCCAGAAGATGGCGTACCTCCTGGCCTCACTGGAGGGGGAGGCCCTGGACGTTGTCAGCCATTTGAGCTTGTCGGACGACGCCTACCAGACTGCTCGGGACCTCCTAGTCAGAAGATACGCCAACGTCCGGCGAATTGCGGACGAACATGTTAAGCAGCTTCTGAGCCTCCCGCTGCTTAGTGACCGGGCCAGACTACGTCCGGACCTGTTGGATCCAGTCTTGGTGGCCTGTAATATGTTGAGGCGGCTGGATGTACCAGTGGGCGAATGGGCCTTCTTGTTGCTCCGCATCGTGCTGTCCCGTCTACCTCTCGACCTTCGAATGCATTTTGAGGAGAGGTACGGCGGGGACGAGGCCTCCTATATTCCGCCCTTCTATGATCTGTTGCGGTTTTTGGAGGAGCAGTGCCGACAGATCGAGCACGCGGCGGGCACCGTCGACGACTTACGAGCCGTGCCCAGAGAGAGGCGAAATCCGCCGGGCAAGTCGTCGTCAACCCCCCCCCCCCCCTGCTCCTATTGTCGAGCATCTGATCACCGGGTAACGTCTTGCCCAAAATTATTAGGTAAGCCGAGTCCGGCTAGGCGAACTATCGCCAAGGAGCGCCGCTGGTGCTACTCCTGTTTGGAAGGGCACCTCCAGCGAGACTGTCCGCACCGGCGGCCCTGTCTGCATTGCCAGGGCAATCACCATGCCGTACTGTGCCTGGGTGCGAACGGCGTCTCCTCTCGGGGCGTTGCCAGGCCCTCGACCCCCACGGGCGGGGGCGCTCCGCCACGCCCTCTGACGGGCGACGCTCGGCGCCCGCCGGCTAGCCAACAGACCCCTAGGTTTGGAAGGGGTCCCTCCCCCGACCAATCGGGGGGTAATTCGCCCAGGGGCGGGGTGTCATCACCCCCCCTCAGCGTGCGAAGAGGAACTTCACGGCCACTCATCGGTCCGCTGGACCCTTCTCACTCCCGTTAGCTGAGTGGCCGCGACTGGTGTACCACTGTACCCCATTTGATGGAGGTGGCCCTAGCTAGCTGCCGCCTTAGCTCCCACCATGGCTGCCTCTACTGAGCCTTAAGCCGTCAACAGTCCACTTGTCAAGCTGTTCTGTTGCCGACGGCCTCAGTGAGGGCGTACAACCCGAGTGGCGACCGTTAGCGGTTGCGCTCTGTTAGTATCGGGTTCACGCGGTGTGGCCTCCACTTGGTGGTGGGAAGATTAGGGCCCCCTGGAGGGTTGAATCACGCTCTCAAGGGGTATTGGATTTGGTTTGGTCGAGCACTTAGTTAAAAATTCTTTAAATTTAAATTAAAATGCTTTTGGGTTTTCCGCGAAATTCATATTGTAGTGGTTATGATTAAAAGAAATGAATTTAAAATACTCCTTTAAATGCTGCTGCATATGTTTTGTAAATACATTTGATCACTGCGTTTGTTGTTGCACGGAAAATTGAGATTAAATTGTGTGCCCTTGTTTAATGCTTGTGATAGTGTTTAATCATTTTGCTTTGTGATAAGGAAGGTTGAAATTAGATAACCCTGTGGTTGCCGAAGGAAATAGGAGTCAATTCTCTTTTGGTTTAAATTTTGTTGGCACTGTCTAAGATATTTATTTGAAATAAGAAATAGGGCTGTCCCTTACGTTTATTGTTTTGTTTACTTTGCCAAGTTGACCTATGTGCATCGGTGATTACTTGTTTTAATTAATTCTGTAATTGAACATTGATGCTTTTGAAAAATTAGTTGAAATATGAGCATAGGATCACCTGCTAGGGACCATCTGTGCGTTTCGTTCAGCTCTCCACAGACAACGTTCATGGGGAATTTGGGGGTGCTCTCTGCACTGAAGCTTGAAGGTCCCTCTGGGCCGCTTCGTGTCGCGTCGCTGTTTGCAGACCTGATCCGGTCGAATTGCGGAACTAATCATAGGAGCGCAGATAGGTGTTTGAAGGAGGTCATCTGACTTCTGTCTAGGAATAGGACTTATTTATGTGCTGCGATGTCCAGGAAGGGCATCCAGTTCAACTCTCCGGCTAGCCCACGTTGGGGCTGCAATTTTGGGGCGTTGGTTAGTGTTGCAAGATCAGATTGGGTGCGTAAGGTGGCCTAGTTTGGTTGTAGATTCGATCTTGCAACTTGCCGTCGCGACCCTGTCCCGCTGACCGGTTTGCTCGCGGACCTAAATCCTTATGTCCGGGACGGGGGTTTGTTCACGCAAAAGCGTTAGTGTCAGGCATCGACGTTAGATGGCACTCGGCTCGGTCGATACGGAATGACGTTCGTGCGTGTTGAACGTCCGAGCTTGCTGAAAGGTGGGAGTCGAGAGCGAAAGATTAGAAGTCTTCTTCGCGTCGAAAGAGAAGGCAGTCCGTTTGTTTGGGAGCTCTTAGATCTAATTTTATGTTAGGCGCGTATAGTAAATATACCACTGGGAATGGTAGCGCGTGTTGAGAGTTTACCCGGGACTTTAGGTTTAACGCAGAATCTGTATAAGTGGATTCGACTGTATTAGTTACTAGTGCGGTAGTTAATATTCTAGAAATAACGGTGACCTTTGACCCGTACGTTCTGTGTTCATTTTCGCGAGTCAATCGTAACAAAGGAAGAAAGTGACTGCGGAAGGCGACCTTAGCTTGGAGAGGAGCTGAGGGCCGAACTGCTGCAGGGGGAACGGTCAAATAAGGTCAATAACACTACCAGCCACACCCAAATACACATCACTGACTTTTACTTTCTAGCACAATACATCCACACGAGACCTGACCGAATCCTGAGGGACCAGTCGCCTTGAATAGAGGTAAGTAAGCTCTGTTCAATAATTGTAACGCTCCCCCCGGATTGTTTAGTGTAATTAGACTTTTAACCCGTGGCGTGAGGACGCCCGACCAGCATCTGCCTGTAGCTTCTTCGTCTATGGGCCGCGAAGGATTCTACTCCTGGGATAGGCAGCTGCCGGCCGTAACATCTATAATATAATAAATTTTTACTTGGTAGAGCCTGCTGCATGCTGCAGCTATATTAATAGTATAGTTGTAACACGAATGTGTCGGCTCGACCGGGGAAGGATCACGCTCTCACAGAATACCAGCGTAGAATAGCAGCTTAATGCTGCTGTGTTTCGTATGGTGAATGTAGAGAACCGGAGACCCACTTTACTGGAAAAGATGCATTCCATCTTAGTCCTCACGCGTGACAACGCATTGGCATTTTGATTCGCAAACGAAGATAAATTTGAATGTCTGTGGGCCACAGCAACCACTTACCATCAGGTGGACTGCGTGCTCGTTTGTCACCCTTATTGTATAAAAAAAATGGATTTCCGCAAAGTAACGCCTTATTCTATTATTTATACTATGTCCACACAAATAAGATCAAGAAACTAATGACACCATGATGTTGTTAATCCATAATACATAATATTACTACATACAAAATAATATTTTTAATCCATAAAAAAGGAAAGGAAAATAACAACCAAAATATCATACAGCTTCCAATTAACGACGGTTTAACCGTCATGTTAACGCCAGTAAAACACCCAAAGCGGCAACGTGGCAGTGTTAAAGGTATGAAACGTCTTGTATTACGATCGTCATTCCATCTAACAACCGTGACCATATCATTACAGCCTATTAAAATTCTACTGCTGAACATAGGCCTCCCTCATAGATTGCTTCATAGAGGAGATATTAGGTGAGCGTATTGGCAACTGCAGTTTTTTTAATTCAGCTGTTATCAGAAACATGCTCCTGCCCATCTCATGGAACAAATTTCCTCTGTAGCCTCATACGATACCCATGGGGTGATATGGGGTAGTAGAAACTCTTAATTAAATAGGCTGTAAGTTATTTTTTTTAAATGAAATAATGCCCTTCTGCTACCCACATACCCAGAGGAGACAGAAAATCTTCAGGGTAGGACAGAAGTGGTAAGTAAATCTTACAAAATATCGATGTCCATAAGATCTTATCAGAATTTATTATGTCAAACTGCAAAGATTATAACCCGTAATCAGAAGAATAGTAAATATTTAAAAGTGTACTTGCATTTTTGTAATGACGTTGAAAGAATAAACACTATAATTTAACTTAAATAATAAAATACTGCATTCTAAAAGTACAAAACATACAATCTTGATCCGAAAGCAATTCAAACTGAGATCAAAACACAAATAAAACTAAAACTTTCGCTGTTCGTGGCCAGGCGTTGGATATCGGCTGGAGTTCTAAACTGTCACCTCGGGGTTGAATATATCGATGTACCGGCACTGAAAGATTGGCACGTAGAGTGTATTAACATGAATTTATGCGTACATTCTTTATTACATGCTTATTATCACTTGTATCTATGTAATTATTGGTATAAATTCAAAAATTTTCAATTAAATTTACCCACTTCTAGACGTTAGTTTTTTTTTGTTTTTTTTTGTTAGTTTATTAAAAACGTTACCCCCACACTAGGATTTTCTCCTGTGTCGTGGAGGCAGTTTACATACATAAATTGCACAAGGACAAACATCCAGACCCGGAACAATTATTTGTAGGCCATACATATACTTGTTCCGTGCGGGATTCGAACCCGCGGCCCACAGCGCAACAACTGATTGCTAAGCCACTGCGCCACGGAGCCGTCAACGTCTAAATAATCTTATATTTTGCTGATGTATTCAGAATTGATTACAATAAAGGATCATCGCAGTTCATGATCAATGAGTGTTGTTTCAGTTAATTTTTATTACATAAATTATTATTTTATAATTATGAAGGGCTAAGTTCCGTTCGTAAAATAAAATTATAAATTTCTACAATTATAAATATTTTTAAGTGTAACACAATACAAGAGTCAACCTATATAATATAATTTAACAGCAGAACCAGAGTAACTACCATAGACAACAGATCAGTAAGGTGACAATGGGCAGACCGTATAGCTCGACGTAGGTACTGATAACCGAAGGGGAAGAAAGATTCTAGTGGCAGCCTTGTAGCGGATTGCAGTACGCCTTTCACTAAGAAAAAGTGACAACAAGGTGGCACAGGACCGTGGTTTGTGGCATTCCTTGGAGGAGGCCTACGTTCAGCAGTAGACTTGTGAAGGGTTGTAACGATGGTGATAATTATAATGGGTAGTAATTAAAATATGATTACTTAAAAATGTTAATTAATTTTATATGAGCGTAATCAATGAAGAGTAAATGTCTATTTTACTATTCATTATTTATTATTACATTTAGCAGTGTACTTGTGATGTACTTGACGATGATATAAAAAATAATATCTAATAATAATTATATTTCAATGTATTAAATATAAATTAATGATAACAGAATTGTATAAAATTGTATGATACAAGAAATTGGCAAAGACTTTTATAGTCATTCATTCATTCTGCTAAAATAAAAAGATTAGACATTGAAATCAATTCCCATGATAAAAAAAAATATGTGAGTAAATGGAATATTGAAGATCTAATCGCATTGAAACTTAATGGATTATGTCTTTTAGTAAAATATTATAAGTAATATATTTTCATCCTTGACCGACCGACCGAAATTTTTAAACCTTTTTAGTGGACTAAGAAATATTACAAGCTCGTTTACTAGTCACCTTAAAAATTTCACCCCTATTTCGCCAGCCTGAAGGGTCGAAGTTTCTTCTTCTGTTCGGAAGTTAGCTAAACATAGCAGCAAAATGCTTCTGTGTTTATAGAGATCTTTTTTACTGGTAACGTGGCGTTAAATTTAAGTAAGCAATAAAAACTCAGAGTTAACAGCAATGATGCTGTTAGCTCTGAGTTTTTATTGCTAAATTTAACGCCACGTTACCTGGTTTAGTTGACTATGAGTCAAATGTAGTAACTTCTTGTAACGAGGCAAGTTGGTTCGAGCGACGTGCCAAATATTCGTAATCTTTGACTTGTACATGCGACTGTATAATTCACACCTAAATGAAGCTAAACGCTTTCCAATTGAACTCATACATTAAATAGTTTCTTGAGTAAATTTAATATTGCATTGAAATCTCTTGTTCGGTTAGTTCCTTGCATAATATTTGTTTTTAAAGTTGGCCGAGTAATGGGAGCATCCACGACTATTTATGCTACTAAGGCGGCGCCACTTAAAATGATGTGTAGTGTTTGATAGATTTCATAGCGGGGAGGTCAACTTGTTCAAAGAATGTAAAGCTTAATGTAAAGTACTATTAGTTATATTTTATATTAATTAGATTAGAAGTAAATTAACCAATACCACAGCTATTCAAAAAAGTAGAAAAATTAAAAAGAGTCAAAAATCAGCAAAAAATTAAAAAGCATTGTTCTGTGTATGAATATAATACTCTAGAAACTGAATAACTTTTATTTAAAACTAACTTCACAATTAAATGACATTGTGTATCAAAAATTTCACCTCAGTGTCAACTAGCGACATCTGGTGAGCGGAAGATTAATAGCCCTCACTATTTTATTACTTGCTACTTATAAGCTTCCCGTGTGATAGCAGCGTAGAGAACCACCCGATTTTATCCCGTGGGTGTCGTAAGAGGCAATTATGAGAATGACAACTATAGACTCCCGATAGATGGTATATCCATGACATTTTTGCATCTCTCTCTCTCTCTCTCTCATGTGCCTTACCTGTGAAGGAAAAGTTGGAGCTGTCCTCTCCCGAAGAGAGGCTGCCGTATGGCAGTTAGAGCTGGTGAGGCCGCGGAAGTGTTCAAGAACGTTCCCGTGCCCTGCCTATATGCAGCGAAGGTTGCGAGTCCAACACAATCCGTCATTGCCGCCGCGAGGCGGGTATACGTAGGCATTTCCCTTTGTAAAAAAAAGCGCGCGACCCTTAGCATGTGTGCACGCATACGCATATTTTCTTTCGTAATAGACATAAATAACATATTTTGAGAATACTAGCAACAACAAAGGTGGTGGGAGGGGTTTAGGGTATTAGGTTAATGGTTGATTCAAGCCTATGACTTTTAGTTTCGTATCCCATAGTCCGTAATATTTAGGTTTCGTACCCTTAGGCTACCATCGCTTATTAATTTGTTAATAGACCCTGGTTATTATGTTACAAATAGGTGAACTGTAAAATATAAACATAAATTCTTTTGTTCTGGAATTAAGAGCAGCGAGCGAGCGTCTACCATTTCTTTTGACAATTTATGTGACGAATAAAATATACATTTATTTCAACTTATTGACGAGATATTTTAATATAATTTCTTAAAGAACAGAAAATACAATTCAAGAAATGTAATAGCGGTCTAAAAGTGTATAAAAGAAATTAAAAATAATTACTTATTACGTAAAATAGCAGCTTAATGCTGATGTGGTGATGAGTGTAGAGAACCGGAGACCCTTTTTACTGGAAATGAGGTATTACATCTTAGTCCTCACGGGTGACAACAAATCTGCATTTAGATTCTTAATTGAGTATTAATGTAGATGTCTATGGACCATAGTATCCACTTACCATTAGGTGGAATGTGTGCTCGTTTGTCACCCTTATTCTATAAAAATAAAAATAAAAATTATAACGTGTCAATAAATGGAAATATAAGAGTTTTGGAATTGACTCTAAGCCAACATAATGAGAATATGAGTCATTTTTAGGGTTCCGTACCGAAAAAGGAAAAAACGGAACCCTTATGGGATCACTTTGTTGTCGTCTGTCTGCCTGTCAAGACCCTTTTTCTCAGGAACGCGTAGAGGTATCAAGCTCAAGAAATTCATACCAAACACTCAAGTCTACTGTCCCTTGGAGCTGTGAAAAAATCAAACTTCTAAGCCAACGCAATCAAAAGATAAAGCCGTTTTTGCCGCAAATTTTCGACATTCGCAAGGGAATCAAAAACTACAGGGTACTTCCCGTGAATTCAGAGTCTTGAAATTTGGTACGAAGCAACGTTTTATAGCACAGATAAAGGAAAAATTGCGAAAAGCATAAATTTTTAGTTACATCATATAATAAAAATATTTTTAATAATTTTAAACTTATATAGCTACGGATTTGTTCGGAACCCTCGGTGCGCGAGTCTGACTCGCACTTGACCAGTTAATATCCATAACTACACATAACAACTACATTTGCCGTGTAGTGGCGGTCAAGAATATCCACTACCGATATCTTCCCGTGGGTGTCGTAAAAGGCGACGAAGGGAAACAGGCAGTAGATGGGCAGCAGCATCTTCCTGGTAATAGCCTAAATTACAATAAAAAAACTGCGGTTGCCAATCCGCTCGCCAAGCGTGGCAACTATGGCAAAAACCCCCCAAATGGATAAAGTTACTAAGAGACGGCCCTCAGTCCCCGGCGGCCCCGCTATTCCTGGCTACGGTGGCGACCATGGTAACGGCGGGGCAGGGGGTGCTAAGAATCTCCGGTGGAGGTTCGGTTGCCACCTTAGATGATATATATTCCGAAGATATCCCGGACATCAGTCTGGGCGAGATTAGAATGGCTCTCCAGCATCTTAAAAACGGCAAGGCCCCAGGCGAGGATGGAATTACAGCGGAGCTTCTGAAAGCGGGTGGAAAACCGGTACTGGAAGTCCTTCACAGGCTCTTTAATTCCGTCCTCCATGGTGGCATTACACCGGAGGCAGGCAGGAGATCCTTATCGCAGAATCGCTGGAGGACCTAAGCACTATGCTCAATGACCTCAATAGTGTCTCCCAACGGATAGGTCTTAAGATGAATATGGACAAAACAAAGATTATGTTTAATTTTTTTTTATATGATAAGGGTGACAAACGAGCACACAGTCCACCTGATGGTAAGTGGTTGCTGCGGCCCATAGACATCTACATCTATCCTCGTTTGCGAATCAAAATGCAGATGCGTTGTCACCCGTGAGGACTAAGATGGAATGCCTCATTTCCAGTAAAAAGGGCCTCCGGCCACCTGCACTCACCAAGTGAAACGCAGATGTAAACCTCTACTTCACGCTGGTTTTCTTTGAGGTCGTGGTACCACCCCGGTTCGAGCCGGCCCATCCGTGCGACAGCAAAAGCTGCCGCCTGGCTCTACCACTATTGTCCATGTCACACCTATTCCGGTAGTTGTTGGGAGCACTAAGCTCGAAGTTGTTGACGAGTATGTTTACCTGGGACAAATAGTCCGACTAGGTAAGTCCAACTTCGACCGAGAGGTCAATCGACGGATTCAACTCGGCTGGGCAGCGTTCGGGAAGCTGCGACACATCTTCTCGTCAGACATACCTCAAAACCTTGAAACGAAATTGTACAACCAGTGCGTGTTGCCAGTGATGACTTACGGATCTGAGACGTGGTCCTGCACTGCTGGCCGTATGAGGAAGCTCAAGGTCGATCGAGCTATGGAGAGGATATCCGCAGTAGATCCAGAGTAACCGACATAGCCCAACGGATTAGTAAGCTGAAGTGGCAGTGGGCCGGCCATATAGCTCGAAAAACCGACAACCGATGGGGAAGAAAGATTCTTGAGTGGCAGCCTCGTATCAGTAGGCAAAGTGTAGGGCGACCCCCACGAGATGGAGTGACGACGACGATGCAGGAAGTCGATGGATGCAGGTGGCTCAGGACCGTGCTTTGTGGCATTCCTTGGGGTAGGGCTATGTTCAGCAGTGGACTTAAAAGGGTGTAATGATGATGATGATGACACAACAATATTATGCAGCTATTTTTATAATTTGACTACAGTGTCACCTATCGGATCCTAGCATAGCAATTAACCATCGTTTTGAGAAAAAAAATTGTAGATATGACCTCAATTAGTTAAGTCGTTCAGAAGGCCCTTTTTACTGGAAATGAGGCATTCCATCGTAGTCCTCACGGGTGACAACGCATCTGCATTTTGATTTGTAATAGAGGATAGATGTAGATGTCTATGGACCGCAGCAACCACTTACCATCAGGTGGACTGTGTGCTCGTTTGTCACCCTTATCCTATAAAAAAAGTTACATAATCACTAACAGACGCACCAACGATTATAAAATAAAACGTTACTCAGATATTTGACGCAAATATTCACACAATCCACCTGACGGTAAGTGGATACTGTTGCTCATATATATACCTAAATCTAGCCTCAATTAAGAATCAGAAAGCAAGTCTGCTGTTAACTATGAGTACTTAAATTTAACGCACTGTTGCCAGTAAAAAAAATCTCCATAAACACAGAAGCATTTTGCAGCAATTTTACCTCACTTCCAATCAGAAGGAGAAAACTTTCACCCTTTAGGCTTTTTAATGTGACTACTGAAATGATCGGGAATAAGAAAAACCACATGCACGGTATAGCTAAATTGTATTTTATTGTTTTTCGAAGTACTCTCCGTTCAACTTAATGTACTTTTCCATTCGTGCAAACCAATCATTAAAACAGTAATTCCAGTCTGAAGTTGATGTTGACAAAATGGCTGATTTGTACGCTTCCACAGCTGCTTCGGGGTCTTCAAACCGTTGACCGCGTAATAAATCTTTCATTCTAGGGAATGTAAAGAAATCGTTTGGGCTCAGGTCAGAACTATACGGAGGATGGCTCATCAGCTCGACGTTTTCCTGCTTCAAAAAATGATTTGTCTTCCGAGCCGTACGGGAGCTCGCATTATCGTGATGTAAGATGATGCGACGTTTCGGGTTATTAGTTCGGCTATCATTTCTTTCTTTTTCTTTTCTTTTCTTTTTAAAATACGCTACCCCCACACTAGGATTTTCTCCTGTATCGTGGAGGCAGTTTACAAACATATTGTTCGCGCAAAAGCGCTAATGTCAAGCATCGACGTTAGATGGCACTCGGCTCGGCGCGATACGGGATGAAGTTCGTCCGAGCGCATTGAACGGTGGGTGTCGAAAACGCGCTAGAAAAATTAAGAGTCCAAATTCAGAGCTGCGTTTGGCGGCACGCTGTTTTTTTGTCGGGAAGTCGGAAGCGGAATACGACACGCGCATCTAGGAAATATACGGTTTAGGATACGTAACGCGCATTCCTTCTTGTTAGCTTCACCCGGGACTCGTTTCAAGAGTTTGTCGTGAAGCGACAATTGAAGAAAAGAGAACCTAACCTAAGAACAGCAAAACAACAAAAGTAGACCAAGAAAATAATATATTTAAAGTTTCAGAAAAGTATTTACAATTTTATAAAAAAATGAAATATGAAGATGATGGATGAAATGAGATTACAATTAGGTTTTTAAAAAAAATAAAGGTAGGAGAATAGGACAATATAGTTTTATAGTGGAGCCTGGAGCCTTGCTGCTTTTGTAGAAATCGGCACACGCAGAGCTTGAGGTTTCTCAGCGGCGACGGCACGCAGCGCCTGGAATGGGCACACGCGGCGTCCGGAGCCGGCGCACGTAGCGCCTGGGGTAGGTGCGCTCAGTACTTGGAGAAGTAGTCGCCGCGCCCAGAGGTAGCGCGGGCAGTAGGTGCGCTCGGTGCCTGGAGCAAGCAGTCGTAGCGTGCCCGAAGGTAGCGCGGGCAGTAGGTGCACTCGGCGCCTGGAGCAAGCAGTCGTAGCGCGCCCGAAGGTAGTGTGGCCCCGCGCTTGAAGCAGACTGCCGACGACTTCACGTGTAGATGGAGGCTTGCAGGATCCCGGGGCAAAGCGGCCCCGGCATAAGGCCTTTAGTAGATGTTTCTCGTTTGAGAACTGAAGCGAGACTATGCTGTATTCTCCAATTGTTTGGCTTTTATACCTTTTTAGAGAGAACGAGAAATTATTTAAATTAAAACGAAATTTATTGTAAATGACCTACAGCCAAAGAGTATTTATGTAGAAATAACATCATACCAGAGACGAATTTGAATAAAAGTTACCATGACAACGGTATAAATAGTAGTTGTCATATTTACCAATTTTTGGTTTTTGGAATGTTATTAAGAAACTATTACATTAAAGTAAGAAACGAGATATTATTCATATAGGAAAAACTGATGCGCGACAGCGCGCCGAAGCCTGAAATTGTAGAGTTACAGAGAATTCAATAAAAGACCAAAAAAGGTAAGACTCCATTGACAGCTATTTTAAAAGTACTAAATAGTGTGAAAATACGCAGTAAAATGATATGTTATTGTGTAAAAACGTTACAGGGTCCTATGGAAATAAAGGTGATGCTAAATATAAATGCAGAAAATCAAAAACAGAATGGAAAAATAGTATAAAGTGATGCAAAACATGAATGCAGAAAATCAAGAACAGAATGGAGAAATAGTGTACAAAGAAATGTAAGTAGTATAACACAATGAAATGTAAGTAGTATAACACTACAAGTTATGCGTTATAACAAACGAGAGTTAGTAGCTTCTGTAAGGTAGTTAATCGTATGACAGAGTTACTGGACCGTCATCGTGACTAACGAAGAAAGTGACGTGAGGTGGAGAGGTGCTGAGGTCCGGACTGCTGCAGAGGGTAACGGTCTAATAAGGTCAATAACACTACCAGCCAAACCCAGATACACATCACTGACCTTTACTTTACTAGCACTATACATCCACATGCGACCTGACCGAATCCTGAGGGACCAGTCGCCTTGGATAGAGGTAAGTAAGCTCCCTTTAGAATACAACGCTCCCCCCTGATTGTTTATTGTAATTAGAAACTTTTCACCCTTGGCGTTAGGACGCCCGACCTGTACCTGCTTGTAGGTTCTTCGTCTATGGGCCGCGGAGGACCCTACTCCTGGGATAGGTAGTTGCAGGCCGTAACACATTTATTGCATAAAGACAAATATCCCGACCCGGAACAATTATTTGTAGGCCATACAAATACTTGTTCCGTGTGGGATTCGAACCTGTGGCTCCAAGCGTTGCAATTCATTACTAAGCCACTACGCCACGGATTTCTGGCAAACAAACCATGATATACCACTCAGCGGTAACCGTTCTGCGTTCCTGTAAAGGAATTGTAGCAACATGCCCCTTTTTCGAGACAAACGTAGCGACCATTTTCTTTGACCCGCTGCGGGAGCGAACCACTTTCGTTGGTTTGACCTTGTCTTCGAAGACCCAAACTGCTGACTAATATTTTTTTTCAGGTTCGTATGAATAAATCCATGATTCGTTACCTAAGACGATATTATAAACGGCATTTGACTTCCCTCCGTTGAAGCGTTGCAGAGTATTCCGGCACCAATCTACACGAGTTGCCTTTTGCTCTTCGGACAAATTGTGGGGAAACTAGCTTTCTTACACACAGCTCATTATGTAATATCGACTGAATTGCAGTCATTCTGATACTGATTAAAGCCCAAATCTGTTTGTATGTCACATGACGGTTATCTAATATAATATTTCGCACAGCTGTTTTCAGGCGTGACCGCTGTTGTTGGTCGACCTGCAGAAGAAACAGTGCTGAGCGACACACGACCGCGTTGGAACTCGGCATACCAGCGGTATATTGTCGTTTGACTCGATGCTTCAACATCATAAATCGAAACAAGTTCGCTGAGACATTTATCTTGAGATAAGCCGCGACGAAAATTGTGATAACTTATGGCCCGGAAATGTTCACGCGTAAGCTTCATTCATGTTAACGACGCGACGTGTCAACTTTAAACCAACATAGTTTTTGTTTTAAACATTTTTTTTTAATTGTTTGAATGTCATTAAGATTCAAAAAGGCCAGTATTCAAATTCTAAAAAAGTTTTTATTGTAACTCAATCCGAAATATTATATTCCCGATTATTTCAGTGTGCCCCTCCGTAGTAAATGAGCTTGTGATATTTCTTAGTCCACTAAAAAGTTCAAAAAAATTGACTTTTAATAAAAAGTAAAGCTAACTTCAAGGAACTAAACAAAATAAAAGAATTTACACATAATACACACATACACATAATATAGCTTTAGAAGGTGGGGCCACTTATTATACTGTGTCTTAGACCCAACTTCTAACTAAAAAAATATATGAAAAGGCTAATTTTATACTGTTGGCGTGGGTCCTCCCCAGTCAAGCCATTCGTTCTATATCAATGTTTACTGCAGCGTGGCTTTACCAAAGAATTGACTTTATCATTGATTGATCATATCCTGACACTGTAATACCTACGCAGACATGTGATGGAATTCTGATCGCGCATCATTCTTGAAATTTATCCTTGACTATATCAACATCATCTTTTCATACACGTTACAAAATTTATTATATACGGTAAGTGGCACATTAAGTACGTTAAGTCAAGGATGAAAATATATTACTTATAATATTTCACTAGAAGACATAATCCATTAAGTTTCAATGCGATTACATCTTCAATATTCCATTTACTCACATATTTTTTTATCATGGGAATTGATTTCAACGTCTAATCTTTCTATTTTAGCAGAATGAATGAATGACTATAAAAGTCTTTGTCAGTTTCTTGTATCTTGCAATTCTATACAATTCTGTTATCATTAATTTATATTTAATACATTCAAATAGAATTATTATTAGATATTATTTTTTTATATCATCGTCAAGTACATCACAAGTACACTGCTAAGCGTAATAATAAATAATGAATAGTAAAATAGACATTTACTTTTCATTAATTACACTCATATAAAATTAATTAACATCTTTAAGTCGTCATATTTTAATTACTACCCATTATAATTATCACCATCGTTACAGCCCTTCACAAGTCTACTGCTGAACATAGGCCTCCTCCAAGGAATGCCACAAAGCACCGCCCTGTGCCAACTGCATCCATCAAATTCCTGCATGTCTTGCCACGTTGTCACTTTTTCTTAGTGGATGTAATAATAAGCATGTAATAAAGAATGTACACATAAATTCATATTAATACGAAGGTGACACTGAAAGTTCTTAGAAAATCAAAAAGTGAACAAACTAGCAAGTTATTAATTTTATTATACTCGTATCTTTTCAAAATGGTGTCCATTTACATTAATACATCGCTCCATCCGATGGAACCACTGAGAAAAGCACTTTGTCTACTCGTCCTTAGGGATCTCTTCGACGGCATTTTGAAATGCAGCCACTGCTTCCTCAGCGTCCATAAAACGTTTTCCTCGAAGTTTTTCTTTTATTTTCGGAAATAAATAAAAATCACAAGGTACGAGGTCGTAGCTATAGGGCGGGTGACCCAGTTATTCCACGTCTGACATCGCCAAGTAGTCAATTGTTTGCTTGGCGGTATGGTCGTGGTGAAGGAGGATCCTACTGCGAGGTCATTTATCCCGAACTTTTTGACAAGTGGCAAGCAATTGTTAGTGTAACACTCTGCAGTAACTGTTTTTCGATCCTCTAAAACAATTGTTGCGTAATGACCTGTCCTTCCGAAGAACAAGGCCACCAAATTTTTTCTCACGCTACGACCTCTCTTCACTTTAGTTGGCAACTCCTCGGAAAGAAACACCCAGACAGCAGACTGTCTGTTAGTTTCAGGATCATAACAATAAATCCAGCTTTCGTCACCTGTAAGAATGTCGAACACAGCATTTGAGTCACCTCCGTTAAATATTTGAACCATTTCACGACAACAATCAACACGACGGAGTTTTGCGCCTCTGTCAAATTATGAGGTATCCACCGGGCACAAAGCCTCCTGACCGCTAAATGTTCATGGAGGATTTTGTGTACTTGACTCATACCGATACTTAAGCTTGTCCGAATCACCTGATAAGTCACTATTGGGTCTGTCTCTATCATACACTGATGTTATCTTCAGTCGTCCCCGTAGAAGGCAGTCCCTCATGCAAATCATCGGTGAGATAAGTGCGACCACGTTTAAACTCATTAAAACAGTTGCAAACAGTGGTACGAGATAGGCCTTCATCGTGAAAGGCCAATCGAAGTCTATCATAACTTTCTTGTTGACTTAAATGACATCGAAAGTCATAAAAAATCATTGTACGGAAATTTTCTCGCGTTAAATTCATGTTGACGTGACACAGACTATTTTTAATTTGTCGCCAAATCGTAAACAAATGACCAATGAATAAAATATATACACTATAATATTGGCAAAAAGTTCCATTTTCAAAATTTGAACTAATTTTTTTATTATATCGTTTACAAGTGCCCAGTGCTAAAGAATTACAGTGTTGCCCTCCTACACTACGTGCCAGTCTTTCAGTGCCGGGCATCGATATATTCAACCCCGAGGTGACAGTTTAGAACTCTCGGTCTGCCGGTATCCAACGCCTGGCCACAAATAACGAAAGTTTTATTTTTATTAGTGTTTTGATTTCAGTTTGAATTGCTTTTGGATCAAGATTGTATGTTTTGTACTTTTAGAATGCAGTATTTTATTATTTAACTTAAATCATAGTGTTTTTTCCTTCTAAAGTCATTACAAAATGCAAGTACACTTTTAAATATTTACTATTACTATTCTTCTAGTTACGGGTTATAATCTTTGTAGTTTGACTTCTTATAAGATCTTATGATAATCGATATTTTGTAGGATTTACTATCCGCTTCTGTCCTACCCTGAAGATTTTTTGTCTCCTCTGGATATGTGTTTTTTTTATAGAATAAGGGTGACAAACGAGCACATAGTTGTCATCCCTGAGGACTAAGATAGAATGCCTCATTTCCAGTGAAAAGGGTCTCCGGTTCTCTACACTCACCATACTAAACATAGCAGCATTAAATTGCTATTTTACGATGGTATTTCGTCAGTCGAACCGACCCAATCGTGCTACACCCATAATAGCTACAGCATGACTCTATCACGTGAAATATGTCATCGTTCGTGTTTATGACATGTACATATATAAATGCACATACAACATATATAAATGAGTATGTGAACACAGTACTGTATAACTTAGCCTACCAACACTATATATGGTCTACCCTAAAATCCTTTCAGGTTTAAGTGAAGACCTGTCCACAGCCATGGGAGGTAAATACGCTATACTCGTTTTTTCCCCTTTTACACATATTTATGCTGAATAAGTTTTTAGAGCGCAACACGGTACTATAAGTTTATTTACGCATAGTGTTTGCTTTGCAGGAAACCATACATTTGATACAAGGCTATTTTCATGATGTATTTATAATTAAAAAACATTTCTATAAAATTATATAGTTTCTGCTACCTGATATTTTACATATCTTGTATATTTTTACGAGATTGACATTTTAATTGTGTGAATCCCTCTTAAAATTAATGATAAGAAATCAGTTCACAAAAGTTAGATGCAATTCTTTACAGTAATAATTACACAAAAATAAAGAAAAAGTTCTAACTTTCTGCGTACAGGTCAAGCGACGTTGAAGCTATGCTTAATTTCTTGACTCATTCACGCACACAGCATTCTTCTTTCTTATTTTAACACCCAGTAAGAGTCCACTGATCGACGCACACATATGCACCTTGAACCATGTATTTAGTTGAAAATAATTTTAAAATGTACGTGAGTGCGATTTCTTACAATAACTTGAGCAAAGTTTTGGCGTCTAGCAAAATGTACTCAGCGCTTCGTCTTTCTTTGTTTGTTGGTATGAGGTTACCAGATTGATTTGCCTGTTGAAGTCTTTGAAAAATTTCGTTTTTTTAATTCCAAGTTAAGTTTCTTCTATGTATCAAAAATAGAACGAATGTTTGCCAAACAAAAATCACAGTATTGATTACGCTTGAGGCTAACTAGAGTGCGTTCTTTTACAACGGTTACGAAGCTATTTGTTCAAAGCGTGGTTATGTAAATAGAAGAAAATAAAAGAAAATTAATCTAAATCAAAAAATTTTTCACTAAAATTGCTTTGTAATAACGACGTCTAATTCATTCTATAGGTAAAATAATTTTATAAAACAAAAATTGATTGACTCTCAAGTTGGTCCGTAAAATAGACACTAGATGGGAGGCAAAAGATGGCCTAAACACGACTAATTTAATATACTCGTAAATCGTTCAGATTTGAAATCGTGGATTGTTAATATTGACATCAAAATTCCCGGACTGAAAACGCTTGAACCATCTTGTGGTACTCTTACTGACAACACTGCATTAGGTCCATAAACGTCACAGTTTTTTTTCACAGCTTGAGTCGCATTTTTCCCTTTTTTGTAATAAAACATCAGATTGTATCGAATTTATTCGTTAGATTCACTCATTGCATTTTGTCGGACAGAGAAACTATTGAAAAATGGTGGGAAAGTGTTTTTTATTTTTTTTTCTAAAACCAGCCAAATACAAACAGTACAATCAAAGAGCGAAGAAACCTTTTCCCTGACCTATTATGTATATAAATACATAAAAATAATCTAATAAATATATTGAATATATAATCTATTATATGCTTATATATAAATGAGTATGATTTGTATGTATGAGTCTGCGCGCGCGCGTTTGTGTGTGTACGTGCGTGCTTGCGTGCGTGCGGGCGTGCGTGCGTAAGTGCGTGCGTGTGTGCGTGCGCGCGTGCGTCCGATCGAGCGTGCGTGCGTGTGTGCATTCTTGCGTGCGTCCGTGCGTGCGTGCGTGCATGCGTGCGTGCGTGCGTGCGTGCGCCCGTGCGTCTGATCGAGCGTGCGTGCGTGCGAGCATTCTTGCGTGCGTGCGTGCGTGCATGCGTGCGTGTGTACGTGTGTGCGTGCGTGCGTGCGTGCGAGCGTGCGTGCGTGCGTGCATTATTGCGTGCGTGCGTGCGTGCATGCGTGCGTGCGTACGTGCGTGCGTGCGTGCGTGCCTAGGTGCGTGCGTGCGTACGTGCGCCCGTCCGTGCGGTATGGCGGCGTGCATGCGTACGTGCTTGCGTGCGTACGTGCGTGCGTGCTTGCGTTAGTGCATGCGTGCGCGGGTGCGGGGGTGCGTGCGTGCGACCGTCCGTGCGGGTGGGCGGCGTGCGTGCGTGCGTCCGCGCGTGTGTGTGGCTGCGTGCGTGCGTGCGGGTGCGCATGCGGCGTGCTTGCGAGCCTGCGTGCATGCGTGCGTATGTGCGGGAGTGCGTGCGTGCGTGCTTGCGTACGTGCGGGAGTGCGTGTGTGCGTGCATTCGTGCGTGCATGCGTGCGTACGATCGTGCGTACGTGCGTACGTGGGTGCGTGCTTGCGTGAGTGCGTCCGACTGTGCGGGCGGGCGCCATGCGTGCGTGCGTACGTGCGTGCGTGCGTGCGTTCATGCGTGCGTACTTGCGGGCACGCTTGCGTGCGTGCGTGCGAGCCTGCGTGCTTGCTAGCCTGCGTGCGTGCGTGCGTGCGTACGTGCGTTCGTGCGTGCGTGCGTGTGTGCATGCGTGAGTGCGTGCGTGAGTGTGTGCGGACGTGAGTGCGTCCTTACGTGGGGGCGGGCGGCGTGCGTGCGTGCGTGCGTGCGTACGTGCGTTCGTGCGTGCGTGCGTGTGTGCATGCGTGAGTGCGTGCGTGAGTGTGTGCGGACGTGAGTGCGTCCTTACGTGGGGGCGGGCGGCGTGCGTGCGTGCGTGCGTGCGTGCGTGCGTGCGTGCGAGCGCGCGTGCGTGCGTGCGTGGGTGCGTGCTTGCGTGCGTGCGTCCGTTTGTGAGGGCGTGCGTGCGAGAGTGCGTGCATGAGTGTGTGCGTGCGTGAGCGAGTCCGTCCGTGGGGGGAGGCGGCGGGCGTGCGTGCGTGCGTGCGTTCATGCGTGCGTGCGTGGCTGCGTGAAGGCGTGCGTGCGTGCGTCCGTGCGTGCGTGCGTGCGTGCGTGCGTGCGTGCATGCGTGCATACGTGCGTTGCCATATTGCATTAAGTCCGCCGTTAGTAAATAAATAAATTTTATTGAATATATTTTATTTATTTCATAATAAATTTATATTTTTTTATTTTAACAGTTAAATTTTATATTAACCATCTTTAAAGCACCGCACACAGAGGAGACAGATAACAGAAAATACTTTATACTCAACTAGATGTTCCCTACGGTATCACCCGCGTATGTCACGCTCTAAACTGCGCTCTAGGTTCTCATCGGGTGGCTAGGCGTCGTTCGTGCGCCGAGCTGAGTGTTAAAGTATATTAATTTTATCATTATCTCTTAAACTATGCGCCCAAATAACAAGTTATACAGAGCAAAGTTTTTCTTCACAAAATTGTCTTGATAATGAAGTAACTTTCGTTCGTAAGGACTAATATGCTGCCAAAATCTATGTCTAATAATAACGCTCATTAATCCTTATTTAATTTTTACTATCTTTTGTCTCAAAATATCTTATTGTGGCTTATGTATAAGGAATAGGCCTATGGTACTTTTTTATTATTATTCAATCATTTCATAATTTTTTAAAAGAACGTTACCTCCACACTAGGATTTTCTCCTGTATTGTAGTTTACATATATAATTAGATTTCATAAGAACAAATATCTAGACCCGGAACAAATATTAGAACATACAAATAATGTTCCGTGCGGGATTTGAATCCGCGGCCCTTAGCGCTGCAACTCATTGCTAAGCCGCTACGCCACGGAGCCGTCGAAGAAATTTTTAGATGGAGGAAAGATCTATATTTTTGTACAACAAAATATTTACGTATCACTAACCATTACGTTAGCGCATGCGGATAAAGCAGTTCGGGAGCGTTTTTTCTTCCAACTTGCTAAACAAAAATCAATATTTAAGGCCAGCTGAGAGGCGTAGCCTGGTGCTAGATAGCTTATACTATTTATCGTGAATCTAGCTATCATATACAAAAATAATTTTTGAAATCGAACTAGTAGTTCCAGAGATAACTGTGTTTAAACACACAAATAACTTTTTGTGCAGTTTAGTTCAACTTGAGAGATAGGATAGTTTTTATCCCGATAAGTGACCCTCAATTTTTTTATTGCTTATCTCAGGACTTTTTTTTGGGAAAGCAAATGGTCGTCGGAAAGGGCAGAACAACGCCTGCCTGATCAGCTAGTATTACTATAAAATTCCATCTCATTCTATCATGATGTGTTGCCATCCTTGGCGATATACATCTGCTAAAACAACGCTGCAGCTGCATTACGATTGTTGTAATATTTCTAAACAATATTTATTAACTAACATAAAAACTAAAAACTCAAACTATTTGTTCCTCACTGAATGGCTATACTTATCTTTTGAGTGAGAAAAGATCCAGCCGTTTTATCACAAGTGGCGAAAGGCAAAGTCTCGGGTACAGATCCTTTAGGAACTTCACTGCACATGGACTCTACTGACCGATAGTCGCTATCGCAAATAGCAGAAATAAGTAGTTATCTCATGGAGTATAGAGTAGAAGGAGGACCATCTCTGTATATGAATAAGTGTCCGTAAAAACGCGTTCAATAAGGGTGGTGCTGCGGTAGTATAGGATAAATTAAAAAAGCGCCAAAAGTAATTAGAATAAGATGGAGAAATAAACAAGGACCGACCAATCCGCTTGGTTTTGGCGCACTTTTCAAACAATATAATATATGGTCGGAGCACACTCATATATGATTTATACTCATAAAGGGAATATAAATTTAAAATCAAAAAAGCGTCGTTTCAAAGAATCATGTTAACAAACGTTTAAACAATTTTTTTTCAAAGTCAGAAATTGTAATGCGGAAAATTTGAGAAAATTACAAGTAAAATTTGAAATGATTTTAACTTGTTAAACATTTATTTGTTTAAATAAAAATAACAAGTCTCATGGGATTTTATAAATAAGGTGTAAATGTAAAATAAATGAACAAGCGGGTTATTCTACGATTTATATTATTAAATTCATAGAATTTTACTCTATGATTAAATTATATAAATAAACAGTTAGATTTTATTTATAAAACTTGTGAAATAATCTGAGAAAATTATCCAAAGCCCTCTGACGATATTTTACTGCAGACAAAAATTGAACTACTAGCGTCTCCTACAAATTGAATCCGAACTAATTTGCTATATATAGCTATATTATATACATGATATTTAAACTATTATGTTATTTAATTCGTATACTTACTGAAACAGTTTCTACTTTTTTGTAATACTAATTTATACTTTTAATATTAAAAATAGGTACATAGTTTCAGTAAGTACACTTGTATTTCTGAGATAATAATATATAAAAAGGGTATTTGCAATGAAACAAGAATGACAATTTAGTGTGACAATTAGATATTACATTTTTTATTTTAATTTTTTATTATAATATTATGCTGGTTGCCATTATCATAATTATCATGTTTATCGATTGATTCGATAATTATTACGTATTTTTATGGTAAAATGATAATTTGTTATTAACATCACGAATAATTTTTTGGTGCACTTATTTTAATTTGTAATTTATTTATCCATTTTGCATTTTATTTATCCAACGTGGATCTGTGAAGCCATAAGACCAACTATAAACAATATTTTTTTGGAAACAAATTATGGATGGCGCCACCATCCATTGAATTTTTGTGGTTCAAGGCAACTGTCCTACGCCTGTTACCTATGATAATTATTATGACAATACAATGACTTTTAATCTATTTTATATTTGCTAATTAAAAAATAATAATATAAAACAAAAATGATAAATTATACAATTATTATTTATAACGATTCATATTAGAAATGATGTAATAATCACAGATAACAATAGTTATGGTCAAACATATTTTTATTAACTATTAACAAGTTGTGTACTTATGATAGTAGTTTGGTATTTTTCAGTGTAAATGTAAAATAAATCAACAAGCGGGTTAAACAGATATTCAACGATTTATCACCATAATAAAATCACTAATTATTATTTAAAAAAGTCACACTAATAAAATACGTTTTCTCACAGCAGTTTTTTGGTTATATTAATTATTTTAGGCTACGTAAATAGTTGAGGTTTTGTTTACTAACTACTCCAGTCATGACAATTTTTAAATATTTGAATTCAGCTGACTTCACTCCGTCTACAATTATGGTGGTGGTCGTTTTGGAACCTCTATTTTCAGTATACAGTTGGACACTTTTTTTACTTTCTCCCATATGAGATGGTTCTCCTTCTATCACTATACTCCATGAGTCATCTCTTAAAGAACCATACTTGCTCAACTTACTTTTTAAATGGAATAAATGCACTACATTTAAATTAATTCGGCCTTAAAATAAAATGTGAGTGAAATTTGTTATTTACTAAAATCAAAGTTGCTTTTTATTTATAACTGTAATATACAAAGCAATCAGAACACATAAAAAATCATTTCCAATTTCCATTCCCTCTGGTCCGAACACAATGCGGCGGGGACTTCTGGCACGAACTCTTGCCACAAATAATAACTAGAGTTTAACTCCGCCTCCGTGATTGGAATTGTTTGCATCGCAAATATATTTATCACTTTTCACATTATATTTAAGTGTTAAGTAGTTTTTTAGCCTAATGTAACATTATTATTTTTCGTGAAGTCATCATCAATCATCTTTATCATCCTGTAAAAGTTGATGGGCGCTGTAGGCTGTAGGGGTCATTGTAGGGGGAATTGAAGATTACAATACCAGAACCTTTGACACTGCCCTATCTCTATATTATTGTGGGTATTTTACGCCTGGCGTAAACGAGGTTGTTATACTGCTATCTATCGGAAAACATAAGAAAGTTTTAATACTTTCCAAGTCGTCTCTTACGAAATCCACGTAAAGATATGGGCTGATGGATTCTCTGACGCCACCACTACTTGAAATATATTGAAAAAAAAATTACTTCCAGTCTTTCTCGAGTTATTTTGGAAACACTATCTTTTACCACAGACTAAGGAGGGCGATATAAAACTTTTCATTGGAACTTTTTAACCGCCGACGATATTTAACGTGTGTTTATATTATATGTTACCAGTGGATCTGCATGTCTGTTTGTGGCATCGTAGCCCACAAACGGATGAACCAATTTAGATTTAGCTGTTTTTTCGTTTGAAAGGTGTCTTGATTGAGTGTTTTTAACTATGATTCTTGAAAATCTTTTCAGCCTTTTAAAATCATTAGCTCTTTTATTTTCAGGGGTTCTTACCATTTTTAATTTAAGTTATTTTAAAAATAATATGTATTAAATTTTAACGGATTTTATCGCGTTTAATTTAACTTTGTAATTCCTGCTGTTTCGGGTGCTTTACAGCACCCATGGTCACGGGGGGACTCAGGTGTTTGACGTCCCGATGTCATAGTTAACCCGGCTACCTTCAGTTTTTGAATATTAATTTTTGGTCCGATCTACTCAGAATGAGCTTATAGTATCTTGAAGTCTTGCAGTGGTATGCTTGGGTTGGGATTTAATTTTATTAATTGTAGGATCCCAAGCAGATGGCAGCACCCACCCATCTTCTCTATTGAAATTAGGATGTTTTTAATTTCAATAGCCTTGCGAATCATCCTTGGTAGGAATCGGTGTTCTTTTGCGAGGATTTGTGGTCTATCAAATCTTATGTAATGGCGTGGACGATCATGAACATGTTCACACACTGCAGACTTCCCGGTACGTCGGTGCTTCAAGTCAGCTATAATATGTTCTTTCACGCGGATGTTTACAGATCTTTTTGTTTGTCCTATGTAAGAGAGAACCCTTACCTGTCACCCCTATCCTATAAAAAAAAGAACACATGCACAATCCAGCTTGTACAACGTTTGTGGGGCAACCATTTGTCAAGCTTTGCACTTGCACACTTGACTTGAACTGCTCAACAGGCACACACGAACGAAGGAAGTTTGAATCGCATTGTTACCTGCGATGAAATTTGGATTCTGTTTGACAATCGCAAGTGCTCAGCAAGTTGGTTGGATCCTGGTTTAGCACCTAAACAATGACTTAAACGAAAACTTATCCCTAGAAAAGTGATGCCCACTGTTTGATGGCCTAACGCCGATAGGATTCATCACAGCTTCTTACCAAACGGGCTCATCCCGTCATCACTGCAGATGTGTACTGTGAAGAACTAAACACAATGATGAAATAGCCCGCACGTCTCCAACCAGCTTTAGTCAATCGCTCGAGCCAGCTGCTCCTGCACTACAACGCGCGACCTCATACTGCACAACAGACGATCTCCAAGTAACAAGAACTGGGGTTGGAAGCCCTTCGTCATCCGCTGTACTCACCAAAACTTGCACCTATGGACATCTACTTTTTCCAGAATTTGGATAACTTTTTGGTGGGAAAAAAATCAATATCCGAGAGGTACAAATTGCTTTTGAAAAATTTGTTGCCTAACGTTCAGCTGATTTCTTCAAGAAGGGCATCAATAAACATTAAAAAAATCACAATAATGCATCGACTGCATTAGTGATTTTGATTGATTTGACTTTGATTAATAGAAATAAAATATAGAAAAATATTACATTAACTTATTATAAAAAGAAAGATCAGAGGAGGGTACCTAGCTGCATGGATTCTTACTCAGAACAGGAGAACCTGGGTGAGTGCTACAATCTCGTTGGAATATTATAACTAAAAAAAGGAACCTAATCAGTGTGCTAGACTTCATGACCATGACATCAAGTATTAGTCTAACAAAGTATGGGAATTTCCCTGTATCTAAATGCTATTAACACAGTTGTTATGATTCCTATTATTTCTGATTGTTAATACAAAAGACTCAGCACATCCCCAATTACAATATACATGGAATATTTGCTGCGGACTGTATTCATCTGTTAGCAATGCATTTGTATTGTTTCGTTGGTACACGGTAAAACATTTTAATTCTCACTATCAGTAACTTTACGCTCTGTTGCTCTCGAACGCCAAGATAGATTAGTGTTTTTCACATTTAAATTATACAGAAATTTATATTACAGAAAGCACAGACAATGGAAGGTAAAGCGTGACTGAATAACAAAATAGTCCAGAAGGAATCGGTGTATGAGTACCGAACAGTATTCCACCTCAATTTTTTTAATGCGATTCTCTTCAAATTGTCCTACTAATGATATAAATGCATGTTGCCATTGAGCAACTCGGTGCCGTATTGTTTAAACCGATTTTCTGTTCAATTGAAAGGAATTTTTATTTTCAAACAAGACAATTTTTTACATTTTTTGATAAATACAAATAGGAACGATAAAGTTAATATTTACGGCGTTATGAATTTTTAAATGTATGAAAAATCCTAAGTTGAGATAATTTTGACTCATTAAAAATATATAAGGAAAATAATAAAATATAAAGATATTTTTTTATATTATTTGATAAAATGCGAATAAAAAGATGCTATGTTTTTTACGACAAAGTTAAAATTTTCGGAGCTATGAATTTTTAAATGTTTGAAACATCCCAGATTCGGATACTTTTGACTCATTAAAAGCCCAGGGTTTAACTATCAGCATCATTACGGTCCATCACAAGCCAATTGCTGAACATCTCCATTTGAGATTACCTAAGGGGGTATTTTCCATATTTGCCACGCTTGGTAGGTGGTTTTTTCATTATTCAGATTTTTTTATTATTCAGAGTTGTTATAAGGAATATGATTATGTGCATCTCTTATTTCAGTTTGGGGACCCATCATAAGACCCACGGGCTGATAATATGGAATAGTATATTCTCTTGCAGCTACTACACGGCAAGATAAATACGTATACACTCTACATTACATTGATGAATAAGATTAATGGAATGCCTCGTATATATGTAAATAATTTTATTAAAGTAAGCGGTAGATTCTGCATCAATAGTTTATAGTCCGTAATGATTAAAAGGCATCGTTCTATTGAAGGGCGTATTCTCATACCATCAATTCCAAGTTCCATTTTCATTGAAGTATACTCGGCATGTGAGAGCAATTAATTAGATTTCTATCTAAAACCACGTCTAAGGCCTCAACGATTTACTTAATTGTCGGCTTTAATTCCCGTTTACTATTCGGATTTGATTTACTGATATTCCATTTATTCTGATTGATTGATTAGATTCGCACAAATTGTAACAGTTACTGTTACTTCTTTCAGTTAAGTATTAAACACCAAACGACATACAATTCGTTTATAAGAATATTTCTTGCTCCATTATCTTCATTTATATGCAACGGAATTCGACACGAGAAATGCAAATGAATAAAGAAAACTTTTTAATCTGCTGACAAAATAAAAAAATATATATATTAAGACCAATTTGCCATGTGGTAGCGGCGTAAGATCCAAGGTCAAATGGGGCTACATTTGTCCCGTTGGGTGTCATGACGACTTTGGGAAATACAAGGATAATCTTATATCTTTCAATAGATCGCAGCATACCACCTCGTTTACGTCAGACGTAAAATATTCAGACAATGAGAGAGGGACATGTTCAGCTGTGGACATTCACGGGCCGATGACAAAAAAGCTAATTGTGGTTAAACTTAAAGGCAACCGTCCTAATGACGATTATAAGGAAATTTTTTCTCAAATAAATTTTTTCTTCATTTTTGCGCTATGTTGTAAATAACTTTTAAGCTATAATAATAATAATAATATTTTATTTGCTTAAAACATGGTATCTAATAGATTTTACAAATCGTTTCAGATCAGCATGTTTTGCTACGGTTATTCATAGCATGCAAATTTTTTTTACATTAAAATTTTTGGCTACAAAAATCCTTAACACTATAGAAATTACAATTATTTAGCCACTGATATAATTTTAATTTAAATGATCTTGTATTTAAATTTTTTTAAGTAATTAGGTATCTTATTATATAACTGAACACACATAAATAAACAACTTTTATTATATTTTCTTATTCTAGGATTATCGTTTACTACAAGACTATATGGATCTCGACGACTGCGGGGATTTACATCTTCTACGGTCGTAAACAACATTTTGTGCTTCTGTACAAACATACATACTAGAAACTAGAAAGCTAGCTAGAATTTTTTTTTTTATAGGATAAGGGTGACAAACGAGCACACAGTCCACCTGATGGTAAGTGGTTGCTGCGGCCCATAGACATCTACATCCATCCTCTATTACAAATCAAAATGTAGATGCGTTGTCACCCGTGAGGACTAAGGTGGAATGTCTCATTTCCAGTAAAAAGGGATTTTGAGGATTAGATTTCTCAATATCATTCTTGTTTTAAATTGTTATTCCTTTCGAATTGATAACTATTTATAAAATATAAACGACGGTTTTTATCCATCTGCCCTCGTAGGAGGAAAAGGTTTTTTCTGTAATTTTTATATAAGTATCAGATTGAGTATTTGTGTTTGAATGTGCTATTTATTTTTTTGTCTGTTCCTTTATAATATTGACATCCTTCAGGATCCTGACAGTTTGTAAAGTGTGAGGTGTCGTAAGATTCGTTTTTATCTTTAGACTCTCATAGACAGACTCTCTTTAGACACCAAATAACGCTACACGATTTTAAGATATCGTTTAGTCTCTTGGTGCCACAGTCACTTTGACTTGAATTGAGACTTTGATTGAGACACCACGAGACTAAATACATCTTAAAATTGAACAGCGTTTGAGTATTTGGGCAATAGGTTTTCGATCATGGTTATAATTTTGATAGTTTTGTTGATAAAAGTGATTTTGGAAAATTAGTTTACTAAGATAAAACTATTAATAACCCTAATGATATATGTAACCTTATTCACAACTATTTTATTGAACTTAGCTATTAAGAAAATTTTGATGAATCAAGTAATAACTTGAATAACATTAACATTCCCGCTCAAAGATATAATATATTGCTTTTAACCCCAGTAACATAAACTCACATTATGAAAATCATACTACTACTATACATACTACCGGTTATGACAAACTCACAACAAGAATAATTAAATTACGTACTAAACATATAGCAATTCCTTTGAGTTACATCATTAATTTGTTACTGGAGCAGTATAAGGGGATGTATCCATAATTAAACCTATATTTAAAACAATAGTGATCGTACAAACATCGATAATTATAAGCCTATATTTTTAGATTATATTTTTTTTTATTATATAATTATAATTTTAGATATGAGCAAAGCATTTGATTTTGTCTCGCATAAACGATTACTTTTCAAACTTGAGAGGTATGGAATTAGAGGAAAAACACGTGATTGGCTTAAAAGCTCTCTGTTGAATCGCCAGCAAAGAACGTTACTCTCAAAAATAGAAAATAACTCGAGTTACTGAATTTGAACTTAAGCCTGATTGATTTGCTGCGTCGCAGGGCAGCATTCTAGGGCAGCAGCATTCCACTTTTATTTATTATTTACTAGCTGACCAGGCAGACGTTGTTCTGCCCTTCCCGAACGACCATTTGCTTTCCCAAAAAATAAACTCCTGAAATTAGCAATAAAAAAATTGAGGGTCACTTATCGGGATAAAAACTATCCTATCTCTCCAGTTGGACCAAACTGCACACAGTCTGCAATTTTTTTTGAAATCGATTCTATCTGATGAATACTTACAGCAACACGTAGTGGTTATACTACTAAATTGTAGCTTATATTAAACGTTTGTATTTTTAACATAGCGCCATCTATTAAATATTTACTCAATCCAGTCAACAGATATCGTCATCTGACAGAATCGTTTGGAGCTAACAGATAATTGTGACTGTCAAATAATAGACGAATAATTTTCAATAAAATAATATTGTATTGCGACTATAAATTGAGATGTAAGCTATCCTATCTTTTAAGTTGGACCAAACTGCACATTGACCAAAAATTTCATTGAAATCAGTTCAGTAGTTTAGGAGTCCATCGCGGACAAACAACGTGACACGTACTTTTTATATATAAAGATTTTAATGACCTCTGCAGTAACTTAAAACATTAACGCACATTGTTTGCTAATGACAGTCCACAAACCATAAGATGTTTAAACAAAAATAATCTCGAATTTGATACTAATAATGGGTTACAAAATGCAGTGTAATGGCTACAAGAGAATAATCTAAATGACAATTTAAATAAAACTAAATTAATACAGTACCAAACTCTAAATTCAACGTGCCAGCCTGTTACAATTCAATATAATAATACTGTTTTGCAACCAGTACAATCTACATTATTTTTTACCGATTTCAAAAAGGAGCAGGTACTCAATTCAACTGTGTTTTTATGTGTGTTACTTCATAACTTATTATAGGTGAACCGATTTCGATGATTCTTTTTTTATTTCAAGGCTGGTGCTTCTCTTGTGGTCCCATACAAATTGATCAAGGTCTAACCAGTAGTTTTTGATTTATCTTTAATCATTTATATTGAAGTCGGTTGTACAATTTTTTTAATTCTACTACTTGATAGGTATAGTTATTGAAGATTAATTAAAGTGGAAAGAATATGTAGATAAAGTGTGAAGTAAACTCGATAAATTTGTATCCGCCCTTCGCAATCTAAGACTCACAGCCACCAGCCAGTAAAGAAACAGTCCTCAGTGCATATCATGGGTACATCTACTCAATACGACGCTATAGATTAGTTATATAGGGCAATTCAGTGGAGATAAGCAAGGCGTTAAAAGCACAAAAAATGCATTAGAGCCAGGTGGCGCTGATTATTTAGACCATGGTAACTGATTACTTCAAAAATTAAAGATACTTCCACTACCCTGTCTATATTTTTGAAATTTGTTAGTTTTGTTAAGAGATATTCCTATTTCTTACTTATTTCCAATAATTGAACGTGTTTACAAAAAGATCCAAGAGAGAAACTCAAACCAATTAGTGGCATCATCCCAAGGATTTCATTTGTATACTCGTAACGCCCACTGTATGGCAATAAAATCTTTAATAAGCTGCCACCACAGATCAGACAGCCGAAGTTAATTTAAATGTGCAATATTTTTATTTCTTGGCTTTTATATAGATATGTGTTTCTACGATGTTAGTTAACGATTTCATAGATTATAAATGTATAAGTTATACATAAATAAATGCTCCTAATATTTTGTATAAATAAATAATAATAATATATATCTACAATAAATCATTCCTATGTAATGTTGTAAATGTATAAATTTGTCTAAATAAGTATTTTAAAATAATAAATATTATTCTAATTATAATATTTCTACACCGGATACGGTAGTATATGTGAACCATTCTATAATTTCAATATCTGTAATTACCATATACTAAGAAATAAACTATATTTTATTCTATTCTAATTGTAAAAAAAATCTGTGTATCGGCGGCGTTAGATTGCCAAACGTGAAGATTAAAGCAAATCCTCCCCATGACGGGGAAGGCAGCCTTTGTTCAACAGTGGTCTTTTACAAGTTGATGAGGAAGAAGAAGTAAATGAATCGTAAATATAAACTGGTAATAATGATTTGACAAAAGGATATTTTTTTTATAAGTTAGTAATAGATTACTGGCTGGTTTTTATAATGTTTACGTACCTGACGTACCTACCCTACCTATACTATTATGGTCACAGAAAACACGCTCTCACAGAATACTTATATTGTCATGTTTCGTATAGTGAGTGTAGAGAAACGGAGACCCTTTTCACTGGTAAAAATGCATTGCTACACAAAATAACACATATAAATAAGTACATGTATATTTTGATTTATTGGTACTTAGGTTCTATCGTAGTCACATAATTTTTTTAGATTCAAAGATGACCAATTAGAACACAAGTTGTCAATTTTTATTATTTTACTAGCTTCTGTTATCTGTTATCTAAAATTAAATAAGATAGATCACCACTCGAATTACTCGCAAGTAATTAGACGGACCACACTAATAACTACGATCGGTCACATGAGTAACAATTGGTGAGTGCCTTTCGACATGTTCGACAACTTATTTAATAAAAGTTTATGAGAAATAAGTACAATACGGCGTTGTCTTTATGAGGTGAACTTTTCTTTCTTTTAATAATGAAGCTCTTAATATAATATGCGCTGTCCATGTCATAGTCATCGTAAGCAAGACTGCTGATCACTTTGTCTATGTGTTGTTGTGATATTCGACTCCCACGTCGGGCAAAACCAGTTATAATAGACCGGGGAAAGACCACGCTCTCATAGAATACCAGCGTAAAATAGTAGCTCAATGTTGCTGTGTTTCTTATGGTGAATGTAGAAAACCTGAGACCCTTTTACTGGAAACGAGGCATTCCATCGTAGTCCTCAGGTATCTCTGAGGACAACGCATTTACGTTTTAGTCCTTAATCAAGGATATACGTAATGTCCATGGGCCCCAGCATTCACTTACCGTCAGGTAGACTATGTGCTCGATTGTCACACTTATTATTATTAAAAAAAAACTTTTTGTAACCATATCCTATACAAGCAAGTTTTATTATAAAATAATATGTGATTAGTTTCTCAAAAACGACTTTAACGATTTAGATGAAATTTTCTATTGAGATAATGTTTTACTTTAAAAGTTTATCTAGATACGTTTCAACCCTGAGGAAATTAATTCTTTTTCTTACGCTGAGCAACGACCGGTCACACAGGTTCTTAGGTATTCATTTATTAATAACAGCCTATATAGGCCCATAGATCTCCATAGATTGCTTCATAAAGGTAATATTTTTCATAGTATCCGCGCTTGACAGGCGGGTTGGTAACCGAAGATTTTAATTTATTTTCAAGCTGTTATTATGAAGACACTGTTGCCTATCTTCTACTTTATTTCCTCCTGTGGCCTCTTACATGTTAATACCGTATCATTTCCAGTCCAGTAGCAAGAAAACGTCTTCCAATGCAGTGGTGAAGAGTTTCAGGGATATAACATCACCCTGTTTTACACTTCCCCGCAGTTGGATAGCTTTCGTACTTTGATTCTGTACTCGGATAGCCATCGTAGCTCTACTGTACAAACACTGCAGCACTGCGATATACCGACAGTCAACTTCGCAGCTTCGCACCGCTGAAGGGACTGTAACACCGCCCAAATTTCGACAGAATTTGATTCTGGACTATGAAGATTACATACGTAAGGCACAGTGGTAAATTGTACTTTTCGGTCTTCTGTACAATTTGGCGAAGAGTATGTATGTGGCCTATGATACTAAAGGATTTTCGGAAACCGGCTTTTTCGGGAGGCTGGAAGTCGTCGAGTCTGTGTGCGAGATGCTATGTAAAACTCGAAAGCAGCACGTAGAAGACACATCGGTCTGTAGTTCTTCAAGACAGCATTATCGCCTTTCTAAAAAACAAGCCCATCGAACTTCTACTTCTCGCTTCCGGTGTAGTCCAAGCATGAAGAACGGAAATAAAGAGCTTTTGAAAGACTGTACTACTTCTGAAGTACCGGTTTTCCATCCGCTTTCAGAATATCCGTTGTAATTCCACTCTCGCCCGGGTACTTGCTGTTTTTAAAATGCTAGAGAGCCATTGTAATCTCGCTTAGGCTGACGACCGGAATATCATTAGAATGGTGTCGGATAAGATTTGCTCCTGAATCGGTACTCACACTTGCATGTGGCTCCAATGATGATGTGTACAGCTGCCCATAGAACATCTCAATCTCACTCAAAATCTTAGGTGTACCGGAAATGATGCTGCCACATTTGGTCTTCAGCTTCGACAATTGGCTCTTTTTGGCAGACAGATCTCGGGAAAAGGTTTTGGAACCCTGATTCCGCTCGATCGCTTCTTTAAAACGAGCAGTATTTAAGTTGCGTAAGTCCCGCCGCATGCATTTGGAGATATGTCTGTTCAGTTGCCTGTATGGTGTCAAATGTGCTGAAGACTGCAGTTGCATTTCCGTCTAACAGCCATGACATTAAGACTGTCATCGGAGAGTTTATGTGTTCTTCTGCGGCAAGTTTTGCAGAAATTAGTTCCGATTGCATAGACAGTATCTACGAGCAGGTTTTTAGGCACAGGAAACGGTTTTTTAACTCGAGGTTAAAGGTTTCGGAACTTTGGATTAGAGCACGAGGGGAAGGAGCGTTGACTTCATTAGACGAGACCTCTCCAATTTAACGTTTAGGTTCAGTGTGGCTTTAGTCATTCGGTGATCGCATGATGAACGCATCGATGAACAGTTGCTGTTTAGGCCTATTCTTAACATTTAAAAAAAAAACTTGCATTCAATACGCGCGTCTCGGCATGTCCTTCCGATGGAATTTAAGGTCACCGCCGGCCCCCTTTCCCGCGCGCGTCTACCCGCTCACGCTCCATCGCCCGACGTCTGTAACAAGTAATTGTCCACGACGGCCGGTCAGTTAGACGTCTGGAAGTTACTATTGAATCAATAGGTCGCGTTAAGACCGCCTCCTTTGCGTTGTGTTATTTCGTGCGTTTTACGTGACAACGAGGCTTCTTTGAGTTTTGAGTGATTAATTTAACTTCGATTGCAATTAATTTGCGTCAACGAGTTGCTTGTGTGGTATTTTAATAGCGTACGAAGGAATTTTTGCTTGTCGGGTGGAACCCTAAAACTTTGTGACCCGAGAGAAGGTCGCGTTCGTATTCGATTATAATTTTGTGCTAAGTGACGTTAGACTTGAGTTCAGATAAAAGTGAACGCCCATTGGAGTGGTCGAAGTTGTGGAGCCGATCAAGGCATGTGGATCTGCTGGCCGATTACATCAGTGACGTCAGGTTACATTCACACACATATCTCACACCACTTACATATCACCTACTTGCCCTTGACGGTACCTTGTGGTCGAAACTACCTCCGGAACTCGGATTGTGTTTGCTTATCCAGCCATTACCTAATAATTATCCAGAGGCCATTTGGGCCCGAACCCTCTGGTTGCCCGTCGAAAGTGTTACTCATGGGCCCTAATACAGTCGACTTCTGTCTGGGCAACTGAGGGCCGTAACAGTTGCCGCCTAGTCGTCATAATGAAGTCAATCTCATATTTTGGCGAACCGTCGGGGCTCGACCAGGTCCACTTTCTGTTGGGCCGCTTCTGAAAAAAAGAGTTCATAGCTATAGGGGGTTTTGGAGGAATGCATATCTTTAGAGATATCCTCATATATTTCCTTCACCTCCTCATCGGGATGTATCGAGGTTGGTGCGCAAACCTGTACGACCTCCAACGAATACCGTTTGGTTATTTTGAGTACAAAATACGCAACCCTCGTCGACACACGCACAATTTTTACAACGTTGTTAACGAGAGACATGTGGATGATAAATCCGACACCTCCTTGGGACAGATGGTGGCCCTCCCGGGGATAGAACAAGTTGATAGATTCGAGGATTATAGTGTCCTCCCCCTCTTTTCGGATCTCAGATAATCCTATAATATCCCAACGCAACTTGTCTATCTCTTCTTCCAGCTCTAGGATTTTCTCGTCAGACCACAGAGTGCGTGCGTTGTATGTTGCCAGGTCGAGTTGGAGACCGAACACCGTAGATTATTAGCACCCCTTGCCCCGCAGTTACCATGGTTACCATTGTAGTCAGGAATAGCGGGGCCACCGGGGACTAGGGGCCGTTTCTTCGTAACTCTCATTCATGGCGTTTGCCATAGTTGCCACGTTTGGCGAGCGGTTTCGCAACCGCAGTTTTTCGTTGTACTATTGCTGTTATTAGGAAGATGCTGCTGCCCATCTCCTGCCTGTTTCCCTCTGTCGCCTCTTACGACACCAACGGGAAGAATGGGGTAGTGGATATTCCTATCCACCACTACACGGCTAACAAATCTATTAAATACATTCATTTTACGTACCAACTTGAGAGTCGTTCAATCTTTGTTCGATAACATGACTTTACTTATAGAATGAAGTAGATTTCAAAGCAATTTAATTCGCAATTTTTTGAAGGTTTCTCCTTGTACCTCGTGTGAACTGCACTCAAGTTTTTTTCATTTGTCTGACATGCAGGTTTTATCTCATCTCAGACATCCTCACAATGTTTTAATTCACCGCGAAATCAGAACTTTTGCAACTACTAATATAATTGGTGAAGGAACCCGGGTGCTGCTCGCATACGATGAAGTTCACAGCATGCGTTTAACCTCTATGTGGGAGCGGTTATGTGGCAGAGACAAAAACTCTTTAAAAATAAATTTATATTATACTTTTATACTAACTTAAAATATAGTAGTTGATACAGAGAACTTGGGAATGGAAATGTGTTGACGGATTTTTTTTTGGAAATGGCTAGCCTCTGGAAAGCGAGGAAGGGAGGTGGTGAATACTCTAAGCATACCACGACAGCCGGCTGTCGTGGTTATGTGGGACTCACTACGACTAACCTAACCTAAGTGCCTACCCGCTAAACACTACCTGTGAAACTAGCATTGGCTTTTGTGGCCTTTCTGCCGAATCGAAGGCGACCCTCGGCGCAGAAAATATGTGTTCTTGGTGTTATCGTTAACTTGTTCTAAGATACAATTAGGAATGGTAAACTATAAACATTAGCATATAATATTACAATCTAATTAGTTTGGGTTCTAAGAAAGTAAACAATATGATTTAGACTTAAAGCAAATAAATAATATAAAGTATACAGGTCTTATAACATAAAGTAAATAGTATCTTATGTCATAACATTAGTTTGGCTTCTCAGAAAGTAATTTAGCTTTTAAGTAAATAAACAATATAAAGTATATAGGACTTATAACATTATATAAAGTAAATAGTATCTTTGACATAACAGAGCTCACGGAAAATTTACGAACATGTATGAGGGTGAAAGAAAAAACTATTCATAACCTTATTTGTGTCGAAAAAGCACCAATCTCTAGATTTTTGCGGCTATAAATGAATTAAAGCTGAGCTGTATAATATATTACCCTATTAGCGATCCACGCCTACCTAACTAATGCATTCACAGCACCGACTTCATGGTACTCTATCTAATTAATTATCAACACGCGTCCGCACTACTCTCTCTTTTATAAACCATTCGTTTGTTTATCGTTTGTTTTATGCGTGATTTATGATAATTAGACCTGCCTTTTGCAGTTTCATTTTTTAGAACTGTAATGGTCCACTGCTGGACGTAGACATTCATTTGCCTAGCTATGGTGATTACCCTGAATTCGCACTTTAGGTGTGCACTAATTCAATGTACTCACATCTAGAAGTATTTGTACAGCTTTCTATTGTACTGTAACTGTGAACTGCCAGCACACAGAAAAATTAACTAATATATTTTCGTACATAGTAACAATATTTTTATTATTACTAAACTGCTGGCTGGCTTCGCACGGCTGATTTCTAGATCTCGACAATAACGCCACTTATCGTGTCAAATTGTGAATCTTAACCATTCTCTAATAAACTTAATCACACATACAAAATTTCATCAAAATCGGTCCAGCCGTTTATGGGGAGTTCATTCAAACACACACGGACAGGAGAATTATTTAATATAGAATATGCACGTATTACACATATAAACCTTTCGCTTGAATCATTCTGTCTATTGATGGCATCCGCATCAAATCCGTTGTGTAGTTTAAAAGATCTAAGCGTACAAATGGCGGAAAGCGACTTTTTATACTATGTAGAGTTTAACTTCCATAAATAAATTTTAGGTTATCAAAAAAAGAAATGTTAAAACCACGCTGCAGCTATAATATATATATATATATATATATATATATATATATATATATATATATATATATATATATATATTTATACTATTGCTGCAGCACAAAAGGATCGGCTTAACCGAGCAAGGACCACGCACTCAGAGAATACCAGGGTAAAATAGCAGCTTAATGATGTTGTGTTTCGTATGGTGAGTATAGAGAACCGGAGACCATTTTCACTGTTAACTCGTCATTCTATCTTATACCTCAGGAATGACAACGCAATCTACATTTTGGGTTTTAATTGAGGATCGTAGTGGCTACGAACCACAGCCTCCTAATAACATCAGGTGGACTGTAAGCTCACAGTTTTATTTTAATAGAATAAGGGTGACAACTCACCCTTGTTCTATATTAAAATAATCAGGGAAAACCAACGCATAATTACCACGTTCATCAGTTTTCAAAATTTCTATTCAAAATATGGCCGCAAAATATGTTTCTTAAAATTTAGTCATTGAGTTTTTCTGCAAAAAGTTTGTACCCTTAAATAAAATAAAATAGTGTATATTATTTGTTCATTATTAGTAGTAATGTATGCACGAAGTTTGCCTTTTTAATATAATATTTTCCTTTGAGGGTCTACTGGAAGATATTTCAGAAAATAATAGAACAAGTAAACCCTTTGTACGAGCTCACTATAAGACTGTTTCCGTATTTTGTTGTGTGTACATAAAAAGAAATAAAAAAAAAGAAATTATCAATATACATACATATGTAACAATCGAAAGAAGTCACAGACGTGTTCTCAAGTTTCAGGATTAAGAAGTTTTATAAACTGTAATACATTAGAATATAATATTTTTTATTAAATATTGATTATAAAAATATTTATTGAAAATAATTTATGCTTTTACCGCTGGTTCGGAAAAATACCTCTGTCCTAGGAATAACCAGCAAGAAACCCAACGGGACTGTTTTATATCCACGAACGAACGGAGATGTTGAAAATTAAAGTCACTTAGTAAAACATCAGTATTTTCATAATAAGGCTAATAACCCACTAGCAATAATAATTTAAACATTAATTTCGCTATATTAAATCTCTATTGGACACATGACGTAAATCTAGACCTCAGGGTATATACGTATGTATGTGTAATTACTCTAAGATCCAGACAAATAATATATTCGTGTTTCATTAACTGACAGTAGTGAAGATCGTCGTGAATAATTAATTGACATGCTCGGACTTGCCTGTTATTTACTGTTTTACTCTAAAGCCTGCAAACGTCACATGGGTGACATGATTAATTTATTTGTGTACCCTTAGCGGCTTTTACTAAAGGGAATGAGAACTTGGATAAGAAGTAATTTTTATCTTGAGTAAGAAAATTATATTTATAGTGTTTAGGCGGTCGTTGTTTTATTACTGAGCTATCGATAATGTACTAGACAAAGTGATAAACACAAATTATTTGATGGATGCTCCGAACTGTACTTTGTGGCAATTTATGGGGGGAGGTCTATGTTCAGTAGTGGACTTGTGATGGGCTGCAGTGATAGTGATAGTGTGAATCAACAACAAATACAAAAACTTGTAGTATTATTCTTTAATTATTCCACACTAGCGACCCCACGGTTGATTTCTAGATCTCGACTTATCATTTGTTCACAAGTAGCCATGGCCCTCCTTGAAGTTGGACTTACCCAGTGGGACTATTTGTCCCAGGTAAACATACTCGTCAACAAATTCGAGCTTAGTGCTCCTAACAACTACCGGCATAGGTGTGACATGGACGTTACACATGATCTTTATTTTATCCATGTTCATTTTAAGACCATTGGCAGGCACTATTAAGGTCATTTAGCATAATGCTTAAGTTCTCCAGAGATTCTGCCATAAGAACTATATAGTCGACAAATCGGAGGTAAGGGATGTACTCACTATTGATGTTAATACCGTATCCTTTCCAGTCCAGTAGCTTGAAAACATCTTTCAATGCAGCGGTGACGGATTTCGGGGCATAACGTTACCCTGTCTGCAGTTACAGTTAGTCTACCGTGTTACACATCTCTGCAGTTGGATAGGATTCGTACTCTGATTCTGTACTCGTATAACCATCGTAGTTCTACTATAAAACACTTCAGCACTTCGATACATTGACAGTCAACTTGGCTCCGCTAAGGGACTGCAGCACCGCCCAAAGTCGACTGAAACAAAGGCTTTCTCATTGTCCACATACACAATACATGATGACAGATTGTACTCCTCGGTCTTCTGTACAATCTACCGAAGGGTATGTATGTGGTCTATGTAGCTATAGCCTTTTCGGAAACCAACTTATTCAGGAGGCTAGAAGTCGTAGATTCTGCGTGCGAGCCGATTCGTAATGACTTTCGAAAACAGCACGTAGACGCGGTTCAGAAGGGAAATCGGTCTGTAGTTCTTTAAAAGAGCTTTATCGACTATCTTGAAGAATATGACCACCGCACTTCCCCTCCACACCTTCGGAGTAGTGCCACCATGGAGGACGGAATCAAAGAGCTTCTGAAGGACTTCAAGTACCTGTTTTCCACCCGCTGTCAGAAGCTCCGCGGTAATTCCATCCTCGCCTGGGGCCTTGCCGTTTTTTGAGGTGCTGTAGATAAAATGAAATGAAAAAATAATTGACTCTTGAATATAAATAACACTGGTCGGCACGATTTTTGGGTCTGACTTTTGAATGTCAAACTTTGGTTCTTCTACGTTACTGATAAAGGGAAAAATATATTTTTTGATTAAAGTTTGCTTTTGTAGAAACCAAAGTAATTTTTCATATTTTAATATAAAATGCTGATTTTTTCGTAATTCATTATAAATTACAATAAGAAAATTTTTGCTGAAAATCGGAGTCTTTTTAATTCAAGAATAATGATAAGTAATACAATACAAATGTAAAATAATAAAAATCAAGTTCAAAAAAACAATATTTTTAGTGATTTTCTTATGCTTGTACAGACTTTCTCATATTAAACCAGAATTATTTCTGCCATGATATTTTCGTTGTATTTCCCATGGTAGCGTCATTCCATCACATCTTAGTGAAAACACTTACCTTGCTCTTTTGTCTAACATATAAAATTTAACGGACATTATGCAGCCCATAATTTTAAAGCTTTCAATCATAGTTTCGATCAACTCTTGATAATTGTCAGCTCTGTTGTTTCCGAGAAAACCATTAACTACTACTTCTTTATGACTGTACCAGGCTTTTTTTTTCAATAGCATTGAGTATTGTGTGAACTTATCACTGTATTTTTTTATTTGTCGTCCGATAAAAATACCCGCTTTTACTTTAGCTTCAGATGATTTGGGAAAGAATCCCTTTAAATATTTGAAAGCTTCAGGAATTGATCAAGAGCTTTCAAAAACTGTTTTATAGGCCCAATTTTATATGTAACAATGACATCAATATATTTTTAGGCTCTACAACTGGTTCCCACATGACATTGTTTTCCATCTTGTTTTAAATTCTGTTATTTTGGTACTGTTGAAAAAATTCAACTATTTCGAATATTATTACTAATTTAAAGTAAAATATATGAATTGAGATAACTCAGGTTTAATTCTGATGATTTTTTGTTTATTTATAACAGTTATTGAGTATTTAAATTACACAATATTAATATGTTCTAAACTTTTTTAGATTTTCGTTTTTACTTTATTATCTTCATAAGTAGTTAACACAGAGAAAGTGTTAAAAGTTAAATTAATTAATAAATAGTGAATTAGTAGAATAGTTAAATTAAATAATAAATTAAAGTTTAATTTTAATTAATATTTATCAACAAAGGGAAGGACCACGCTCTAACAGAATACCAGCGTAAAATAGCAGCTTAACGCTGCTGTGTTTCATATGGTGAGTGTAGATAACCGGCGCCCCTTCTTATTGGAAATGAGCAATTCCATCTTAGTCCTCACGTGTGAAAACGCATCTGCATTTTGATTTGTAATAGCGGATAGATGTAGATGTCTATGGGCCACAGTAACAACTTACCAGCAGGTGGACTATATGCTCGTTTGTCACCTTAATCCTATAAAAAAAGTATTTTTGCAGTTAACACAGGCAAAGTGTCAAAAATATTGGAATATAAGTGTAACTTGTACCATGTAGTGGAGGCGTAAGAATATCCATTACCCCAGATCGTCCCGTGGGTCTCAGGGTGTGCAACAAACCAGAAGATGGGTAGCAGCGTCTTCCTTATAACAATGATATAATAAAAAAAACTGTGGTTGCCAACCTGCCTGCCAAGCGGTGCAACTATCTCGAATATCCCGATTATAAGGCAAGCTATAGGGTGACCTAACTGCAGCAGTGGATTTTGATAGAATGAATAAATGAAAATGTAACTTGGGATAAAATTATCAGAATCGAAGAATCTTCGAAAAATACTACCAAAGTTTCCAATAGCCGCATTGAAACGTAGCGCATACGAGTACGTTACTGAATATTTTAATAATTGATCAAACACAAGCGGTAGGATACAGTTTGCCTAATTGACAAGAGAACCCGCACACTAACAAAACTCTGTGCCTTGTTGTTCGGAAAACGCAATTAGCCAAATTTAGTGCTTCAATTGAAAGCCGGCTCGACGTAGGATGAAAACTGTCATGTCTTATTCATGCAATTCAAAGATGATATGCTGTAAATTTGCAATACGATAGTTTCGTTTTTGTTTCAATTTTTATATACACTATTTAAATCGATAGAACTTTTTAAAGGTATGCCATTAATTATTTAAGCCTAAGTCAAAACTATGTGAAAATATTATACATATGTATTTGTTTATCATTATCATCATCACCAAAATCCTTCTCAAGTCTACTGCTGAACACAGACTTCTCCCAAGGAATGCCACAAAGCACGGTCCTGAGCTTAGGCCAATATTTTTGTTCTATCACCGTTTTAAAATTAAGTTTCTCTAAACGAAAAACAAGCCCCGGACGCATCCTTTTTTTGTTATTTTCTTATAGTCACATACTAGAATTTCTTGTAGTGACGGCATAAGGGAATCCACCACTCCATATCATTCCGTGAATAAGTCACTATAAAACTTTAGTTGCCGATCCGCCCGCTAAGTATGGCAACAATTAGGCAATTTTTATTTAGCCTATTTTAGCAAAGTACTTTTGATAGGCTTGTAATGATGATGATGAAATAAAATATTACACGTTATATATATAAAAAATATAGACAGTGGTAAATGAAGCATGCTTCTGTGATAAATAATTAGTTCCATGTGGGCCGGCGTAAGATAATCCATCACGTCTTTTCGTCCCGTTCGTGTTATATAAGGCGGCAATATATTGAGCAAAGAAAACGTCGGCAATATTTTCAAGCTACAGTGGTACTTTTTTACGTTAAACGTAAAATACCAAGACCAGCGACCGGCAGGAGTGTTTAAGGCAAGACTTTCTGGTATGGCGATCCATAATCTCCTAGACAAGTGTGACGATAAAGGCAAATCGAGAGATGCCCATATCATGACCCAGGATTCGAACCCAAGGTCACATAATCAACAGTCGCACTTTGATGTGGTTGACTACTACCGCCTATTGATACGACATCTTATTGGAGTGCGGAGGCACATTCCTATCGTTTTACACCTTCCAATTGAAAATCTATCAAAGCAAGACGTAAAAATTTAGAGTTCAACAGTGAATAGCCACCCTGAGCAAACTAGTTCCGATAAGCAGGGCCTGTTTACAAGTATAAAGCATGTGGCATCCACAATCCTCCTCGACCGTTATAAAGGGAAGTCAACGACGCAGGCCATACATGTACATCTCCATCGAGCCCGTGTCCAGCAGGGCTACAACCAAACACACTGCTAGTTTTATACTCAATGCATTAATGTGTTTTGGCGTGTGGTGGTGACGTAAGAGAATCATTGACCCCGTTGCGTCCCGTGGGCAACTATGGGGTTAGCCAAAAGATCTTATGGCCTCCGACAGATGGCGGTAAAACCATCTTAGCACTTAGCTTTGACTCTTTTTACTGGAAACGAGGCATTCCATCTTAGTCCTCAGGGGTGACAACGCATCTGCATTTTGATTGACCTTTTGTAATGACCACTTATTTAAACCAAATGGTTTGCTTCGACTTCCACAATGCGTACAGTAAAGAAGTAAAATAATCTGTCAGTGTCTGTTTTTCTATCTGATTATAACGTGGGCATCTTCAAGGCAAGACTGAATAGACTTTTGTTAAGCTAAGTCAGTGCGCTTTAACATCAGGATATACGATCACGACATACGATCATAGAGGATAGCAGTCAAGTACTTACTTGTAATAGTAAAAAAAAAATACTTTTAATCGAGGACACAATGCAATCAGGTAGACTGTGTACTAGTTTGTTATCCTTATCCCATACAATTTTTTTTAAACCAATCGTAAATAACCAAGATCGGCGATGGTTAGCAACATCCAAAGCGTATGACGTCTGGTACTGTGATCGTCAAACTGACGGCCAAGCGAGACGATTAAAGTAAAGCTTCTCCACAATGGGAGAGGCACATGTTCAGCTTTGGCCTTTTACGAGCTGATAATGATGGTTATGATGATGTACGTCATTTCTGATTTTTTACTGCCGAGGTAAAAGTCAGTCTTTAACTTAAATAACAATTTCAACCCTCTTATTACAAGATGGTTTATTGATAATCTCGAGTTTAAGTTAACACAGAGTCTTTCTAACTGAAATCTCTTAGCCGCGCCGCCATTGTCTTTGAGAACTCCACACTTTAGGCTTTACTTCGCTTATTTCCGATATTTCATGACAGTTTGTATATTTACATTTTTCGTGAAACGGATCCTAACTTAAACCTGATACTAACTATAAACATCGTTTTTTAATAAGGCCGCAATAGTTAAACTTGGATACCGTTACCGTAAGAGCCTATTAAAGTCCACTGCTGAACGTAGGCCTTCCCCGTAGATTGCTTTGTGGCGGTGGAAGGAAAAGGGGAGATTTCCCGCCGGGCAAGTTGTTCTGTCCAGGAAGCGGGAAAGGCTTCGAGTGGTGGTTCGGAGCTATTCTATATATACTGCTTTAACTTCGAAACTTTGATAGCGTGATTTAGGCTTCGATGTGATTTTTACTTGTGGCGCGACGACAGCGCCGCCACATCACCCCCCTGGTCAGACCGGAGGTTGATAGTGCAGTCCGATTGCCGGCGCGTCTTTAATGCCGGTGGGGAATGCATGCTATGTGTGTAAGGGCAAGTGACACTGGTGCGAACGATATGCCGGTGTATAATGCATGCCGTACTACACACTTGCAAATGATGCCCGTGAGAACAATGAGCAGGCTCAGAGCCGTGCCGAACACATTGCTTGTTCAGACATTGTCCGTTGCTTGTTCAGAGCAAAACAACCGGTCCATATGTATTGTTACTGTCAACATTCGTAGTATAAATTGCAACTTGGAGATGTTTACAGTATACCTTAGCCAATTTGATATAAACATAGACATGATTGTGTTAACAGAATGCTGGTCTCACGAGGATTATGAGCCGCCAACACTGACAGGATATAATGTATACTGTAGTAAGAGACATATAAATAAAAATTATGGTGTAGTAGTATACACAAAGAATAACTTAGTAGTGTCTGCCATTGAACCCGATTTCCAGGACGGTAACTGCTTTGTAATTAAAATCCATAGTAATATCACTGTGCTGTGTATCTCTAGGCCACCTAGTTTTAGAAACGGTACAAACTTTTTAGGATCATTGGATACAGTATTAAATAATTATAAAAGCAGTACTGTTGTGTTAACGGGAGATATTAACTTGGATATTCTTAATGAAAGTGCAAATGTATACACAACGCAGTATCTTAACTTAATGGCAACTCATGGATTAGTACCTGGAATAAATAAGCCTACACGACAAACTACCTGCTTGGATCATTTTATGATCAAAACACATGGACAGGCCCAAACTATAGTTTTCAATGAGATTACCGATCACTCACCCATATTACTATATATTTCGTTGTCAGCAGTACAAAAGAAAAACCTCAGATGCGAGAAAGTTGACATAAATCTAGAAAATATTAAAAACGGGATCAAAGACATCTCCTGGGAAAATTACTATAAGTTAAGGGATTGTAATCATGCAGCAGAGTTTTTGGTAAGCAATATACATAATATAATATCGAAAAACACTTTGATAAGGACAGTACCTAAGAAAAAGCAACCACTTAAACCATGGATAACCGTAGGATTATTAAAATGCATACGAAAAAGGGATAAAATGCACAGAAACCTTAAACGATCTCCTCATGATGAGAATATTTTAAGCGAATACAAGCAATATAGAAACATATGCAATAATATTAAAAAAACTCAAAAAAGAAATTATTTAAGAAATTTGTTAGAAAAAAGACGTGGGGACATTAAAGGTACATGGGACGTTATTCAAAATTTAAACAACTTAAAAAAGGTTAGCAAAACACCCGTTGAATTAATCTGTTCTCGTGATGTGTCACCTAAAGAATCACTTAATGAGCTGAATATATATTTTACGTCGATTGGCAAAACACTAGCTGAAACAACATTAAAGCTACTTGGTGAGACGGAAGAGAGGCTAGCTAGTAAGAGTATGCACAGTAGAAGCTGTGTCGACTCAATGATGTTTTTACCCACTGACCCATTAGAGATAAAGAGAATTGTACAACAGATGAAGGATGCAAAAACACCGGGTTGGGATAAGATTAGTGCAAAGATCATAAAACAATCAATAGATATTCTCGTTGATCCACTATGCTATTTATATAACCTGAGCCTGGAAACAGGTATTTTCCCAGTTCTTTTCAAGAAAGCTATTATTACCCCGATATTCAAAAGTGGAGAAAAACAATTAGCAAGTAATTATAGACCAATTGCACTTTTAAGCACACTATCTAAAATTCTGGAAAAAATAGTTAACATTAGACTTACGAAATTTCTTGACCAAAAAAATCTCATCTCGTCCAATCAGTATGGATTTAGGAAGAACAAATCTACAGAAGATGCTGTTTTAAAACTAACTACACTAGTGGCCAATTATTTAGATAATAATAATCACTGTGTTGGGGTCTTTTTGGACTTACGAAAGGCTTTTGATACTGTGTCACCGAGGATACTTCTGAAGCGAATGGAGCGAATGGGTATACATGGGATTCCCTATGATTGGTTTAAAGATTACTTAAGTTATCGAAGTCAGCAGATTAAAGTTGATACACACATTAGTGACGAAACTAACTGCGATTACGGAGTCCTACAAGGAAGCACTCTTGGACCAACACTTTTCCTGCTGTACGTTAACGATCTTTGCAACATAGAATTGGAAGGAGCTGATTTATTAATGTACGCAGATGATACTGTCCTGCTTTTTCATCATCAGACTTGGGATGGTGTGCAAACTCTTACAGAAAGAGGACTGTGTGAGGTTTCGAAGGCTCTGGAAAATAGTTTGCTATCGTTAAACGTAGAAAAGACGAAATATCTATGTTTCAGGATAACAGAGGCTACTAATCCCTCTAGCAGTTTTAAAGTCAAGATGCACACTTTCCCATGCAATACAATACCCTTACTTCCTGGCAGAAAGTGTGATTGTAAAGAGCTAGAAATGGTTAAACACGTGCGATATCTAGGAGTGACAATTGACGATAAACTAACTTGGAACCGTCATATTTCAAATGTCACGAGTAGAGTAAGAAAGCTCATTTATATTTTTAAAAACCTAAGAGAAATTGCAGATTGCGACCTTCTTCTATATGTGTACAAGGCTCTTTGCCAATCTGTCATAACATATTGTATTGCAGTGTGGGGAGGAGCAGCGAAATCTCACATGTTGGGACTGGAAAGGGCTCAAAGAGCCATTCAAAAAGTTCTATGTCTTCTCCCTTTTAAATATCCCTCACACGCATTGTATCAACACTGTAGGGTTCTAACTGTGAGACAGTTATACTACAAATCTATAGTTCTCAGGTATCATAGGGAAGTTGTACCGTCTTTACCAATGTCTCAGCGAAGGAGAGAGACATGTCCCACAGTACGGACTCGTACGGAGTTTGCCAAGCGCCAATATTACGCGATAACCTCTAGGGTGTATAATATATTAGGTGATATTCAACAATTAAGAAAATTTAATACCTATAAATTAAAGAAATATATAGAGGACTTCATGAGTAAATTAAATTACAAAGATACAGAACACATGATGGAAAGTTTAAAGTGAAACGCACACACACACACACACACACACACACACACACACACACACACACACACACACACACACACACACACACGTACACACACGCGCACGCACACACACACACACACCATAGGAGCACACACACAATTATTGTACACTGTAAGTAAAATAATATGTACAACATAGACAAGAGATATGAAGAGCATTGACTCCTGTAACACAGGCTTTCCTAGCACAGGAGTCAAAGATCACTGTTTGCACATTTCGTATTCTGTACCAAAAGTAATCAAATTGTAAAATTGTGATTTGTGTAACTATTCTTTATGTGTGTGTCAATAAATTATTATTATTATTATTATTACATACACAATAATATTGGCAAAAAGTTCCATTTTCAAAATTTGAACTCATTTTTTTATTATATCGTTTACAAGTGCCCAGTTCTAAAGAATTACAGTGTTGCCCTCGTACACTACGTGCCAGTCTTTCAGTGCCGGGCATCGATATATTCAACCCCGAGGTGACAGTTTAGAACTCTCGGTCTGCCGATATCCAACGCCTGGCCACAAATAACGAAAGTTTCATTTTTATTTGTGTTTTAATCTCAGTTTGAATTGCTTTCGGATCAAGATTGTATGTTTTGTACTTTTAGAATGCAGTATTTTATTATTTAACTTAAATCATAGTGTTTTTTCCTTCTAAAGTCATTACAAAATGCAAGTACACTTTTAAATATTTACTATTACTATTCTTCTAGTTACGGGTTATAATCTTTGTAGTTTGACTTCTTATAAGATCTTATGAAAATCGATATTTTGTAGGATTTACTATCCGCTTCTGTGCTACCCTGAAAATTTTTTGTCTCCTCTGGATATGTGTTTTTTTTATACAATAAGGGTGACAAACGAGCACATAGTTGTCATCCCTGAGGACTAAGATAGAATGCCTCATTTCCAGTGAAAAGGGTCTCCGGTTCTCTACACTCACCATACTAAACACATCAGCATTAAATTGCTATTTCACGATGGTATTTCGTCAGCCGAGCCGACCCAATCGTGCTACAACCATAATAGCTACAGCATGACTCTATCACGTAAAACATGTCATCGTTCGTGTTTATGACATTTACATATATAAATGCACATACAACATGTATAAATGAGTATGTGAACACAGTACTGTATAACTTAGCCTACCAACACTATATATGGTCTACCCTAAAATTCTTTCAGGTTAAATTGAAGACCTGTCCACAGCCATGGGAGGTAAATACGCTATACTCGTTTTTTTCCCTTTTACACATATTTATGCTGAATAAGTTTTTAGAGCGCAACACGGTACTATAAGTTTATTTACGTATAGTGTTGGCTTTGCAGGAAACCATACATTTGATACAAGGCTATTTTTATGATGTATTTATAATTAAAAAACATTTCTATAAAATTATATAGTTTCTGCTACCTAATATTTTACATTTCTTTGTATATTTTTACGAGATAGATATTTTAATTGTGTGAATCCCTCTTAAAATTAATGATAAGAAATCAGTTCACAAAAGGTAGATGCAATTCTTTACAGTAATAATTACACAGAAATAAAGAAAAAGTTCTAACTTTCTGCGTACAGTTCAAGCGACGTTGAAGCTATGCTTAATTTCTTGACTCATTCACGCACACAGCATTCTTCTTTCTTATTTTAACACCCAGTAAGAGTCCACTGATCGACGCACACATATGCACCTTAAACCATGTACTTAGCTGAAAACGATTTTAAAATGTACGTGAGTGCGATTTCTTATAATAACTTGAGCAAGGTTTTGGCGTCTACCAAAATGTACTCAGCGCTTCGTCTATCTTTCTTTGTTGGTATGAGGTTACCAGGTTGATTTGCCTGTTGACGTCTTTGAAAAATTTCGTTTTTTTAATTCCAAGTTAAGTTTCTTCTATGTATCAAAAATAGAACGAATGTTTTCCAAACAAAAATCACAGTATTGATTACGCTTGAGGCTAACTAGAGTGCGTTCTTTTACAACGGTTACTAAGCTATTTGTTCAAAGCGTGGTTATGTAAATAGAAGAAAATAAAAGAAAGTTAATCTAAATCAAAAAATGTTTCACTAAAATTGCTTTGTAATAACGACGTCTAATTCATTCTATAGGTAAAATAATTTTATATAACAAAAATTGATTGACTCTCAAGTTGGTCCGTAAAATAGACGCTAGATGGCATAAACACGACTAATTTAATATACTCATAAATCGTTAAGATTTGAAATCGTGGATTGTTAATATTGACATCAAAATTCCCGGACTGAAAACGCTTGAACCATCTTGTGGTACTCTTACTGACAACACTGCATTAGGTCCATAAACGTCACAGTTTTTTTTCGCAGCTTGAGTCGCATTTTTCCCTTTTTTGTAATAAAACATCAGACTGTATCGAATTTATTCGTTAGATTCACTCATTTTGTCGGACAGAGAAACTATTGAAAAATGGTGGGAAAGTGTTTTTTATTTTTTCTTTTTCTTAATATACTATATGTATTGATATTAAAACCAGCCAGATACAAACAGTACAATCAAAGAGCGAAGAAACCTTTTCCCTAAACTATTATGTATATAAATACATAAAAATAAACTAATAAATATATTGAATATATAATCTATTATATGCTTATATTTAAATGAGTATGATTTGTATGTATGTGTCTGCGCGCGCGCGTTTGTGTGTGTACGTGCGTGCTTGCGTGCGTGCGGGCGTGCGTGCGTAAGTGCGTGCGTGCGAGCGTGCGTGCGTCCGTGCGTGCGTGCGTGCATTCTTGCGTGCGTGCGTGCGTGCGTGCGTGCGTGCGTCCGTCCGTTCGGTAGGGCGGCTTGCGTGCGTATGTGCATGCGTGCGTGCGTGCGCGCGTGCGTGCATGCGTGCGTACGTGCGTGCGTCCGTTTGTGAGGGCGCGCGGCGTGCGTGCGTTCGTGCGTGCGTGGGTGCGTGCCTGTGTGCGTGCGTCCGTTTGTGAGGGCGCGCGGCGTGCGTGCGTGAGTGCGTGCGTACGTGCGGGCGCGCTTGCGTGTGTGCGTGCGAGCCTGTGTGCGTGCCTGGATGCATGCATGCGTACGTGCGTCCGTCCGTGCGGTAGGGCGGCGTGCGTGCGTATGTGCATGCGTGCGTGCGTACGCGCATGCGTGCGTACGTGCGTGCGTACGTGCGTTCGTGCGTGCGTGGGTGCGTGCCTGTGTGCGTGCGTCCATTTATGAGGGCGGGCGGCGTGCGTGCGTGAGTGCGTGCGTACGTGCGGGCGCGCTTGCGTGTGTGCGTGCGAGCCTGCGTGCGTGCGTGCGTGCGTGCATGCGTGCGTGCCTGGATGCGTGCATGCGTACGTGCGTCCGTCCGTGCGGTAGGGCGGCGTGCGTGCGTATGTGCATGCGTGCGTGCGTGCGCGCATGCGTGCGTACGTGCGTGCGTACGTGCGTTCGTGCGTGCGTGGCTGCTTGCCTGTGTGCGTGCGTCCATTTGTGAGGGCGGGCGGCGTGCGTGCGTGAGTGCGTGCGTACGTGCAGGCGCGCTTGCGTGTGTCCGTGCGAGCCTGCGTGCGTGCGTGCGTGCGTGCCTGCGTTCGTGCGTGCGTGCGTGCGAGAGTGCATGCATGAGTGTGTGCGTGCGTGAGTGAGTCCGTCCGTGGGGGCGGGCGGTGGGCGTGCGTGCGTGCGTTCGTTCATGCATACGTGCGTGGTTGCGTGAAGGCGTGTGTGCGGGCGTCCGTGCGTGCGTGCGTGCGTGCGTGTGTGCGTGCGTGCGTTCGTACGTGCGTGCGTGCTTGCGGGCGTATGGCATTAAATCCGCCATTAGTAAATAAATAAATTTTATTAAATATATTTTATTTATTTCATAATAAATTTATATTTTTTTTTTTTTAACAGTTAAATGTTATATTAACCATCTTTAAAGCACCGCACACAGAGGAGACAGAGATAACAGGAAATACTTTATACTGAACTAGCTGTTCCCTACGGTATCACCCGCGTATGTCACGCTCTAAACTGCGCTCTAGGTTCTCATCGGGTGGCTAGGCGTCGTTCGTGCGCCGAGCTGAGTGTTAAATTATATTAATTTTATCATTATCTCTTAAACTATGCGCCCAAATAACAAGCTATACAGAGCAAAGTTTTTCTTCACAAAATCGTCTTGATAATGAAGTAACTTTCGTTCGTAAGGACTAATATGCTGCCAAAATCTATGCCTAATAATAACACTCATTAATCCTTATTAAAATTTTACTATCTTTTGTCTCAAAATATCTTATTGTGGCTTATGTATAAGGAATAGGCCTATGGTATTTTTTATTATTATTCAATCATTTCATAATTTTTTAAAAGAACGTTACCTCCACACGAGGATTTTCTCCTGTATTGTAGTTTACATACATATTTAGATTTCATAAGGACATATATCTAGACCCGGAAAAAATATTAGAACATACAAATAATGTTCCGTGCGGGATTTGAATCCGCGGCCCATAGCGCTGCAACTCATTGCTAAGCCGCTTCGCCACGGAGCCGTCCAAGAAATTTTTAGATGGAGGAAAGATCTATTTATTTGTGCAACAAAATATTGACGTATCACTAACCATTACGTTAGCGCATGCGGATAAAGCAGTTCGGGTGCGTTTTTTCTTCCAACTTGCTAAACAAAAATCAATATTTAAGGCCAGCTGAGAGGTGTAGCCTGGCGCTAGATAGCCTATACTATGTCTCGTGAATCTAGCTATCATATACAAAAATAATTTATGAAATCGAACTAGTAGTTCCAGAGATAACTGTGTATAAACACACAAAAAACTTTTTGTGCAGTTTAGTCCAACTTGAGAGATAGGATAGTTTTTATCCCGATAAGTGACCCTCAATTTTTTTATTGCTTATCTCAGGAGTTTTTTTTGGGAAAGCAAATGGTCGTCGGAAAGGGCAGAACAACGTCTGCCTGGTCAGCTAGTATTACTATAAAATTCCATCTCATTCTATCATGATGTGTTGCCACCCTTGGCGATATATATCTGCTAAAACAACGCTGCAGCTGCATTACGATTGTTATTATATTTCTAATCAATATTTATTAACTAACATAAAAACTAAAAACTCAAACTATTTGTTCCTCACTGAATAGCTATACTTATCTTTTGAGTGAGAAAAGATCCAGCCGTTTTATCACAAGTGGCGAAAAAGTCTCGGATACAGATCCTTTAGGAACTTCACTGCACATGGACTCTACTGACCGATAGTCGCTATCGCAAATAGCACAATTAAGTAGTTATCTCATGGAGTATAGCGCAGAAGGAGGACCATCTCTATATATAAATAGGTGTCCGTAAAAACACGTCCAATAAGGGTGGTGATGCGGTAGCATAGGATAAATTAAAAAAGCGCCAAAAGTAATTAGAATAAGATGGAGAAATAAACAAGGACCGACCAATCCGCTTGGTTTTGGCGCACTTTTCAAACAATATAATATATGGTCGGAGCACACTCATATGATATATGATTTATACTCATAAAGGGAATATAAATTTAAAATTAAAAAAGCGTCGTTTCAAAGAATCGTGTTTTGTTAACACGATTCTTTGAAACGACGCTTAAACAATTTTTTTTCAAAGTCAGAAATTGTAATGCGGAAAATTTGAGAGAATTACAAGTAAAATTTGAAATGATTTTAACTTGTTAAACATTTATTTGTTTAAATAAAAATAACAAGTCTCATGGGCTTTTATAAAATAAATGAACAAGCGGGGTGATTAAATTATATAAATAAACGATTAGATTTTATTTATAAAACTTATGAAATAATTTGAGAAAATTATCCAAAGCCCTCTGACGATATTTTACTGCAGACAAAAATTGAACTACTAGCGTCTCCTACAAATTGAATCCGAACTAATTTGCTATATATAGTGTACGAGCTGGTGTGCTGTACAATCTTAGAAGTTGATAAAAATGATAAGGACTTGAACTGATTATGTAATTTATTCTGATATTATTGATAGTGAGTACAATGCGCGACGGCGAATGATTGCGTACTGAATGGATGAGAATGAAAAATGATACAATATGGTAAAAATGCTTAAGTGCAAAAATGTGCGGTTTGTAAAGACCGTACATGCTGCGGGGAGAGAGAGAGAGAACAGATGATGATTGATAGGCGATTACAAATTGATACTAATTGATAACGATGATTATACTATAAAAATTAGCTTATAAATTTCAATTAAAAAACTTATAAATTTCACACTTCACTACACTGCACTAAGATCACAAAAACGTTTGCAAACTGTAGGCGACGTCGACTTATCCAGTGCGCGTGCACTCAGTTCACCCGATGACGTAACTGCGATACCGCGGGGCTCGACCGATGTTGCTTGCTCTGTGTTTCGGTTCGTGCCAGTGAACTGTACATTCAAGCCAGCTGATCTTTCGCTTTGAGAGGGACCTTGTATACGTGCGGCGCATCTGCGGCGTAGACTCCGCAAGGCGATTAATGTTGATGCTAGTATAGCTGCTCCCAGCAGAAGATAAATAAGCACATATTGATGTAGGTCGTGGTTTGATAACTGATTTACCATCTCTGTATCAGCGTTGCTTGTCTTCAGCTGCTCTATTTGGTGTCCAATACTTGACAAGTGTTTTCGATTCTCCTCATTTTCTGACTCGTCGAATTTCTCGAGCCTTTGGAGAGGAATAGATAGGTTGATGACATCATTGATTGGAGGTATGTCTATCTTTGCAAGGTCGGGCTTGATATTATAATTAGTGACCTGCTTTCTGTGTGAAAATATTGTCAATGTTTCACTTTTAATGAAACAGCCGTCCTCGAGAATGATAATACCGGCCTTGCTAAGTCGTTGCGCTGTAACATGATGCTCGCATATTATTCTTATCATCCTTTGATTACAGCAAAAGTACAGGTACGTATTTAGTTTGTTAAGTTCAACCCATATATCCTTGCAGGGCGAAGTTTTGATTTCACACTGACCTGTGTCTTCATTTTTGATGCAGAGAATATCGTCCGAATTCATATGGAAAATAGGTTTCTGTAGCGGGCAAAGGTGAGTCTCAGCGTTGAACTGTGTACATCTTCGAACTTCTTCTTCTGATAATGGTACGTACGAGTCCTTTTGGATGTTGATCGCGATATGATCTGCGATAGGAGTGATGCGGACCATCTGTTTTTGTACTTGCTGCGGGATAGATATAAGCCTGTAAATCTCGTAGGTATCCCTGCTTACCAACGGGATTTTGATCTCGAAAATAAAGTATTGGCTTGTCATCCTTGCTTTTACTTCCAGTAAATGATAGAGTCTGGATAAGTTGTTTTGGATGTTGTTTATAGGCAGAGCTAATTCCTTTGATAATTGGCCAGAGATAATATTTAACTCTTCATTCAGTTGTTCAGGCGTTAATAAATAAACATTAAACTGCCCATAGTGGATGTCTGTGATGGTCTCCACCAACGTTTCTTGAATGTTTTTAAGATTGGCCAAAATGTTGTTTGCTATCATGGATGAGAGAATAAATTCATTGATGATTTTTTCGGTCTGAATTTCCTTTGTTATGATGTTGGCTTCTTTTTCTAGCTCTATGATGTGGGCATTGAAGATCTTGTACTGCTTGTTAATAGACTCTTCGATTCGACTCAAAAGGTTATATTCAGCTTCAACCACGGATGTTTGATTTTTCCATAAAAGAGCAAGATGTTTCTGATTCATCCTGATTATATTGATGTCTCTCTCGTATTTTTGAGCAAACTCTTCGTCTAACACACCGAACAAGCTGTGCGCTAGGTATCCGACACCGTTGATAAGCCCGCGCCGGCGTCTCGAGCGCGTGTATTGCTGACCGAGCAACATATGATGATAGTAGTCCAGTTCAGTGGCCTCATGACGTAGTTGTGACAACAATGTTGATAGCTCCTCAAATGTAAGCTTTTGTGCTCCGATGACTCTTCGTAAGTGGAATTTTAGGCTTTTCACCGCCGCTTCCCATAGACCTCCTGCACTAGGCCACGAGGGGGCGTTGAAGTGCCATTCGATCTCCATGTCTGATATTGCTGCGAAGAAATCATCGTCTAAGGCTTGTCGAAGATTGATGAATTCCTGCTGTAAGTGTTTGTAGGCGCCGACGAAGTTGGTCCCGTTGTCGCTGTACAGGTGACGCGGTGCTCCACGGCGCGCTGCCATTCGTCGGAGTGCTGCGAGGAATGCTGATGAGGAGAGGTCTGATACCATTTCCAGGTGTACGGCCTTAGTGACCATACACACAAAAACTGCGACGTATCCTTTCGTCGTTTTTATGCCTCGTCCTTTGTTTGCTTTCACGTCGATGAAACCGGTGTAATCGGTACCAACGTGGTAAAATGGCCTGGTTGGGTTACATCTTGCTGACGGTAGGTCTCCCATGATTTGAGTCTGTTTGATTGGGTTGTGTCTTCTGCAGACAACACATTCACGGATGCGTTTTTTGACAGCCCTGTTGCCGCCAATAATCCAGTAATGCTGTCTCAGATGCGATAGAGTCAGGCGGGCTCCACCGTGGAAGGTGGCCTTGTGTGCCTGATCGATTATGAGCTCAGTGAAGTGTCCGCTGTGTGGCACGATGAGAGGATGCTTCATGTTTTCATCGATGCTTGCATTATTGATCCTGCCACCAACTCTTAGAAGATCGTTTTTATCCAAGAATGGATTAAGGGACAGCAGTTTGTTGTTACGCTTCACTTTCCCCTGCTTCTTGATGGTAAGTATTTCTTCATAAAAATACTTTTCTTGTATGTGCTTTATAATAATGTATTTTGCTTGTTTGATTTCAGGTGCAGTTAGATACGGCGTCTTTGGTTTGGAATTCGACACCGCCCGCAATACCCAGGTAAGTATACGCGTCACTCGCGTCATACAGCTATGTTTGTTTATCAACGCTTCGATTACGTCAGAGCTGTGACGTTGAATAGTGACGTTGGTTTGCATTGCTTTCTTCACTTCTTGATTCGTAGTGTATGTTTTTGTGGTGGTTTCTTTTTGATATGTTTTCAGCCATGATGGGCCTTGCCACCACAAGGGATGATTTTTGAGGATTGCTGTTGATACCCCACGGCTGGCGCAGTCTGCTGGATTATCAGTCGACTTGACATACTGCCAACAGTCCGCAGGTATGATTTCTTTGATTTGTTGTACACGGTTGGCGACGAATGGCTTCCAGCGATTGATGTCGCCTTGGATCCAGCCGAGCACAGCTGTTGAGTCTGACCAGCCGAAGGTCTTGATGTTTTGCTCTGATAGACTGTGTTTGACTGTCTGCATGAGTCTTGATAATAAGTGAGCGGCACACAGTTCTAATTTCGGCAATGATATGATTTTTGATGTCGGAACTAGTTTTGATTTTGCTGCTATCAGAACTACTGCTTGTTCACCTTGTTTCTTGCTCTTGATTTTGCTGTAGATAACACAAGCGTAGGCACGTTCTGAGGAATCGCAGAACCCGTGTAGCTCAATGTCGTCGTTCTCATAACTTTGAAGCCATCTTGGTACTTGGATTTGATTGATGCCTTCGAGGTCATGTTTGATCTTAGACCACTCTTCTTCAATGCTTAGTGGAAGTTGGTCATCCCACTTCAAATCTTCTTTCCAGACTGATTGGAATAAGAGTTTCAATCTTGTTGTTACAGGACAGAGCCACCCGGCCGGGTCGAAAACCTTTGAGATGTCTGAAAGTAGTGACCTTTTTGAGGCTGGTTTGTCTGTTGATGTGTTGATTTTGAGCTCAAAGGTGAAGACGTCCTTCTGAGGGTTCCAGCGCAGTCCCAGGGTCTTTGTTGATTCTTTCTGCTTGAAATCAAACCCAATTTGATGATTGCTATCTGTGTCTGATCCTGCTGCTTGTAGTAACTCATTGCTGTTTGAGCACCACCTTCGTAGATTAAACCCCCCTGATCTGAGTAGGTTGATCAGATCTGTTTTTAATTTTAGAGCAGCTGGGATGCTGTGCTGACCGCTTAAGACATCGTCCATGAAAAAGTCTCTCTTCAACACCTTAGCTGCTTCAGGGAAATGCTGTCCTTCGTCGCGTGCTAATTGCTTTAGTGTGTTCATTGCCAGGAACGGCGCTGCTTTCGTCCCGTACGTCACAGTTAATAGTTCGTATTCTTGAAGTGGCTGATTTGATGATTCACGCCATATGATTTTTTGTAGATGTTTGTCGTTATTATTGCAGAGGATCGCTCGAAACATTTTTTCGATGTCTGCAGTGAAGGCGACCTTATACTGTCTCCAACTTATGATCAATGATAGTAAGTCTGCTTGCAGATTGGGTCCGTTGTACATCAAGTCGTTTAGGCTGTAGCCTGATGACGTCTTTGATGACGCGTTAAATACGACGCGTAATGCAGTTGTAAGCGATTCGGCGCGCTGTACACAATGATGTGGCAGGTAGCAACTCGTTGCCGGGATCGTGTTTCTGTTACGAGTACATTGCTGCATATGTTCTAATTCAATGTATTCGCGCATAAAGTTTTTATACATTGCTGCGAGGTCTTCGTTTTTGGCGAATTTCTTTTCCAGCTGATAAAGTTGTGCCACGGCCTTCTGCTTTGAATCACCCAGCTTTTCTTCGAAGCCTGGTTTCATGGGCAGACGTACAACATATCGACCGTCTTCTCGTCGTGTTGTTGTGTTGTTATAATGCTCCAAGCAGTATTGATCCTCGGATGATATTGTTATTTTGTTGTCTGCTATGTCTTCGATTGTCCAAAACCTCTGAATATTTTGTAAATCGTGCAGAACAACATTACACTGATAAGACTTCAGGTTGCCGCAGATGATCCAACCGAGTCGTGATTGCTGAACAATCGGTTGATTTTCATCTTTTCTGATGATTCCACTCATGATGATGTTCGAGTAGATGTTCGCACCCAGTAATATGTCTATGGGACGGCTGATATTGAAGTCTGGATCAGCAAGCCGTATGCCTTCAAGACGTTTCCATGACGGTTTGTCAAAGGATCTGTTCGGTAGATTGTTTACCAAACTTTTCATGATGATGACGTCAGTATTGAATGTGTATTCTGAATTCATAGATGATGCTGTTATAGTGATGATACCTTTGCAGTTATTTTCCTTTGTGCCAATCCCGAAAATAATACCCTTGCAACGTTGTCGTGGAAGGCCAAGTCTTTGAGCGGCATTTTCGCTTATAAGTGATGTTTGTGACCCTTGATCAATCAGCGCTCGCATCGTCAGATAGCTTCCATCAGCTGATAGCACCTTGATTTGGGCTGTTGCCAGGAGGATTTCGGCGACGTTTTCTTGTGAAACATGTGTCACGTTTCTTTGCTGTGTAACTCTTTTGTTGCTGTCTCGCTCGCTCGCGTTGATATTTGATGCGTATGCTTCGTGCAATAAAGTATTGTGACCGCATTTGCAATGCGCGCATCTTTTGTCGGAAAAACAGTCCTTGCCTTTATGATCAAAAAGACAGTTTTCGCATAAATTCAATTTTGCCACTGTTTTTCGTTTTAATTCTGGTGTCTGACCTAGAAACGATTTACAGTGGAAAATTCCATGTTGTTCATTGCACAATGGACACGTGTATTTATTCCTTGCTAACGATTTCAATGACTTCACATTTGTATGATTGATAAATGCCTTAGTTGATGCACCCGGGTATGCCTTGGAATATTGAGCTTTTTTGGAATCTTGATAGGTAGCTTGCTGATTGCTCCGCGGCGCTTCTTTTTTTTTTTTTTTTTTTTTTTTTTTTTCTGGTGCTGGCCTGACCTGATGGGGACGCTGTTGCAGCCGTTGATGGTGGACGCCAATCTGTAGTCACGCCGGCTAAAGGAGTAGCAGGTCTCAGAACTGACTTCTTTTCTTGATCAGTAGATAGGTGTTGCTGAATAATTCTCCGACAGTCGGTGTAATATGACTTTGCTTTTTCGAAGTGATTTTCCAAGAAATAAGTGTAGTCTTGGTCCTCGTACTCACACAACTTGACATGATTGGCTTGGAACTCTCTCCAGTACTGATCCAGAGTCTCTAGTCGCCTTGATATGTAAGATGGGGTTTTTCTTTCAGCTCCATCTTTCTTGAAGTTGGTGAATAACTGCTCCATTGCTTGAAGAAGTTGTTGCTGAGTTGATAGTAAATCTTCCATTTTTATTTGATTAATGGACGATTTGATTGATAATCCGGTGACGGATGCTTCCGAGTCACGGAGGTGATGCTGTTGCTAAGTGCTCCGGTATCCTAATGCAATATATGCGCCTTCTCAATCTCGTCGGTGAGACCCGCTTGTGGGAGGCCGACTCGACCGATTCGCTATTGCACTTCAGACACAGAAACACAAGACAAAAAATGTTTTTCGTGAGTGATGGCGTGATGTTTACCAATCACTGCTGCTGGTGATGATGTATGCGGTAGCAGAAAATTGTTCACTGCGCAATAGCTTTTAAAAATAACTTGTAGCGTTTTTGCTAAGTAGGCGGTAATACGTGGGCAGCACTAAACGGCGAAACGAAGTCACGTTGTCGAACCGCGTGGTCCCGCTTTTCTCTTACCGGCACTAGATCAATGCTCGAAGGACCATTAAGATGTACGAGCTGGTGTGCTGTACAATCTTAGAAGTTGATAAAAATGATAAGGACTTGAACTGATTATGTAATTTATTCTGATATTATTGATAGTGAGTACAATGCGCGACGGCGAATGATTGCGTACTGAATGGATGAGAATGAAAAATGATACAATATGGTAAAAATGCTTAAGTGCAAAAATGTGCGGTTTGTAAAGACCGTACATATAGCTATATTATATACATGCTATTTAAACTATTATGTTATTTAATTCGTATACTTACTGAAACAGTTCGTACTTTTTTGTAATACTAATTTACACTTTTAATATTAAAAGTAGGTACATAGTATTTCTGAGATAATAATATATAAAAAGGGTATTTGCAATGAAACAAGAATGACAATTTAGTGTGACAATTAGATATTTCATTTTTTATTTTAATTTTTTATTATAATATTATGCTGGTTGCCATTATCATAATTATCATGTTTATCGATTGATTCGATAATTATTACGTATTTTTATGGTAAAATGATAATTTGTTATTAATAACATCACGAATAATTTTTTGGTGCACTTATTTTAATTTGTAATTTATTTATCCATTTTGCATTTTATTTATCCAACGTGGCGACATCTGTGAAGCCATAAGACCAACTATAAACATTTTTTTTGGAAACAAATTGTGGATGGCGCCACCATCCATTGAATTTTTGTGGTTCAAGCCAACTGTCCTACGCCTGTTATCTATGATCATTATTATGACAATACAATGACTTGTAATCTATTTTATATTTGATAATTAAAAAATAATAATATAAAACAAAAATGATAAATTATATAATTATTATTTATAACGATTCATATTAGAAATGATGTAATAATCACAAATAACAATAGTTATGGTCAAACATATTTTTATTAACTAACTATTAACAAGTTGTGTACTTATGATAGTAGTTTGGCATTTTTCAGTGTAAATGTAAAATAAATCAACTAGCGGGTTAAACAGATATTCAACGATTTATCACCATAATAAAATCACTAATTATTATTTAAAAAAGTCACACTAATAAAATACGTTTTCTCACAGCAGTTTTTTGGTTATATTAATTATTTTAGGCTACGTAAATAGTTGAGGTTTTGTTTACTAACTACTCCAGTCATGACAATTTTTAAATATTTGAATTCAGCTGACTTCACTCCGTCTACAATTATGGTGGTGGTAGTTTTAGAACCCCTATTTTCAGTATACAGTTGGACACTTTTTTACATTCCCCCATATGAGATGGTTCTCCTTCTATCACTATACTCCATGAGTCATCTCTTAAAGAACCATACTTGCTCAACTTCCTTTTTAAATGGAATAAATGCACTACATTTAAATTAATTCGGCCTTAAAATAAAATGTGAGTGAAATTTGTTATTTACTAAAATCAAAGTTGCTTTTTATTTATAATTGTAATATACAAAGCAATCAGAACACATAAACAATCATTTCAAATTTCCATTCCCTCTGGTCCGAACACAATACGGCGGGGACTTCTGGCACGAACTCTTGCCACAAATAATAACTAGAGTTTAACTCCGCCTCCGTGATTGGAATTGCTTGCGTCGCAAATATATTTATCACTTGTCACATTATATTTAAGTGTTAAGTAGTTTTTTAGCCTAATGTAACATCATTATTTTTTGTGAAGTCATCATCAATCATCTTTATCATCCTGTAAAAGTTGATGGGCGCTGTAGGGGTCATTGTAGGGTGAATTGAAGATTTCAATACCAGAACCTTTGACACTGCCCTATCTCTTTATTATTGTGGGTATTTTACGCCTGGCGTAAACGAGGTTGTTATACTGCTATCTATCGGAAACATAAGAATGTTTTAATACTTTCCAAGTCGTCTCTTACGAAACCCACGTAAAGATATGGGCTGACGGATTCTCTGACGCCACCACTACTTGAAATATATTGAAAAAAAAAATTACTTCCAGTCTTTCTCGAGTTATTTTGGAAACACTATCTTTTACCACAGACTAAGGAGGGCGATATAAAATTTTTCATTGGAACTTTTTAACCGCCGACGATATTTAACGTGTATTTATATTATACGTTACCCGTGGATCTGCGTGTCTGTTTGTGGCATCGTAGCCCACAAACGGATGAACCAATTTAGATTTAGCTGTTTTTTCGTTTGAAAGGTGTCTTGATTGAGTGTTCTTAACTATGATTCTTGAAAATCTTTTCAGCCTTTTAAAATCATTAGCTCTTTTGTTTTCGGGAGTTTTTACCATTTTTAATTTAAGTTATTTTAAAAAAAATATGTATTAAATTTTAACGGATTTTATCGCGTTTAATTTAACTTTGTAATTCCTGCTGTTTCGGGTGCTTTACAGCACCCATGGTCACGGGGGGACTCAGGTGTTTGACGTCCCGATGTCATAGTTAGCCCGGCTACCTTCAGTTTTTGAATATTAATTTTTGGTCCGATCTACGCAGAATGAGCTTATAGTATCTTGAAGTCTTGCAGTGGTATGCATGGGTTTGGATTTAATTTTATTAATTATAGAATCCTAAGCAGATGGCAGCACCCATCCATCTTCTCTATTGAAATTAGGATGTTTTTAATTTCAATAGCCTCGCGAATCATCCTTGGTAGGAATCGGTGTTCTTTTGCAAGGATTTGTGGTCTGTCAAATCTCTGAAAAATGTAATGGCGGGGATGATCTTGAACATGTTCACGCACAGCAGACTTCCCGGTACGTCGGTGCTTCAAGTCAGCTATATGTTCTTTCACGCGGGTGTTTACAGATCTTTTTGTTTGTCCTATGTAAGAGAGAACACATGCACAATCCAGCTTGTACAACGTTTGTGGGGCAACCATTTGTCAAGCTTTGCACTTGCACACTTGACTTGAACTGCTCAACAGGCACACAAACGAAGGAATTTTGAATCGCATTGTTACCTGCGACGAAATTTGGATTCTGTTTGACAATCGCAAGTGCTCAGCAAGTTGGTTGGATCCTGGTTTAGCACCTAAACAATGACTTAAACGAAAACCTATCCCTAGAAAAGTGATGCCCACTGTTTGATGGCCTAACGCCGATATGATTCATCACAGCTTCTTACCAAACGGGCTCATCCCGTCATCACTGCAGATGTGTACTGTGAAGAACTAAAAACAATGATGGAGAAGCCCGCACGTCTCCAACCAGCTTTAGTCAATCGCTCGAGCCAGCTGCTCCTACACTACAACGCGCGACCTCATACTGCACAACAGACGATCTCCAAGTAACAAGAACTGGGGTTGGAAGCCCTTCGTCATCCGCTGCACTCACCAAAACTTGCACCTACAGACATCTACTTTTTCCAGAATTTGGATAACTTTTTGGTGGGAAAAAAATCAATATCCGAGAGGTACAAAATGCTTTTGAAAAATTTTTTGCCTAACGTTCAGCTGATTTATTCAAGAAGGGCATCAATAAACATAAAAAAAATCACAAAAATGCATCGACTGCATTAGTGATATTGATTGATTTGACTTTGATTAATAGAAATAAAATGTAGAAAAAAATTTCATTAACTTATTATAAAAAGAAAGATCAGAGGAGGGTACCTAGCTGCATGGATTCTTAAAAGCCTTCTACACGGTCGGGACCAACCACCAACCGTGGTGACCTTGGTCGGGCCAACCGATTTTTGTAGTCGTTCTACACGGTCGGGTGGTTGACTGGTTGACTCAACTTGTCAGTTCTCGCCGGTATTCAAAGCGTAAAGACGTAAGGTAGTTAATTTTAAATATGGCTCCTTGCTTTTCTAAACAACAAAAAAATCGTTTTTTTTTTATCAAAAAAACGTTACCCCACACTAGAATTTTCTCCTGTATTGTGGAGGCAGTTTACAAATATAGATTGCACGAGGACAAACATCCAGACCCAGAACAATTATTTGTAGACCATACAAATACATGTTCCGTGAGGGATTCGAACCCGCGGTCTCCAGTTCATCAACTCATTGTAAAGCCCCTGCGCCACGGAGCCGTCAAAGGTTTAGTTAGCGTTAACGTTTCTGTGCTTAAGCGAAGATGAAAAAAAAAAAGAAAAAAAAAGAAAAATGGATGAAATTGTGGCTGAAAGAGCGCATTACTTTAAACCATCTCAATATTTTAAGGATTCTTGATTCTGAAGACTTTCGGAATTTTCTAAGAATGGATCAAGATACTTTTAATGAATTACTTGAGATGGTGTGTCCAATGATTACAAAAAAAAATACAGTTATGCGTCAAGCCGTGTCTGCTGAAGAACGATTAATAGCTACATTAAGATTTTTGGATACGGGAAGAAGTTATAGATCCGAGATTTAGTACAGTTACATCATTTCCATAGTGTCGTTAAACGTTCGCCCGCGACGACTGCCAAGGGCGAACTGAGGTGCCGGCCGCCTGGCGCTCTCGTCAATTCGTCGGCCAACAGCTTTCCACACGGTTGGCGTCAACCACGGACCCGACGTGTCGTGAGTGATACGCTAGCGACCAAGGCCGTCGGACATCAACCAAAATATTGGTCAGACAACCGACGTCTACACTGTCCATTTTTATATCAACTCGAGCAAGGTCACGACGGTTGGTGGTTGGTTTCGACCGTGTAGAAGGCTTTTTACTCAGAACAGGAGAACCTGGGTGAGTGCTACAATCTCGTTGGAATATTATAACTAAAAAAAGGAACCTAATCAGTGTGCTAGACTTCACGACCATGACATCAAGTATTAGTCTAACAAAGTATGGGAATTTCCCTGTATCTAAGTGCTATTAACACAGTTGTTATGATTCCTATTATTTTTGATTGTTAATACAAAAAACTCAGCACATCCCCAATTACAATATACATGGAATATTTGCTGCGAACTGTATTCATCTGTTAGCAATGCATTTGTATTGTTTCGTTGGTACACGTTAAAACATTTTAATACTCACTATCAGTAACTTTACGCTCGGTTGCTCTCGAACGCCCAGATAGATTAGTGTTTTTCACATTTAAATTATACAGAAATTTATATTACAAAAAGCACAGACAATGGAAGGTAAAGCGTGACTGAATAACAAAATAGTCCAGAAGGAATCGGTGTATGAGTACCGAACAGTATTCCACCTCAATATTTTTAATGCGATTCTCTTCAAATTGTCCTACTGATGATATAAATGCATGTTGCCATGGAGCAACTCGGTGCCGTATTGTTTAAACCGATTTTCTGTTCAATTGAACGTAATTTTTATTTTCATACAAGACAATTTTTTACATTTTTTGATAAATACAAATAGGAAAGGTCCTATGACTTTTAACGATTAAGTAAATATTTACGGCCTTATGAATTTTCAAATGTATGAAAAATCCTAAGTTGAGATAATTTTGACTCATTAAAAATATATAATGAAAAGAATAAAATATAAAGATATTTTTTTATATTATTTGATAAAATGCGAATAAAAAGATTCTATGTTTTTTACGACAAAGTTAAAATTTTCGGAGCTATGAATTTTAAATGTTTGAAACATCCCAGATTCGGATACTTTTGACTCATTAAAAGCCCAGGGTTTAACTATCAGCATCATTACGGTCCATCACAATTCAATTGCTGAACACAGGCCTCCTCCATTTGAGATTACCTAAGGGGGTATTTTCCATATTTGCCACGCTTGGTAGGTGGTTTTTTCATTATTGAGATTTTTTTATTATTCAGAGTTGTTATAAGGAATATGATTATGTGCATCTCTTATTTCAGTTTGGGGACCCATCATAAGACCCACGGGATGATAATATGGAATAGTATATTCTCTTGCAGCTACTACACGGCAAGATAAATACGTATACACTCTACATTACATTAATGAATAAGATTAATGGAATGCCTCGTATATATGTAAATAATTTTATTAAAGTAAGCGGTAGATTCTGCATCAATAGTTTATAGTCCGTAATGATTAAAAGGCATCGTTCTATTGAAGGGCGTATTCTCATACCATCAATTCCAAGTTCCATTTTCATTGAAGTATACTCGGCATGTGAGAGCAATTAATTAGATTTCTATCTAAAACCACGTCTAAGGCCTCAACGATTTACTTAATTGTCGGCTTTAATTCCCGTTTACTATTCGGATTTGATTTACTGATATTCCATTTATTCTGATTGATTGATTAGATTCGCACAAATTGTAACAGTTACAGTAACTTCTTTCAGTTAAGTATTAAACACCAAACGACGTACAATTCGTTTATAAGAATATTTCTTGCTCCATTATCTTCATTTATATGCAACAAAATTCGACACGAGAAATGCAAATGAATAAAGAAAACTTTTTAATCTGCTGACAAAATAAAAAAATATATATTAAGACCAATTTGCCATGTGGTAGCGGCGTAAGATCCAAGGTCAAATGGGGCTACATTTGCCCCGTTGGGTGTCATGACGAGTTTGGGAGATACAAGGATAATCTTATATCTTTCAATAGATCGCAGCATACCACCTCGTTTACGTCAGACGTAAAATATTCAGACAATGAGAGAGGGACATGTTCAGCTGTGGACATTCACGGGCTGATGACAAAAAGCTAATTGTGGTTAAACTAAAAGGCAACCGTCCTAATGACAATTATAAGGAAATTTTTTCTCAAATATATTTTTTCTTCATTTTTGCGCTATGTTGTAAATAACTTTTAAGCTATAATAATAATAATAATATTTTATTTGCATAAAACATGGTATCTAATAGATTTTACAAAACGTTTCAGATCAGCATGTTTTGCTACGGTTATTCATAGCATGCAAATTTTTTTTACATTATAATTTTTGGCTACAAAAATCCTTAACACTATAGAAATTACAATTATTTAGCCACTGATATAATTTTAATTTAAATGATCTTGTATTTAAAATTTTTTAAGTAATTAGGTATCTTATTATATAACTGAACACACATAAATAAACAACTTTTATTATATTTTCTTATTCTAGGATTATCGTTTACTACAAGACTATATGGATCTCGACGACTGCGGGGATTTACATCTTCTACGGTCGTAAACAACGTTTTGTGCTTCTGTAAAAACATACATACTAGAAACTAGAAAGCTAGCTAGAAATTTTTTTTTATAGGATAAGGGTGACAAACGAGCACACAGTCCACCTGATGGTAAGTGGTTGCTGCGGCCCATAGACATCTACATCCATCCTCTATTACAAATCAAAATGTAGATGCGTTGTCACCCGTGAGGACTAAGGTGGAATGTCTCATTTCCAGTAAAAAGGGATTTTGAGGATTAGATTTCTCAATATCATTCTTGTTTTAAATTGTTATTCCTTTCGAATTGATAACTATTTATAAAATATAAACGACGGTTTTTATCCATCTGCCCTCGTAGGAGGAAAAGGTTTTTTCTGTAATTTTTATATAAGTATCAGATTGAGTATTTGTGTTTGAATGTGCTATTTATTTTTTTGTCTGTTCCTTTATAATATTGACATCCTTCAGGATCCTGACAGTTTGTAAAGTGTGAGGTGTCGTAAGATTCGTTTTTATCTTTAGACTCTCATAGACAGACTCTCTTTAGACACCAAATAACGCTACACGATTTTAAGATATCGTTTAGTCTCTTGGTGCCACAGTCACTTTGACTTGAAGTGATTGAGACAGCACGAGACTAAATACATCTTAAAATTGAACAGCGTTTGAGTATTTGGGCAATAGGTTTTCGATCATGGTTATAATTTTGATAGTTTTGTTGATAAAAGTGATTTTGGAAAATTAGTTTACTAAGATAAAACTATTAATAACCCTTATGATATATGTAACCTTATTCACAACTATTTTATTGAACTTAGCTATTAAGAAAATTTTGATGAATCAAGTAATAACTTGAATAATATTAACATTCCCGTTCAAAGATATAATATATTGCTTTTAACCCCAGTAACATAAACTCACATTATGAAAATCATACTACTACTATACATACTACCGGTTATGACAAACTCACAACAAGAATAATTAAATTACGTACTAAACATATAGCAATTCCTTTGAGTTACATCATTAATTTGTTACTGGAGCAGTATAAGGGGATGTATCCATAATTAAACCTATATTTAAAACAATAGTGATCGTACAAACATCGATAATTATAAGCCTATATTTTTAGATTATATTTTTTTTATTATATAATTATAATTTTAGATATGAGCAAAGCATTTGATTTTGTCTCGCATAAACGATTACTTTTCAAACTTGAGAGGTATGGAATTAGAGGAAAAACACGTGATTGGCTTAAAAGCTCTCTGTTGAATCGCCAGCAAAGAACGTTACTCTCAAAAATAGAAAATAACTCGAGTTACTGAATTTGAACTTAAGCCTGATTGATTTGCTGCGTCGCAGGGCAGCATTCTAGGGCAGCAGCATTCCACTTTTATTTATTATTTATATTAATGACCTCTACAGTTACATAAAACATTAACGCACATTGTTTACTAATCACAATTCACAAACCATAAGATGTTTAAACAAAAATAATCTCGAATTTGAAACTAAAAATGGGTTACAAAATGCAGTGTAATGGCTACAAGAGAATAATCTAAATGACAATTTAAATAAAACTAAATTAATACAGTACCAAACTCTAAATTCAACGTGCCAGCCTGTTACAATACAATATAATAATACTGTTTTGCAACCAGTACAATCTACATTATTTTTTACCGATTTCAAAAAGGAGCAGGTACTCAATTCAACTGTGTTTTTATGTGTGTTACTTCATAACTTATTATAGGTGAACCGATTTCGATGATTCTTTTTTTATTTCAAGGCTGGTGCTTCTCTTGTGGTCCCATACAAATTGATCAAGGTCTAACCAGTAGTTTTTGATTTATCTTTAATCATTTATATTGAAGTCGGTTGTACAATTTTTTTAATTCTACTACTTGATAGGTATAATTATTGAAGATTAATTAAAGTGGAAAGAATATGTAGATAAAGTGTGAAGTAAACTCGATAAATTTGTATCCGCCCTTCGCAATCTAAGACTCACAGCCACCAGCCAGTAAAGAAACAGTCCTCAGTGCATATCATGGGTACATCTACTCAATACGACGCTATAGATTAGTTATATAGGGCAATTCAGTGGAGATAAGCAAGGCGTTAAAAGCACAAAAAATGCATTAGAGCCAGGTGTGGCGCTGATTATTTAGACCATGGTAAGTGATTACTTCAAAAATTAAAGATACTTCCACTACCCTGTCTATATTTTTGAAATTTGTTAGTTTTGTTAAGAGATATTCCTATTTCTTACTTATTTCCAATAATTGAACGTGTTTACAAAAAGATCCAAGAGAGAAACTCAAACCAATTAGTGGCATCATCCCAAGGATTTCATTTGTATACTCGTAACGCCCACTGTATGGCAATAAAATCTTTAATAAGCTGCCACCACAGATCAGACAGCCGAAGTTAATTTAAATGTGCAATATTTTTATTTCTTGGCTTTTATATAGATATGTGTTTCTACGATGTTAGTTAACGATTTCATAGATTATAAATGTATAAGTTATACATAAATAAATGCTCCTAATATTTTGTATAAATAAATAGGTAATAATAATATATATGTACAATAAATCATTCCTATGTAATGTTGTAAATGTATAAATTTGTCTAAATAAGTATTTTAAAATAATAAATATTATTCTAATTATAATATTTCTACACCGGATACGGTAGTATATGTGAACCATTCTATAATTTCAATATCTGTAATTACCATATACTAAGAAATAAACTATATTTTATTCTATTCTAATTGTAAAAAAAATCTGTGTATCGGCGGCGTTAGATTGCCAAACGTGAAGATTAAAGCAAATCCTCCCCATGACGGGGAAGGCAGCCTTTGTTCAACAGTGGTCTTTTACAAGTTGATGAGGAAGAAGAAGTAAATGAATCGTAAATATAAACTGGTAATAATGATTTGACAAAAGGATATTTTTTTATAAGTTAGTAATAGATTACTGGCTGGTTTTTATAATGTTTACGTACCTAACGTACCTACCCTACCTATACTATTATGGTCACAGAAAACACGCTCTCACAGAATACTTATATTGTCATGTTTCGTATAGTGAGTGTAGAGAAACGGAGACCCTTTTCACTGGTAAAAATACATTGCTACACAAAATAACACATATACATGTATATTTTGATTTATTGTACTTAGGTTCTATCGTAGTCACATGATTTTTTAGATTCAAAGATGACCAATTAGAACACAAGTTGTCTATTTTTATTATTTTACTAGCTTCTGTTATCTGTTATCTAAAAATAAATAAGATAGATCACCACTCGAATTACTCGAAAGTAATTAGACGGACCACACTAATAACTACGATCGGCCACATGAGTAACAATTGGTGAGTTCCTTTCGACATGTTCGACAACTTATTTAATAAAAGTTTATGAGAAATAAGTACAATACGGCGTTGTCTTTATGAGGTGAACTTTTCTTTCTTTTAATAATGATGCTCTTAATATGGGCTGATGGATTCTCTGATGCCACCACTACTTGAAATATATTGAAAAAAAAAATTACTTCCAGTCTTTCTCGAGTTATTTTGGAAACACTATCTTTTACCACAGACTAAGGAGGGCGATATAAAACTTTTCATTGGAACTTTTTAACCGCTGACGATATTTAACGTGTGTTTATATTATATGTTACCCGTGGATCTGCATGTCTGTTTGTGGCATTGTAGCCTACAAACGGATGAACCAATTTAGATTTCGCTGTTTTTTCGTTTGAAAGGTGTCTTGATTGAGTGTTTTTAACTATGATTCTTGAAAATCTTTTCAGCCTTTTAAAATCATTAGCTCTTTTATTTTCGGGGGTTTTTACCATTTTTAATTTAAGTTATTTTAAAAATAATATGTATTAGATTTTAACGGAGTTTATCGCGTTTAATTTAACGTTTTCATTCCTAACGTTTCGGGTGCTTTACAGAACCCATGGTCACGGGGGGACTCAGATGTTTGACGTCCCGATGTCATAGTTAGCCCGGCTACCTTCAGTTTTTGAATATTAATTTTTGCTCCGATCTACTCAGAATGAGCTTATAGTATCTTGAAGTCTTGCAGTGGTATGCTTGGGTTTGGATTTAATTTTATTAATTATAGGATCCCAAGCAGATGGTAGCACCCATCCATCTTCTCTATTGAAATTAGGATGTTTTTAATTTCAATAGCCTTGCGAATCATCCTTGGTAGGAATCGGTGTTCTTTTGCGAGGATTTGTGGTCTATAAAATCTTATGTAATGGCGGGGATGATCTTGAACATGTTCACACACAGCAGACTTCCCGGTACGTCGGTGCTTCAAGACAGCTATATGTTCTTTCACGCGGGTGTTTACAGATCTTTTTGTTTGTTCTATGTAAGAGAGAACACATGCACAATCCAGCTTGTACAACGTTTGTGGGGCAACCATTTGTCAAGCTTTGCACTTGCACACTTGACTTGAACTGCTCAACAGGCACACGAACGAAGGAATTTTGAATCGCATTGTTACCTGCGACGAAATTTGGATTCTGTTTGACAATCGCAAGTACTCAGCAAGTTAGTTGGATCCTGGTTTAGCACCTAAACAATGACTTAACCGAAAACTTATCCCTAGAAAAGTGATGTCCACTGTTTGATGGCCTAACGCAGATATGATTCATCACAGCTTCTTACCAAACGGGCTCATCCCGTCATCACTGCAGATGTGTACTGTGAAGAACTAAACACAATGATGGAGAAGCCCGCACGTCTCCAACCAGCTTTAGTCAATCGCTCTAGCCAGCTGCTCTTGCACTACAATGCGCGACCTCATACTGCACAACAGAAGATCTCCAAGTAACAAGAACTGGGGTTGGAAGCCCTTCGTCATCCGCTGTACTCACCAAAACTTGCACCTACAGACATCTACTTTTCCCAGAATTTGGATAACTTTTTGGTGGGAAAAAAATCAATATCCGAGAGGTACAAAATGCTTTTGAAAAATTTGTTGCCTAACCATGAAGCAAATACAAAGAGGAGACGTAATTAAATTTCACTATGTAACAACGCGTGACAATTTGCGGGGCGAGGGGATGCAAAGCCCCGCCCACTTTACATTATCTACATCTACCGATAAATAGTAAAACTATTCGAATCTTCCCATATCGATGTTGCAATGTAGCTTAGCTACCTTGACGGTAGATGGCGGCATGTCCACAAAATGTTATAAAGTATAAAAATAATATTTTGGCGATTAAAATTTCTTTATGTCTGAATGCAAAACAAATTTCATCACCTTCGTATGATTATTTTACCAATACTGAGCTCTACGGACTTTTATATTTTTTAGTTCACATGACACAAAGTGTCGCCATCTAGTGTCGAATATATTTAATTATATTTGAAAGCCGACGCAAAAAGATTTTTCTAGAACTATTTTAATAAATTAGGTGTAAAATTATTTACAAATGAAATGTGATGCCATCCATAACATCAGAGCGTCTATCTGAGTAGTTTTTACACAATAAAACACAACACTTCATCCTTTTCTTCTTAATACTACGAAAATACACCGATTTGCGGTTTTTTCAACACATAAGCGCACAGGACGAATGTTGACAGTATACTAACTAAAGCCACGCCCACTATGATGACGTCAGGATCTACTTAGAATCACAGTGCACAGTTAATTATGCCGTCTCCCCTTTGTATTAGCTTCATGTGCCTAACGTTCAGCTGATTTCTTCAAGAAGGGCATCAATAAACATAAAAAAAATCACAAAAATGCATCGACTGCACTAGTGATTTTGATTGATTTGACTTTGATTAATAGAAATAAAATATAGAAAAAAATTACATTAAGAACAGATCAGAACAGGAGAACCTGGGTGAGTGCTACAATCTCGTTGGAATATTATAACTAAAAAAAGGAACCTAATCAGTGTGCTAGACTTCACGACCATGACATCAAGTATTAGTCTAACAAAGTATGGGAATTTCCCTGTATCTAAGTGCTATTAACACAGTTGTTATGATTCCTATTATTTTTGATTGTTAATACAAAAAACTCAGCACATCCCCAATTACAATATACATGGAATATTTGCTGCGAACTGTATTCATCTGTTAGCAATGCATTTGTATTGTTTCGTTGGTACACGTTAAAACATTTTAATACTCACTATCAGTAACTTTACGCTCGGTTGCTCTCGAACGCCCAGATAGATTAGTGTTTTTCACATTTAAATTATACAGAAATTTATATTACAAAAAGCACAGACAATGGAAGGTAAAGCGTGACTGAATAACAAAATAGTCCAGAAGGAATCGGTGTATGAGTACCGAACAGTATTCCACCTCAATTTTTTTAATGCGATTCTCTTCAAATTGTCCTACTGATGATATAAATGCATGTTGCCATTGAGCAACTCGGTGCCGTATTGTTTAAACCGATTTTCTGTTCAATTGAAAGGAATTTTTATTTTCAAACAAGACAATTTTTTAAATTTTTTGATAAATACAAATAGGGAAGGCCCTATAACTTTTAACGATAAAGTTAATATTTACGGCGTTATGAATTTTTAAATGTATGAAAACTTAGGATAAGTTGAGATAATTTTGACTCATTAAAAATATATAATGAAAAGAATAAAATATAAAGATATTTTTTTATATTATTTGATAAAATGCGAATAAAAAGATGCTATGTTTTTTACGACAAAGTTAAAATTTTCGGAGCTATGAATTTTTAAATGTTTGAAACATCCCAGATTCGGATACTTTTGACTCATTAAAAGCCCAGGGTTTAACTATCAGCATCATTACGGTCCATCACAAGTCAATTGCTGAACATCTCCATTTGAGATTACCTAAGGGGGTATTTTCCATATTTGCCACGCTTGGTAGGTGGTTTTTTCATTATTCAGATTTTTTTATTATTCAGAGTTGTTATAAGGAATATGATTATGTGCATCTCTTATTTCAGTTTGGGGACCCATCATAAGACCCACGGGATGATAATATGGAATAGTATATTCTCTTGCAGCTACTACACGGCAAGATAAATACGTATACACTCTACATTACATTAATAAATGAGATTAATGGAATGCCTCGTATATATGTAAATAATTTTATTAAAGTAAGCGGTAGATTCTGCATCAATAGTTTATAGTCCGTAATGATTAAAAGGCATCGTTCTATTGAAGGGCGTATTCTCATACCATCAATTCCAAGTTCCATTTTCATTGAAGTATACTCGGCATGTGAGAGCAATTAATTAGATTTCTATCTAAAACCACGTCTAAGGCCTCAACGATTTACTTAATTGTCGGCTTTAATTTCCGTTTACTATTCGGATTTGATTTACTGATATTCCATTTATTCTGATTGATTGATTAGATTCGCACAAATTGTAACAGTTACAGTTACTTCTTTCAGTTAAGTATTAAACACCAAACGACATAAAATTCGTTTATAAGAATATTTCTTGCTCCATTATCTTCATTTATATGCAACGAAATTCGACACGAGAAATGCAAATGAATAAAGAAAATTTTTTAATCTGCTGACAAAGTAAAAAAAAATATATATTAAGACCAATTTGCCATGTGGTAGCGGCGTAAGATCCAAGGTCAAATGGGGCTACATTTCTCCCGTTGGGTGTCATGACGAGTTTGGGAAATACAAGGATAATCTTATATCTTTCAATAGATCGCAGCATACCACCTCGTTTACGTCAGACGTAAAATATTCAGACAATGAGAGAGGGACATGTTCAGCTGTGGACATTCACGGGTCGATGACAAAAAAGCTAATTGTGGTTAAACTTAAAGGCAACCGTCCTAATGACGATTATAAGGAAATTTTTTCTCTAATAAATTTTTTCTTCATTTTTGCGCTATGTTGTAAATAACTTTTAAGCTAGAAACTCTTTTGAGGATTAGATTTCTCAATAGCATTCTTGTTTTAAATTGTTATTCCTTTCGAATTGATAACTTTTTATAAAATACAAACGACGGTTTTTTATCCATCGGCCCCCGTAGAAGGAAAAGGTTTTTTCTGTAATTTTTATATAAGTATCAGTTTCAGTATTTGTGTTTGAATGTGCTATTTATTTTTTTGTCTGTTCCTTTATAACATTGTCATCCTTCAGGATACTGACAGTTTGTAAAGTGTGAGGTGTCGTAAGATTCGTTTTTATCTTTAGACTCTCATAGACAGACTCTCTTTAGACACCAAATAACGCTACACGATTTTAAGATATCGTTTAGTCTCTTGGTGCCACAGTAACTTTGACTTGAAGTGATAGAGACAGCACGAGACTAAATACATCTTAAAATTGAACAGCGTTTGAGTATTTGGGCAATAGGTTTTCGATCATGGTTATAATTTTGATAGTTTTGTTGATAAAAGTGATTTTGGAAAATTAGTTTACTAAGATAAAACTATTAATAACCCTAATGATATATGTAACCTTATTGACAACTATTTTATTGAACTTAGCTATTAAGAAAATTTTGATGAATCAAGTAATGACTTGAATAACATTAACATTCCCGCTCAAAGATATATTGCTTTTAACCCCGGTAACATAAACTCACATTATGAAAATCATACTACTACTACTATACATACTACCGGTTATGATAAACTCACAACAAGAATAATTAATTTACGTACTAAACATATAGCAATTCCTTTGAGTTACATCATTAATTTGTTATTAGAGCAGTATAAGGGGATGTATACATAATTAAACCTATATTTAAAACAAAAGTGATCGTACAAACATCGATAATTATAGGCCTATCGCATTAATACCAATAATCAAAAAGATACGGACGGCGGTAACAGAACCACAGTCGGTCTGTCGCATCCGAAGCTGGAAGCTTCAGGAAGCGGATACTAGGGACAAATATCATGCGAGGGTAGCCGAAAAGCTTGACACCATCGATGGCAGAAATGAATGTGTGGAAAGAACATGGCAGAACCTTAGGGATGGAATGGTAAGTGCAGCGGAAGAAGTGTGTGGAACAATAAAAAGAGGCAGTAGTAAAAGAAGAGATGCATAGTGGAGTGATGAAGTGAAAGAAGCTGTAGAGAAGAAGAAGAAAGCATGGTTAGACTACTTGGCCTCTAGTAATGATAAGGATATGAGAGAGAAGATGAAAGAAAGATATAAGCTGCAGAAAGTTCACACGAAAGCATTGGTTGAGGAAATGCGTGAAAGGTGTAGAATGGAAGCGGACGAAAGGTTGTCGCACAACTTTAAGGAGAACTCCAAACTCTTCTGGAAAGAGGTTGGAAGGACCCGAAGTGGTGCGACGGCCTTAAGAATGAACAAAGTGCTTTCGAGAACTAATGACGTCCTCACAGAAAAATCGGACGTCATGCAGCGATGGAGCGAATTTTATAGAGAAATGTATGCGTGTGATGATCTTAGTGAGGGATCCGGGGATGACGCCGTGACTGGTACGCCAGACCTGGACCTCGATGACACTGAGGTCATCAGTATGAAAGAGATTGAACGTGCGATTCGAAGTTTGAAATGTGGTAAGGCTGCGGGACTAGACAGAGTTACTGCTGAAATGGTCAAGTATGGTGGGCCTCGCGTCTGGGACAGCTTTTATCTGCTGTGCAATTTGTGCTGGCGGACGGGGAATGTTCCGGATGATTGGCGATCCGCAGTCATTGTACCTTTATATAAAGGTAAAGGTTCACATTTTGACTGCGGGTGCTATCGGGCGATCAGCTTGACCAGTTTAGCAAGTAAAGTTTACTCGAAGATTTTGACACGTAGGATGCAAGAGAAATCGGAAAGATTTCTATGGGAGGCACAATGCGGATTTAGACCTGGAAGAGGATGCACGGATCAAATGTTTTCTCTACGCATGATCACGGAAAAGCTTCTGGCTGCTAACCAGAAGATTTTCTGTGCTTTTGTGGATCTTGAGAAAGCATTTGATAAGGTTGTAAGGAAGAAAATGTGGGAACTGTTGCCGGGGTACGGTGTGGATGGTCGATTGCTAAGGACTGTGCAGTCACTTTACTGAAACTGTAAAGCCTGTGTGCGGGTAGGGCATGACCTGTCACCCATGTTTAGCGTCCAAACGGGCGTGAAACAGGGTTGTGTCATGTCTTCCTGGCTGTTCATACTGTATCTCGACAGCTGTTTACAGAAGCTGAAAGATAGCTGTTTGGGTGTGAAATTGGGTGACATAAAAGTAAATTGTCTGCTGTATGCTGATGATGCTATGAAAGAGGAATGTGAAATTAAAGGTATCCGTTTGAATGCTAATAAAACTAAGGTTCTGGTATTTGAAAGGGACGAAGAGAGAACGAAGTGTGAAATATGGGTAAATCAGGAATGTCTAGAACAGGTAAATGAAATTGTATACTTGGGGAGTGCTTTTAGCCGGGATGAAAGATGTGATTTAGATGTGCACAGGCGTGTCGCTGCCGGGAACAAAGTCAATGGTGCCCTGACTGCGTTAGTCAAAAAGCAAGGCGTAGTGAAGAGTGCACGCCTTGCAATACATAACGCAGTGTTGGTACCGACTATGTTATATGGCAGCGAAACCTGAGTGTGCCAGAAGAAGCATAAAAGCAAGTTGAATGCAGTGGAGATGCGATCTCTTCGTAAAATGTGCGGCGTTACCATGGCCGACCGAAAGCGAAACGAAGAGATTCGCAATATGGCAGATTTGAAAGATGACCTTATCACAAAAATTGATAAGAGTGTGCTTCGATGGTTTGGGCACGTTGAGCGAATAAGTGAAGACCGAATGGCGAAGAAAATATATAGCGCGAAAGTTAATATTAAAAGGTGTCGAGGTAGACCGAGACTAACTTTCGAAGACCATGTGAGCAAATTGCTCGAAGAGGGGAGGGTCAAGAGTACTCGGATACCTAGACGTGCATGTATGAAGAAGATAATGAATCTGAAAGAAGCGAAAGAGGTATGTAAGGATCGTGACACTTGGCGATCTGTTCTCTCTGGCTACCCCGTCAGGGATTGTGCGTGAAGATAAGTTAAGTTAAGTTAAGTATCAAAAAGATATTTGAAAAAGCAATGTATGATAAAATTAGTAGTTGTATTAATAAGAATAATATTCTTTTTGACAATCAATTTGGATTTGGAAAGAGTAGTTCCACTGCACTGGTTTGCTTTAATTTAGAAAAACTGGTTGGAGAAGCACTTAATAACAAAATGCCGAAATTATCACTAATTTTAGATATGAGCAAAGCATTTGACTTTGTCTCGCATAAACGATTACTTTTCAAACTTGAGAGGTATGGAATTAGAGGAAAAACACGTGATTGGCTTAAAAGCTATCTGTTGAATCGCCAGCAAAGAACGTTACTCTCAAAAATAGAAAATAACTCGAGTTACTGAATTTGAACTTAAGCCTGATTGATTTGCTGCGTCGCAGGGCAGCATTCTAGGGCAGCAGCATTCCACTTTTATTATTTATATTAATGACCTCTGCAGTAACTTAAAACATTAACGCACATTGTTTGCTAATAACAGTTCACAAACCATAAGATATACAAAATGCAGTGTAATGGCTACAAGAGAATAACCTAAATGACAATTTAAATAAAACTAAATTAATACAGTACCAAACTCTAAATTCAACGTGCCAGCCTGTTACAATACAATATAATAATACTGTTTTGCAACCAGTACGATCTACATTATTTTTTACCGATTTCAAAAAAGGAGCAGGTACTCAATTCAACTGTGTTTTTATGTGTGTTACTTCATAACTTTTTATAGGTGAACCGATTTCGATGATTCTTTTTTTATTTCAAAGCTGGTGCTTCTCTTGTGGTTGACCAAGGTCTAACCAGTAGTTTTTGATTTATCTTTAATAATTTATATTGAAGTCGGTTATACAATTTTTTAATTCTACTACTTGATAGGTATAATTATTGAAGATTAATTAAAGTGGAAAGAATATGTAGATAAAGTCTGAAGTAAACTCGATAAATTTGTATCCGCCCTTCGCAATCTAAGACTCACAGTCACAGCCACCAGCCAGTAAAGAAACAGTCCTCAGTGCATATCATGGGTACATCTACTCAATACTACGCTATAGATTAGTTATATAGGGCAATTCAGTGGAGATAAGCAAGGCGTTAAAAGCACAAAAAATGCATTAGAGCCAGGTGTGGCGCTGATTATTTAGACCATGGTAAGTGATTACTTCAAAAATTAAAGATACTTCCACTACCCTGTCTATATTTTTGAAATTTGTTAGTTTTGTTAAGAGATATTCCTATTTCTTAGTTATTTCCAATAATTGAACGTGTTTACAAAAAAATCCAAGAGAGAAACTCAAACCAATTAGTGGCATCATCCCAAGGATTTCATTTGTATAGTCGTAACGCCCACTGTATTGCAATAAAATCATTAATAAGCTGCCACCACAGATCAGACAGCTGAAATTAATTTAAATGTGCAATATTTTTATTTCTTGGCTTTTAGATAGATATGTGTTTCTACGACGTTAGTTAACGATTTCATAGATTATAAATGTATAAGTTATACATAAATAAATGCTCCTAATATTTTGTATTAATAAATAATAATAATATATATCTACAACTAATCATTCCTATGTAATGTTGTAAATGTATAAATTTGTCTAAATAAGTATTTTATAATAATAAATATTATTCTAATTATAATATTTCTACACCGGATACGGTAGTATATGTGAACCATTCTATAATTTCAATATCTGTAATTACCATATACTAAGAAATAAACTATATTTTATTCTATTCTAATTGTAAAAAAAATCTGTGTATCGGCGGCGTTAGATTGCTAAACGTGAAGATTAAAGCAAATCCTCCCCATGACGGGGAAGGCAGCCTTTGTTCAAAAGTGGTCTTTTACAAGTTGATGAGGAAGAAGAAGTAAAAGAATCGTAAATATGAACTGGTAATAATGATTTGACAAAAGGATATTTTTTTATAAGTTAGTAATAGATTACTTAAGGCTGGTTTTTATAATGTTTACGTACCTAACGTACCTACCCTACCTATACTATTATGGTCACAGAAAACACGCTCTCACAGAATACTTATATTGTCATGTTTCGTATAGTGAGTGTAGAGAAACGGAGACCCTTTTCACTGGTAAAAATGCATTGCTACACAAAATAACACATATAAATAAGTACATGTATATTTTGATTTATTGTACTTAGGTTCTATCGTAGTCACATAATTTTTTTAGATTCAAAGATGACCAATTAGAACACAAGTTGTCTATTTTTATTATTTTACTAGCTTCTGTTATCTGTTATCTAAAATTAAATAAGATAGATCACCACTCGAATTACTCGAAAGTAATTAGACGGACCACACTAATAACTACGATCGGTCACATGAGTAACAATTGGTGAGTGCCTTTCGACATGTTCGACAACTTATTTAATAAAAGTTTATGAGAAATAAGTACAATACGGCGTTGTCTTTATGAGGTGAACTTTTCTTTCTTTTAATAATGATGCTCTTAATATAATATGCGCTGTCGATGTCATAGTCATCGTAAGCAAGTCTGCTGATTACTTTGTCTATGTGTTGTTGTGATATTCGACTCCCACGTCTGGCCAAAACCAGTTATAATAGACCGGGGAAAGACCACGCTCTCATAGAATACCAGCGTAAAATAGTAGCTCAATGTTGCTGTGTTTCTTATGGTGAATGTAGAAAACCGGAGACCCTTTTACTGGAAACGAGGCATTCCATCGTAGTCCTCAGGTATCTCTGAGGACAACGCATTTACGTTTTGATCCTTAATCAAGGATATACGTAATGTCCATGGGCCCCAGCATTCACTTACCGTCAGGTAGACTATGTGCTCGATTGTCACACTTATTATTATTAAAAAAAAACTTTTTGTAACCATATCCTATACAAGCAAGTTTTGTTATAAAATAATATGTGATTAGTTTCTCAAAAACGACTTTAACGATTAAGATGAAATTTTCTATTGAGATAATGTTTTACTTTAAAAGTTTATCTAGATACGTTTCAACCCTGAGGAAATTAATTCTTTTTCTTACGCTGAGCAACGACCGGTCACACAGGTTCTTAGGTATTCATTTATTAATAACAGCCTATATAGGCCCATAGATCTCCATAGATTGCTTCATAAAGGTAATATTTTTCATAGTATCCGCGCTTAACAGGCGGGTTGGTAACCGAAGATTTTATTTTATTTTCAAGCTGTTATTATGAAGACACTGTTGCCCATCTTCTACTTTATTTCCTCCTGTTGCCTTTTACATGTTAATACCGTATCATTTCCAGACCAGTAGCAAGAAAACGTCTTCCAATGCAGTGGTGAAGAGTTTCAGGGATATAATATCACCCTGTCTTACACCTCTCCGCAGTTTACTTTCCGCAGTTTACATTTAGCTTTCGTACTTTGATTCTGTACTCGGATAGCCATCGTAGCTCTACTGTACAAACACTTCAGCACTGCGATATACCGACAGTAAACTTCGCAGCTTCGTACCGCTGAAGGGACTGTAGCACCGCCCAAATTTCGACAGAATTTGATTTTGGACTATGAAGATTACATACGTAAGGCATAGTGGCAAATTGTACTTTTCGGTCTTCTGTACGATTTGGCTAAGAATATGTATGTGGTCTATGATACTAAAGCATTTTCGGAAACCGGCTTTTTCGGGAGGCTGGAAGTCGTCGAGTCTGTGTGCGAGATGCGTTGTAAAACTCTCGAAAGCAGCACGTAGAAAGCACATCGGTCTGTAGTTTTTCAAGAGAGCATTATCGCTTTTCTAAAAAACAAGCCCACCGAACTTCTACTCCTCGCCTCCGGTGTAGTCCAAGCATGAAGGACGGAAATAAAGAGCTTCTGAAAGACTGTACTACTTCTGAAGTACCGGTTTTCCATCCGCTTTCAGAATATCCGTTGTAATTCCACTCTCGCCCGGGTACTTGCTGTTTTTAAAATGCTAGAGAGCCATTGTAATCTCGCTTAGGCTGACGACCGGAATATCATCAGAATGGTGTCGGATAAGATTTGCTCCTGAATCGGTACTCACACTTGCATGTGGCTCCAACGATGATGTGTACAGCTGCCCATAGAACCTCTCAATCTCACTCAAAATCTTAGGTGTACCGGAAATGATGCTGCCACATTTGGTCTTCAGCTTCGACAATTGGCTCGTTTTGGCAGACAGATCTCGGGAAAAGGTTTTGGAGCCCTGATTCCGCTCGATCGCTTCTTCAATACGAGCAGTATTAAAGTTGCGTAAGTCCCGCCCCATGCATTTGAAGATCTGTCTGTTCAGTTGCCTGTATGCTGTCAAATGTGCTGAAGACTGCAGCTGCATTTTCCGTCTAACAGCCATGACATTAAGACTGTCATCGGAGAGTTTATGTGTTCTTCTGCGGCGGGTTTTGCAGAAATTAGTTCCGATTGCATAGACAGTATCTACGAGCAGTCTTTTAGGCACAGGAAACGGTTTTTTAACTCGAGGTTAAAGGTTTCGGAACTTTGGATTAGAGCACGAGGGGACGGAGCGTTGACTTCATTAGACGAGACCTCTCCAACTTAACGTTTAGGTTCAGTGTGCCTTTAGTCATTCGGTGATCGCATGATGAACGCATCGATGAACAGTTGCTGTTTAGGCCTAATCTTAACATTTAAAAAAAAACTTGCATTCAATACACGCGTCTCGGCGTGTCCTTCCGATGGAATTTAAGGTTACCGCCGGCCCCCTCTCCCGCGCGCGTCTCCCCGCTCACGCTCAGTTGCTCGACGTCTGTAACAATTAATTGTCCACGACGGCCGGTCGGTTAGATGTCTGGAAGTTAATATTGAATCGTTAGGTCGCGTTAAGACCTCCTCCTTTGCGTTGTCTTATTTCATGCGTTTTACGTGACAACGAGGCTTCTTTGAGTTTTGAGTGATTAATTTAACTTCGATTGCCATTAATTTGTGTTGACGAGTTGCTTGTGTGGTATTTTAATATCGTACGAAGGAATTTTTGCTTGTCGGATGGAACGCTAAAACTTTGTGACCCGAGAGAAGGTCGCGTTCGTATTCGATTATTATTTTGTGCTAAGTGACGTTAGACTTGAGTTCAGATAAAAGTGAACGCCCATTGAAGTGATCGAAGTTGTGGAGCCGAGCAACGCATGTGGATCTGCTGGCCGATTACATCGGTGACGTCAGATTACATTCACACACATATCTCACACACCTAAATATCATCTACTTGCCCTTGACGGTACCTTGTGATCGACCCTACATCCGGAACTCGGTAATTTTGTGTTTGCTTATGCCAGCCATTACCTAATAATTATCCATAGGCCATTTGGGCCCGAACCCACTGGTTGCCCGTCGAAAGTGTTACTCATGGGCCCTAATACAGTCGACTTCTGTCTGGGCAACTGAGGGCCGTAACAATTTCTGGTAGCAGAGAGTGGTTGATTTTGATTGATTTGAAACAATCAACCATTTCTAGTAGCAGAGCGTGGTTGATTGTTTCTCCAATCACGCCCGGCCGTAATATAAATAAAAATTGTAGGTATTTTTTGTTTTTTTTTGTTTCTTTTGTTGGTTAGCAGAACGGTGGTTAGAACCACGCCCATTAAGCTGCGCAAGCAGGAGTGTAGTTTAGGGTTAGGTACCTACGCGTCAGGTATTTTGGGTAGGTAGATTAAATTGCCGAAGGGTCGGTTGCCTGAGAGAGGCATCTTTGATGACCGACTGTAGTGTGTACTTGCCGTGTAGGGTAATTTGTATTTAATTTAATTTAATATTAATTGTATTTAGTAGTGATGCCATCGCACAAACCACCGGCGCTTCGCCTGCAGGTGGAGCTACGCTGGGCCACGAATGCCCATACTTTGATAGGGCGACCCGATCGGGTCCATAGTTAAGAGAAGCGGCTCGAGCAGGTCACGGCCGGAAGGGCCGTAGTGGCTTACACTGAGCTCGTGGCCTCGGATGCGGAAAAGGGAGTCCTAGATTCCTGCCTCGCGGACTACGAGCAATTCTTTTCGCTCACGGACGTCTTGATCGAGGCGGGGGTCAAGCATGCTAATGAAGCGCGTGAAGTTCTGCTGAGTGGCCTGCCCGAGTCCCCTCAGAAGCAGCGTACTCTGCCGGAGCTGTTGGGACGACTCCCAACTCTGGATCTGCCAAGGTTCTCCGGGGTCCTCTCCGACTGGCTGAACTTTGTTGGTCTTTTTGAAAGCCTAGTGGACGCCCGGAGTGACTTGACACCAAGCCAGAAGATGGCGTACCTCCTGGCCTCACTGGAGGGGGAAGCCCTGGGCGTCGTCGGCCATTTGAAATTGTCGGACGACGCCTACCAGACTGCCTGGGACCTCCTCGCCGGAAGGTACGCCAACGTCCGGCGAATTACGGACGAATACGTTAGGCAGCTTCTAAACCTCCCGCTGCTTAGGGACTGGGCCAGACTACGTCCGGACATCGTAAATCCAGTCGTGGTGGCCTGTAATTCGTTGAGGCAGCTGGATTTACCGGTGGACGAATGGTCCTTCTTGTTGCTCCACATTGTGCTGTCCCGCCTGCCTCTCGACCTTCGAATCCATTTTGAGGAGAGGTACGGCGGGGACGGCGCCTCCTATATTCTGCCCTTCAGGAACCTGCTGCGGTTCTTGGAGGAGCAATGCCGGCAAATTGAGAACGCAGCGGGCACCGTCGACGAACTACGGGTTGCCAACCGAGCTGTGCCCAGAGAGAGGCGGAATCCGCCGGGCAAGTCGGCGCCAACCCCCTTAAGGCCGACCGGAGCCCCCGCGGGAGGGCGCCGCCCCCTACCATCTTATAGCGGCCTAGCGGTCAGGGAGGCGCCCCGCTGCTCCTATTGTCGAGCATCCGATCACCGGGTGCCGTCGTGCCCGAAGTTATTGGGTAAGCTGGTCCCGGCGAGGCGAACCATCGCCAAGGAGCACCGCTGGTGCTACTCGTGCTTGGAAAGGCACCTTCAACGATACTGCCCGCACCAGTGGCCCTGTCCGCACTGCCAGGGCAACCGCCATGCCGTTTTATGCCTCGGTGCGAACGGCGCTTTCTCTCGGGGCTCTGCCGGGCCCTCAACTCCCACGGGCGGGGGCGCTCAGTCACGCCCTTTGTCGGGCGATGCCGGCCACCGTGCCCCTGGTTTGAAGGGGCTCCCTCCCCCGACCAGTCAAGGGGTCGTTCCCCCAGGGGCGGGGGTCGTTGCTCCCCCTCGGCGTGTTGAGAGGAACTTCACGGCCACTCAGTGGTCAGCTAGACCCTTCTCACAACCGTTAGCTGAGTGGCCGCGACTGGAGTACCATCCTCCCCCCTTTGGTCGGTTACGGTACTACGGGGTTCCTGCGACCTTAATCTGTACCAGACCTCAAGGCCGAGGTTCCCCGAAGCTTCCCATGTCGGCCTATTTGGTGATTTCTAAAGACGGGTCATTGAGATACCGCCGGAATGCCGCTTTCGGGACCCCCGGTTCGAGTGCCGGTCTGATGGAGGCAGCTCCTGCTAGGTAGCTGCCGCCCCAGCTCCCACCACGGCCGCCTCCACTGACCCTTTGAGCCGTCAATAGTCCACTTGTGAAACTGTTCTATTACCGACGTCCTCAGTGAAGGTGTACAACCCGTGTGGCGACTGTTTAACGGTTCGCCCTCTATTGGATTCGGGTTCACAACGCTGTGTGTCCTCCACTTGGTTGGTGGGAAGACTAGGATTCTCCTGGAACTCTGAATCACGTCCAATGGTAGGAAGCGGAGGTGCCGAGCCTCCTGCTCCTAGGGGGACAAGCGGAGTTGGGTGTTTGGCCCTGCCAGCGAACACCTTCAAATTTTTTTTTTTTTTTTTTTTTTTTTTTTTTATTATCACACACAACAGATTACAACTATTACTAAACAAATTATACAAAAAAAAAATCATTTATAAACTAGGTTGCATTCCACAAAAATGTGTGTACATGAAAAATTACAAGGGAGTTAAATATGTCTACACAATTTAAGGTTTAACAAGAACAGTAATCTAAATAATAGGTACAATGAACAACACTAAATAAGAATATAATAGGGTTAAAATATAAGGAGACCGAGAGTCCAAGCGCTGGGATTAGACTGTCGGCTTGTGATACAGTATGCTTTTAATCAAATTAATATAAAGAGTTAGTTTAGGTAGAAAAACGTCAAAGGTTTGGTTACCCTTGGCTATTTCATTGCACTGACGAGCCATCCTAACCAGGGGGTTGTAAAAGGAGGTATTATTCTGATACACTTGTAAAGTAAAAAGTGCTATTTGATTTGCTCTACGAGCACTATATTTGATATTAAAAGTTATTTCAGCGAGCAAGGTAGGAACGTCTAATATGGAGTGAAGTATTTTATAAAAGTAAACGAAATCAAAATATCTTCGACGTGTTTCCAATTTTTGTACATTAAAATTAATGAGACGAGCTTCATAATCAGGAGTTTTACGCCTCGACTGTTGGCGGTAGCTTAAAATCCGTAGGCATTTGCGCTGCACTCTCTCTATATTATCAATATGAACTTTGTAGTGCGGAGACCATATTGGACTACCGTATTCCAAAACGCTTCTGACGAGTGTAGTGAAAAGGTAAAGAAAAGAATGAGTGCCCTTGAAGTCTTTAGTAGATCTAAAAATAAACCCCAGAAGTTGATTCGCTTTTTTCACTATGTGGTGGTAGTGTTCGCGAAATGTCAGCTTATCATCAAAAAGGATTCCGAGATCTTTGACAACATGTGACCTCTCAAGGGTCTGGCCGTTGATGCTGTACTCATTAACGATCCCATTACGCTTGTTAGTGAACGTAATAACGGAACACTTGTCTATATTAAGGTACATTAGATTATTTCTGCACCAGTGAGAAACAGCAGTTAAGTCTTTCTGTAAAAGATTACAGTCTTCGAAAGAGTTTATTGTTTTAAATATTTTCAGGTCGTCAGCGTATAATAGACATTCACATGATATGTTCTTAATGAGGTCATTAATGAAGACAACAAATAACAACGGGCCCAGATGTGACCCCTGGGGCACGCCTGACGTAATGTCAGTGGGGGTCGAAGTGTATCCTCTCAAAGCCACCAACTGACTTCTCTTATTCAAATAGGAGGCCAACCAGCGAAGGAGACTACCGTGAATACCACAGGTGGCGAGCTTGTTACAAAGTAGTCTATGACTCACTTTATCGAAGGCCTTCGAGAAATCTGTGTAGATAGAGTCAACCTGACCCCCTGTGGCAAAAGCCTTGCACAGGTAGTTTTTATATACAAGAAGATTTGTGACAGTTGATCTACCCTTAATGAATCCATGTTGATTTTCGGGTATCAGAGGCTTAAAATGGCTGTATAACTGAGTGTGTACTAGGGACTCGAAAAGCTTTGCGAAACATGACAAAATACTTATGGGTCTGTAATTTTCGCAGCGCGACTTGTCTCCGTTTTTGAAAATGGGTACAATATGTGCTATCTTCCAACGACTGGGAAAAACTCCATTTGTAAGGGATTTGTTAAATATGATGCTTAATGGTGTGCATAGCTCTTTTCCACAACGTTTAACAAATGAAGGAGGTATTTGGTCAGGACCGGCTCCTTTACTTGCATCAAGAAGCTTGATCTTCGTCATGATGTCCATGTCAGATATATTAATGTGAGACATGGAGTCCATGGTACTACACTCAGGTGACTCTAGATTATTGTTACTCGTAGCAGAGGAGTTACTAAGTTGCTGATCCGATTCAAACACCGAAGCAAAGTACCTTGAAAACAGCTCACATACACCCTGGCCGGTCGAAGAAGAAGAGTTGCCAAACTGCATGACATTTGGAATAGAGACTCGGCCCTTTCTATTATTCACAAAAGTCCAGAATGACTTTATATTGTCAGTCATTGATTCTTCAATAGAGGCAACATAATTTTTATAACAATGATCTATCATTTTTTTGGCTCTAGTTCGCAGTAAAGTGAACACGTCGTAATCTCGGGGGTTATTGAACTTTTTATAAAGTTTGTGGTATTTATTTTTTTCTTCGATACATTTTATTAAGGGTTTGCTGTACCAAACGGGATATTTATTAGATCTCATAGCTGTTAATGGCGTATATTTGTTAATAATTACAAAGAGTTGTTCATAAAAAATGTTTACACATTCATCTACGTCAGAGCTCGATAACAGATTGTGCCAGTCCAATAACTCCAAGTCATGTCTTATGCTGTCATAATCACATTTTGCGAAGTTCAAACGTTTTTTGTTATTAAGTTTTAGATTTTTTGGAGTATTACATAAAGAGGGGAATTCAAATTCCAAAGCAGGGTGGTGTCCATCTTTCAAACTCAGCGTATCAGCTTCTGTAACTGTCAACGAAATTTCTGATGATAGTACTAAGTCAAGATATCGGCCTTTTTCATTAGGGGTGCGGTTACCCTGGTGAAGATTGCAAATTGACATGAATTCCTGTAAGAGTAGTAGTTTTTTACTTTGTGAGGTGAAAGATGGCCCGTCAGTATCATAAGAGACAGGAGAATATTCAGGTGTATTAAAATCTCCAACGATTATATTTTTGTCATCTATACAGTGATTCAACAATATCTTTTGACAATTAGAATAAAATTCATCTCTCTTAAAACAATTTAATTCGGGAGGAAGGTAACAGACACATATATTGATTTTAGGGGCATTACAATTTTTCGGTATAATTGATATCCAGAGATCCTCCAAATTGCTTTCCCAATATGCATGTCGGAGAACTTGGAATGATTTCTTTACTGCTATAAGGACGCCACCGCCGTCCTCTTTAGAAGAGTTAATGTCATCGCGATCTCTTCTAAAGATGTTATAGCGGGAGTCAACGACCTCTCCATCGAAGATATTATTATTCAAGTTGGTTTCCGTCAGGCATATGACGTCATAGTTGGAATTCAACAGATTTCGATAAAATTGTGATAACTTAGTTCGCATTCCATTAATATTTTGATAATACATACTAATCATAATGTTTTTTTTTTTTTTTTTTTTTTGTAGGAATCAGTATACAAATACTATTTTTATAGTGAGAGAAAACAATAAACTTTATAATAGCTTGTTGAGACATTCAATGGTTTTGATGTGCTGTGCTTGACTTTGTTCATCTTTACGTATATACACTTGCCCGAAACGAACCCACACATACTTAAAATTATTGTCTCTGCAAAATTTCCTCGCCACACTGTGCACTTCCTTTGTTTCTGGCGAAAGGTGTTCAGCCACATAAATCCTGCGGGTTTCTCCCGTAAAGCCAATGTGTGTAGAGGCGAGTCTATCTCTAGGATGAGCTTTGTTGAAACGAGTGACCGACGATAGAACCAAATCACGTTGTCTCTGAGATGAAAGGGTAACAAGAATATTGCGTGGTCGCCCAGACGAAGGATTCATTTTCGAAACTCGACGACAGGCTTTTACATCGTTTTCAGGAATGTCAACCTGCAAGCACTCGCAGAGTTTTTTGAATATGCCAGGTAAGTTTTCGTTTTTGTTCTCTGGCACCTCATGTACCTCAATATTCATGTCGCGTGAGATTTTTTCAATAGTTTGAATTCGTGACTGATATTTAGCAAGTGAATTTTGACATTTTGATATGTCAGTTTGCAACTGCTTAACAAGGTTGTCCTTTTGTCTAATCTCGGATCTTAAATCTGCTTGCTCAGCGGCCAAATAGTCCGTGGTAGATGAGAAATCAGTCTTCAAGTTCTCAATTGCTCTGTTGACGTGCACAGCCACCATTTTTTCGATGTCCTTATTAAGTGCTGCTCTCAAATTTATCATAATTGTGGAGTCTGGCGCCATCTTTAAGTCAAAAAGTTTGCTAATACTTTCCATCGTAACGGGTTCCTTTGCTAGCCCGGTGTCCGTGGAAATACCAACACTAGTATTAGCAGTGTTGTTATGAGTCACGTCGCAAAAAGAAACATTTATCGATTGCGCCTGCCCTTTTTGATATCTCGGGCGGCAAGGCGTGTCGTCATTGTTTATGCGCCGCGTGACGTTCCGACAGTAGGGGCAACTTAATGATTTTATTTGTTCCGGTGTAAGTAACTTACTTGAATCTTCAGTTAAGTTAAGGCATGCGAAACAATACTCTGATTTGCAACCATTACATTTCAAATAATTATTCTCTCTTAGCGCAGAACTACACCCGTGGCAAGACATTTTTACTTATCTCGAAAAATATGTAAATAATAATCGACGACTCGAGCGAACAAGTGTACCAGGCGATCAGAAAATACAAAGAGCAAAGGAGTTCACTCATCCACTAGTCAGGTATCACCGCCCTCGGCTTCTATGCGAGTTAGTTGTGGGCAGGACGCGAAGACGTCACGATGCAACCAATAGCGCGCGGGTCGTAGGCGCCGCCCCCTTGGTCGATGCGCAGGAGCAGTGGGCGGGTCAAGCACGTGTGACGTAGTTGCCGTTGCCGATGTAGTAGGGTAGGGAAATGACTCACCCCAGTCTCCGCCACTCGGTCGTATTGAAGAACTCCTCACAGTTTATGATATCTTATTTTTTCAAAACTATTTTTGAGTGTAAATTTTAATTAACTTTCGAAATAAAAATTCAATACGGATTTCCTTAGACACGTCTGAACTCCTCAGAGGTCCGGGGGGAAAAAAAACAAATTCTAGTTAAAGTAAATGTCCTCGATGACATTGTAGGTTTTCTCCCTAACGTCCGTATAAATGACAGCGCGGTTCGTTGTGCGTCGGTTTTGAGACCGGCAGAACCTCAGTGGTCCCAACCTGGGCCTATAGATTTGTTACTGGGGGCCGATTTCATCTTTTCAGGCGAGATACGAGCCCTACAGCCCGGTGGCTTGTCAGCCATGTCCACTGTATTTGGACACAGCTTCTTTGGACCGGTTCTGTGGTCTCCACCGCCTCAGACGGCTGACCCGCTCTCTGCTGTGGGCGTGTCCTTTTCGGACGTCGTCCAGTGGTTCTGGGAAATTGAGGAGCCACCACACGCGGCTCGAGTCAACCCTTTGGACCGTGAGTGCGAGTTGTTCTACCATCACAATACCGGCCGTCGTATCGACAATCGTTTTGTCACTCGCTTACCCTTTCTTGACTCACGGCCCCCTTTGGGCCAATCACTTACCCTGGCCGAAAAGAGGTTGCTTTCGGTATGCGGCGCGACCCAGTCTTTCGCGACAAATATGTCGAGTTCATGCGCGAGTATCAAGAGCTGGGTCACATGTCACCGTCCAACTTCGACTGGCGGTCACAGGAGCACTACTTCCTCCCTCACCATGTGGTCTTGAGGACCCCTGGGAGTAAGATTCGGGTAGTTTTTGACGGCTCCGCCCCCTCGTCAAATAGTCTGTCCCTGAGCCAGTGTCTCCATTCTGGTCCTAAATTGATTAAGGACATATCCGATATTTTGACCCACTTCCGTCGGCACCAAGTGGTTTTTGTAGCCGACATTCGGATGATGTTTCGACAATCAGTAGTTCATCGTGATGACTGTCGATATCAGCTGATATTGTGGCGTGAGAAGCCCAGCGATCCGATATAGGTGTTTGAGTTGAACACCACCACCTGTGAACTCCGGTCCAGCCCGTATATCGCCATGCAAACCCTCCTTGAACTCGCTGAGACAGAGCGTCTAAAATACGCTCAGGGGGCTTCTATTTTGGAGATTTCGGTCTACATGGACGACATTTGCACGAGCGCCTCCACCATCGAGGAGGCTCTTGTATTGCGAGACGAATTGATTGCCATCCTGAAGTCCGGAGGTTATGAGTTGCGCAAATGGTTGTTGAAGTCCCCTCATATTTTGAAGGACCTCCCAGGAGAGGATCAACAAGACCCTCATCTATTCGAGCACCCTGAAAATCCTAACTACTTAACTGTGCTGGGCATTCAATATCAGCCTGTTCAGGATACTTTCACGTATCGAGTCAAACTCGATCCCCCTCCTAAAGCATGGACCAAGCGCTCCGTGCTGTCTACAGTAGCCCGCACCTTCGATCCTAGTGGATAGATCACTCCTGTAATTTTTTTGGCTATGTGCTTTCTTCAAAAGCTCTGGATGTCCGGGTTGGGTTGGGATGAGCCTATTAGCGGTGCTCTCTTGCGAGAGTGGCTCTCCCTTCCGGACATCAACCGGGTCTTCATGCCAAGGTGCTTCCTCCCTCCAGGGAAATGCAGGGCTACCCTACATGGATTTTGCGACGCCTCTGAGAAAGGCTATGCTGCTGTCGTATATTTGCGGACTGTGAGCTCTTCTGGCCATACTTCCGTCCATCTCGTACTTGCTAAAAGCAAGGTTGCTCCCATTAGGTCCCGCTTAACTATCCCTAAATTGGAACTGTCCGGAGCCGCTCTTCTCACGCGATTCCTCAACCACGTTCACTCATCTTTGAAGTCTGTAATCGACATAACGGACGTCTACGCTTGGTCGGACAGTGAGATAGTACTTTGTTGGCTCAGAGCTACACCTCACAATCTTGAGGTCTTTGTGGCGAACCGCGTGTCTCAAATCCGGAATTCTGGGACGTCTCTAAACTAGAGACATGTCCCAGGGGAATTGAATCCCGCAGACTGCGCTTCTCGCAGCTGTGAAGCCCCCTCTTTGGTTGACCACCCGCTGTGGTGGGGTCCCAGTTGGATGACTGAGTTTCAGTCATTCTGGCCTCAGAATAAATACTCCGAACCGATTGAATTCGAGTAGGAGTGGGCAAGGATAAGCCCACTCGGGATTTCTCCCTGCCAGAACGGTACAGCTCTCTCGATAAGCTCTTAGGAGTGACTGCTTGGTTACCTCTTTTTGTCCGCAATTCGAAAGACCCGTCCAACCGAATCTCTGATTCCGTTTTGTCCCCTAGCGAGCGTCGCGAAGCTTTGATGCATTGGACCCGTATGGTCCAAGCGGAGCATTTTGAGCCGGTGATTGAAACCTTGAAGCGGGGCTCCGTTGTCAAGGGTGCTCTGGCCCGTTTGAACCTCTTCCTAGACGACGCTGGGATGCTGCGCGTTGGTGGACGTTTGAAAAATTCTCAACTGCCGTACGGGGCTCGACACCCGTTACTGCTCCCTAAGTACGGCGCCTTTGTTCGGCGTAACGCTCTTTCGGCTATTTTGCAGCGGGAGTTTGGATTTTGGCTGGCCGACGCACCATTCGGAGCGTCCTCTTTAAGTGCATACCTTGTCATAAACTGAAGGCCACTATATCGCAGCCAATGATGGGTGACTAACCACCCGACCGCGTCAGGGCCATCCGACCACTCGCTGGAGTCGGAACAGACTTTGCTGGCCCCTTCCTCGTCAAGTCCTCCAACCTTCGTAACGCGCGTTCACATAAGGCCTATATGTGCGTTTTCGTGTGCCTCTCCACTAAGGCCGTTCACTTAGAACTTGTAAGTGCCCTCAGCACTGAAGCCTTTGTGGCCACGCTGGGCCGCTTCGTATCGCGTCGCGGTTTGCCGGACCTGATCCGGTCTGATTGCGGAACGAATTATAAGGGCACGGATAGATATTTGAAAGAGGTCATCGAATTTCTGTCCAGCAACTTACTTACTTATTTAGGTATTGCAATGTCCAAGAAGGGCATCCAGTGGAAATTCGACCCTCCGGCTTGCCCACACTAGGGCGGTATTTTTGAGGCGGTGGTTAAGGTTGCAAAAACGCATCTCCGTCGCGTTATTGGCGAAACTATTTTGACATTTGAGGAGCTTGCCACTGTATTCTGTAAAATTGAGGCGGTACTCAACTCTCGGCCCCTCTGTCCCCTCTCGTCCGATCCGAATGATTTGGAGGTTCTAACCCCGGGCCACTTCCTGATTGGCCAGCCGCTTAACGCCCTGGCCGAGTACCCCTTCAGGGAAATAAACTTTTCGTGGTTGAGCAGATTTGACCTGCTGCAACAGATGACTTAGAGTTTTTGGCACCGATGGTCTCTGGAGTACCTACATCTTTTGCAGCAGCGCGTTAAGTGGTCTGACAAGACGGATCCTCCGCGGGTTGGAGGTACCTCGTGTTAGTTAAAGAACCCAACGATTTGCCTTTGTATTGGCGCCTTGGGCGCATTGTTAAGTTGTCGTATGGATCGGATGGGGTGCCTAGGGTGGCCGAGGTTTTGGTTGGAGATTCAGTCTTGCAACGTGCCGTCGCGACTCTATCCCGTTTATCAATTTACTCGCGGACATAAGTCTTAATGCCCGGGACGGGGGTTTGCTTAGGCCTAATCTTAACATTTAAAAAAAAACTTGCATTCAATACGCGCGTCTCGGCGTGTCCTTCCAATGGAATTTAAGGTCACCGCCGGCCCCCTCTCCCGCGCGCGTTTCCCCGCTCACGCTTCATCGCCCGACGTCTGTAACAATTAATTATCCACGACGGCCGGTCGGTTAGACGTCTGGAAGTTACTATTGAATCAATAGGTCGCGTTAAGACCTCCTCCTTTGCGTTGTCTTATTTCATGCGTTTTACGTGACAAAGAGGCTTCTTTGAGTTTTGAGTGATTAATTTAACTTCGATTGCCATTAATTTGCGTCGACGAGTTGCTTGTGTGGTATTTTAATAGCGTACGAAGGAATTTTTGCTTGTCGGGTGGAACGCTAAAACTTTGTGACCCGAGAGAAGGTCGCGTTCATGTTCGATTATAATTTTGTGCTAAGTGACGTTAGACTTGAGTTTAGATAAAAGTGAACGCCCATTGGAGTGATTGAAGTTGTGGAGCCGAGCAACGCATGTGGATCTGCTGGCCGATTACATCAGTGACGTCAGGTTACATTCACACACATATCTCACACCACTTACATATCACCTACTTGCCCTTGACGGTACCTTGTGGTCGACCCTACATCCGGAACTCGGTAATTTTGTGTTTGCTTATGCCAGCCATTACCTAATAATTATCCATAGGCCATTTGGGCCCGAACCCACTGGTTGCCCGTCGAAAGTGTTACTCATGGGCCCTAATACAGTCGACTTCTGACTGGGCAACTGAGGGCTGTAACAGTTGCCGCCTAGTCGTCATAATGAAGTCAATCTCATATTTTGGCGAACCGTCGGGGCTCGACCAGGTCCACTTTCTGTCGGGCCGCTTCTGAAAAAAAGAGTTCATAGCTATAGGGGGTTTTGGAGGAATGCATAGCTTTAGAGATATCCTCATATATTTCCTTCACCTCCTCATCCGGATGTGCCGAGGTTGGTGCGTAAACCTGTACGACCTCCAACGAATACCGTTTGGTTATTTTGAGTACAAAATACGCAACCCTCGTCGACACACGCACAATTTTTACAACGTTGTTAACGAGATACATGTGGATGATAAATCCGACACCTCCTTGGGACAGATGGTGGCCCTCCCGGTGATAGAACAAGTTGATAGATTCGAGGATTATAGTGTCCTGGCCCTCTCTTCGGATCTCAGATAATCCTATAATATCCCAACGCAACTTGTCTATCTCTTCTTCCAGCTCCAGGATCTTCTTGTCAGACCACAGGGTGCGTGCGTTGTACGTTGCCAGGTCGAGTTGGAGACCGAACACCATAGATTATTAGCACCCCTTGCCCCGTAGTTACCATGGTTACCATCGTAGCCAGGAATAGCGGGGCCACCGGGGACGAGGGGCCGTTTCTTCGTAACTCTCATTCATGGGGTTTGCCATAGTAGCCACGTTTGGCGAGCGGTTTCGCAACCGCAGTTTTTCGTTGTACTATTGCTGTTATTAGGAAGATGCTGCTGCCCATCTCCTACCTGTTTCCCTCTGTCGCCTCTTACGACAGCAACGGAAAGAATGGGGTAGTGGATATTCCTAACCACCACTACACGGCTAACAAATCTATTAAATAAATTCATTTTACGTACCAACTTGAGAGTCGTTCAATCTTTGTTCGATAACATGACTTTACTTATAGAATGAAGTAGATAGCGCTATTGCAAAGCAATTTAATTCGCAATTTTTTGAAGGTTTCTCTTGTACCTCGTGTGAACTGCACTCAAGTTTTTTTAATTTGTCTGACATGCAGATTTCATCTCATCTCAGACATCCTCACAATGTTTTAATTCACCGCGAAATCAGAACTTTTGCAACTACTAATATGATTGGTGAAGGAACCCGGGTGGTGCTCGCATACGATGAAATTCACAGCATGCGTTTAACCTCTATGTGGGAGCGGTTATGTGGCAGTGACAAAAACTCTTTAAAAATAAATTTATATTATACTTTTAAACTAACTTAAAATATAGTAGTTGATACAGAGAACTTGGGAATGGAAATGTGTTGACGGATTTTTTTTTTGGAAATAGCTAGGCTTATAAGAAAGTAATTTAGCTTTTAAGTAAATAAACAATATAAAGTATATAGGACTTATAACATTATATAAAGTAAATAGTATCTTTGACATAACAGAGCTCACGGAAAATTTACGAACATATATGAGGGTGAAAGAAAAAACTATTCATAACCTTATTTGTGTCGAAAAAGCACCAATCTCTTGATTTTTGCGGCTATAAATGAATTAAAGCTGAGCTGTATAATAAATATATTACCCTATTGCGATCCACGCCTACCTAACTAATGCATTCACAGCACCGACTTCATGGTACTCTATCTAATTAATTATCAACACGCGTCCGCACTACTCTCTCTTTTATAAACCATTCGTTTGTTTATCGTTTGTTTTATGCGTGATTTATGATAATTAGCGTACAAGTTTCATAGTAAGGACCTGCCTTTTGCAGTTTCATTTTTTAGACCTGTAATGGTCCACTGCTGGACGTAGACATTCATTTGCCTAGCTATGGTGATTACCCTGAATTCGCACTTTAGGTGTGCACTAATTCAATGTACTCACATCTAGAAGTATTTGTACAGCTTTCTATAGTACTGTAACTGTGAACTGCCAGCACACAGAAAAAATAACTAATATATTTTCGTACATAGTAACAATATTTTTATTATTACTAAACTGCTGGCTGGCTTCGCACGGCTGATTTCTAGATCTCGACAATAATGCCACTTATCGTGTCAAATTGTGAATCTTAACCATTCTCTAATAAACTTAATCACACATACAAAATTTCATCAAAATCGGTCCAGCCGTTTAGGGGGAGTTCATTCAACACACACGGACAGGAGAATTATTTAATATAGAATATGCACGTATTACACATATAAACCTTTCGCTTGAATTATTCTGTCTATTGATGGCATCCGCATCAAATCCGTTGTGTAGTTTAAAAGATCTAAGCGTACAAATGGCGGAAAGCGACTTTTTTTACTAAGTAGAGTTTAACTTCCATAAATAAGTTTTAGGTTATCAAAAAAAGAAATGTTAAAACCACGCTGCAGCTATATAATATATATATACATATATATATTTATACTATTGCTGCAGCACAAAAGGATCGGCTTGACCGAGCAAGGACCACGCACCCAGAGAATACCAGGGTAAAATAGCAGCTTAATGATGTTGTGTTTCGTATGGTGAGTATAGAGAACCGGAGACCATTTTCACTGTTAACTCGTCATTCTATCTTATACCTCAGGAATGACAACGCATCTACATTTTGGGTTTTAATTGAGGATCGTAGTGTCTACGAACCACAGCCTCCTAATAACATCAAGTGGACTGTAAGCTCACAGTTTTATTTTAATAGAATAAGGGTGACAACTCACCCTTGTTCTATATTAAAATAATCAGGGAAAACCAACGCATAATTACCACGTTCATCAGTTTTCAAAATTTCTATTCAAAATATGGCCGCAAAATATGTTTCTTAAAATTTAGTCATTGAGTTTTTCTGCAAAAAGTTTGTTCCCTTAAATAAAAAAATAGTGTATATTATTTGTTCATCATTAGTAGTAATGTATGCACTAAGTTTGCCTTTTTAATATAATATTTTTCTTTGAGGGTCTACTGGAAGATATTTCAGAAAATAATAGAACAAGTAAACCCTTTGTACGAGCTCACTATAAGGCTGTTTCCGTATCTTGTTGTTTGTACATAAAAAGAAATAAAAAAAAAAGAAATTATCAATATACATACATATGTAACAATCGAAAGAAGTCACAGACGTGTTCTCAAGTTTGAGGATTAAGAAGTTTTATAAAGTCTGTAATACATTAGAATATAATATTTTTCATTAAATATCGATTCCAAAAATATTTATTGAAAATAATTTATGCTTTTACCGCTGGTTCGGAAAAATACCTCTGTCCTAGGAATAACCAGCGAGAAACCCAACGGGACTGTTTTATATCCACGAACGAACGGAGATGTTGAAAATTATAGTCACTTAGTAAAACATCAGTATTTTCATAATAAGGCTAATAATCCACTAGCAATAATAATTTAAACATTAATTTCGCTATATTAAATCTCTATTGGACACATAGACGTAAATCTAGACCTCAGGGTATATACGTATGTATGTGTAATTACTCTAAGATCCAGACAAATAATATATTCGTGTTTCATTAACTGACAGCAGTGAAGATTGTCGTGAATAATTAATTGACATGCTCGGACTTGCCTGTTATTTACTGTTTTACTCTAAAGCCTGCAAACGTCACATAGGTGACATGATTAATTTATTTGTGTACCCTTAGCGGCTTTTACTAAAGGGAATGAGTACTTGGATAAGAAGTAATTTTTATCTTGAGTAAGAAAATTATATTAATAGTGTTTAGGCGGTCGTTGTTTTATTACTGAGCTATCGATAATGTACTAGACAAAGTGATAAACACAAATTATTTGATGGATGCTCCGAACTGTACTTTGTGGCAATTTATGGGGAGAGGTCTATGTTCAGTAGTTGACTTGTGATGGGCTGCAGTGATAGTGATAGTGTGAATCAACAACAAATACAAACACTTGTAGTATTATTCTTTAATTATTCCACACTAGCGACCCCACGGTTGATTTCTAGATCTCGACTTATCATTTGTTCACAAGTAGCCATGGCCCTCCTTGAAGTTGGACTTACCCAGTGGGAATATTTGTCCCAGGTAAACATACTCGTTAACAAATTCGAGCTTAGTGCTCCTAACAACTACCGGCATAGGTGTGACATGGACGTTACACATGATCTTTATTTTATCCATGTTCATTTTAAGACCATTGGGAGGCACTATTAAGGTCATTGAGCATAATGCTTAGGTTCTCCAGAGATTCTGCATTAAGAACTATATAGTCGACAAATCGGAGGTGAGGGATGTACTTACCATTGATGTTAATACCGTATCCTTTCCAGTCCAGTAGCTTGAAAACATCTTCCAATGCAGCGGTGGCGGATTTCGGGATATAACGTTACCCTGTCTGCAGTTACAGTTAGTCTACCGTGTTACACATTTCTGCAGTTGGATAGGATTCGTACTCTGGTTCTGTACTCATATAACCATCGTAGTCCTACTGTAAAACACTTCAGAACTTCGATATATTGACAGTCAACTTGGCTCCGCTATGGGACTGCAGCACCGCCCAAAGTCGACTGAAACAAAGGCTTTCTCATTGTCCACATACACAATACATAATGGCAGATTGTACTCCTTGGTCTTCTGTACAACCTGCCGAAGGGTATGTATGTGGTCTATGTAGCTATAGCCTTTTGGGAAACCAACTTATTCAGGAGGCTAGAAGTCGTAGAGTCTGCGTGCGAACCGATTCGTAATGACTTTCGAAAACAGCACGTAGACGCGGCTCAGAAGGGAAATCGGTCTGTAGTTCTTTAACAGAGCTTTGTCGGCTATCTTGAAGAATATGACCACCGCACTTCTCCTCCACACCTTCGGAGTAGTGCCACCATGGAGGACGGAATCAAAGAGCTTCTGAAGGACTTCAAGTACCTGTTTTCCACCCGCTGTCAGAAGCTCCGCGGTAATTCCATCCTCGCCTGGGGCCTTGCCGTTTTTGAGGTGCTGTATATAAAATGAAATGAAAAAATAACTGACTCTTTAATATAAATAACACTGGTCGGCACGATTTTTGGGTCTGACTTTTGAATGTCAAACTTTGGTTCTTCTTCGTTACTGATAAAAGGAAAAATATATTTTTTGATTAAAGTTTGATTTTGTAGAAACCAGAGCAACTTTTCAAATTTTAAGAAAAAAATGCTGATTTTTTCGTAATTCATTATAAATTACAATCAGAATTTTTTTGCTGAAAATCGGAGTCTTCTTAATTCAAGAATAATGATAAGTAATACAATACAAATGCAAAATAATAAAAATCAAGTTCAAAAAAACAATATTTTTAGTGATTTTCTCAGTACAGACTTTCTCATATTAAACCAGAATGATTTCTCCCATGATATTTTCGTTGTATTTCCCATGGTAGCGTCATTCCATCACATCTTAGTGAAAACACTCACCTTGCTCTTTTGTCTAACATATAAAGTTTAACGGACATTATGCAGCCCATAATTTTAAAGCTTTCAATCATAGTTTCGATCAACTCTTGATAATTGTCAGCTCTGTTGTTTCCGAGAAAACCATTAACTACTACTTCTTTATGACTGTACCAGGCTTTTTTTTCAATAGCATTGAGTATTGTGTGAACTTATCACTGTATTTTTTTATTTGTCGTCCGATAAAAATACCCGCTTTTACTTTAGCTTCAGATGATTTGGGAAAGAATCCCTTTAAATATTTGAAAGCTTCAGGAATTGATCAAGAGCTTCCAAAAACTGTTTTATAGGCCCAATTTTATATGTAACAATGACATCAATATATTTTTAGGTTCTAAAACTGGTTCCCACATGACATTGTTTTCCATCTTGTTTTAAATACTGTTATTTTGGTACTGTTGAAAAAATTCAACTATTTCGAATATTATTACTAATTTAAAGTAAAATATATGAATTGAGATAATTCAGGTTTAATTCTGATGATTTTTTCGTTTCATTATAACAGTTATTGAGTATTTGAATTAAATAATATTAATATGTTCTAAACTTTTTTAGATTTTCGTTTTTACTTTCTTATCTTCATAAGTAGTTAACACAGACAAAGTGTCAAAAGTTAAATTAATTAATAAATAGTGAATTAATAGAATAGTTAAATTAAATAATAAATTAAAGTTTAATTTTAATTAATATTTATCAACAAGGGGAAGGACCACGCTCTAACAGAATACCAGCGTAAAATAGCAGCTTAACGCTGCTGTGTTTCATATGGTGAGTGTAGATAACAGGCGCCCCTTTTTATTGGAAATGAGGAATTCCATCTTAGTCCTCACGGGTGAAAACGCATCTGCATTTTGATTTGTAATAGAGGATAGATGTAGATGTCTATGGGCCACAGTAACAACTTACCAGCAGGTGGACAGTATGCTCGTTTGTCACCTTAATCCTATAAAAAAAGTATTTTTGCAGTTAACACAGGCAAAGTGTCAAAAATATTGGAATATAAGTGTAACTTGTACAATGTAGTGGAGGCGTAAGAATATCCATTACCCCAGATCGTCCCGTGGTTGTCAGGGTGTGCAACAAACCAGAAGATGGGTAGCAGCGTCTTCCTTATAACAATGATTTAATAAAAAAAACTGTGGTTGCCAACCTGCTTGCCAAGCGGTGCAACTATCTCGAATATCCCGATTATAAGGCAAGCTATAGGGTGACCTAACTGCAGCATTGGATTTTGATAGAATGAATAAATGAAAATGTAACTTGGGATAAAATTATCAGAATCGAAGGATCTTCGAAAAATACTACCAAAATTTCCAATAGCCCCATTGAAACGTAGCGCATACGAGTACGTTACTGAATATTTTAATAATTGATCAAAGACAAGCGGTAGGATACAGTTTGCCTAATTGGCAAGAGAACCCGCACACTAACAAAACTCTGTGCCTTGTCGGTCGGAAAACGCAATTAGCCAAATTTAGTGCTTCAATTGAAAGCCGGCTCGACGTAGGATGAAAACTGTCATGTCTTATTCATGCAATTCAAAGATGATATGCTGTAAATTTGCAATACGATAGTTTCGTTTTTGTTTCAATTTTTATATACACTATTTAAATCGATAGATTTTTTTAAAGGTATACCATTAATTATTTAAGCCTAAGTGAAAACTATATGAAAATATTATACATATGTATTTTTTTATCACCAAAATCCTTCTCAAGTCTACTACTGAACATAGACCTCTCCCAAGGAATGCCACAAAACACGGTCCTGAGCCTATGTCAATATTTTTGTTCTATCACCGTTTTAAAGTTAAATTTCTCTAAACGAAAAACAAGCCCCGGACGCATCCTTTTTTTGTTATTTTCTTATAGTCACATACTAGAATTTCTTGTAGTGACGGCATAAGGGAATCCACCACTCCATATCATTCCGTGGATAAGTCACTAAAAAAACTTTAGTTGCCGATCCGCCCGCTAAGTATGGCAACAATTAGGCAATTTTTATTTAGCCTATTTTAGCAAAGTACTTTTGATAGGCTTGTAATGATGATGATGAAATAAAATATTACACGTTATATATATAAATAAATATAGACAGTGGTAAATGAAGCATGCTTCTGTGATAAATAATTAGTTTCATGTGGGCCGGCGTAAGATAATCCATCACGGCTTTTCGTCCCGTTCGTGTTATAGAAGACGGCAATATATTGAGACAAGAAAATGTCGGCAATATTTTGAAGCTACAGTGGTACTTTTTTTTACGTTAAACGTAAAATACTAAGACCAGCGACGGGCAGGAGTGTTTAAGGCAAGACTTCTGGTATGGCGATCCATAATCTCCTAGACAAGTGTGACGATAAAGGCAAATCGAGAGATGCCCATATCATGACCCAGGATTCGAACCCAAAGTCACATAATCAACAGTCGCACTTTGATGTGGTTGACTACTACCGCCTATTGATACGACATCTTATAGGAGTGCGGAGGCACATTCCTGTCGTTTTACACCTTCCAATTGAAAATCTATCAAAGCAAGACGTAAAAATTTAGAGTTCATCAGTGAATAGCCACCCTGAGCAAACTAGTTCCGATAAGCAGGGCCTGTTTACAAGTATAAAGCATGTGCCAGCCACAATCCTCCTCGACCGTTATAAAGGGAAGTCAACGACGCAGGCCATACATATACATCTCTATCGAGCCCGTGTCCAGCAGGGCTACAACCAAACACACTGCTAGCTTTATGCTCAATGCATTAATGTGTTTTGGCGTGTGATGGTGACGTAAGAGAATCATTGACCCCATTGCGTCCCGTGGGCAACTATGGGGTTAGCCAAAAGATCTTATGACCTCCGACAGATGGCGGTAAAACCATCTTAGCACTTAGCTTAGACTCTTTTTACTGGAAACGAGGCATTCCATCTTAGTCCTCAGGGGTGACAACGCATCTGCATTTTGATTGACCTTTTGTAATGACCACTTATTTAAACCAAATGGTTTGCTTCGACTTCCACAATGCGTACAGTAAAGAAGTAAAATAATCTGTCAGCCTCTGTCTTTCTACCTGATTATAATGTGGGCATCTTCAAGGCAAGAGTGAATAGACTTTTGTTAAGCTAAGTCAGTGCGCTTTAACATCAGGATATACGATCACGACATACGATCATAGAGGATAGCAGTCAAGCACTTGCTTGTAATAGTTAAAAAAAATTACTTTTAATCGAGGACACAATACAATCAGGTAGACTGTGTACTAGTTTGTTATCCTTATCCTATACAAATTTTTTTTAAACCAATCGTAAATAACCAAGATCGGCGATGGTTAGCAACATCAAAAGCATAGTATAAAGAGACGGGAAGTACGTTATCTTCATACAAACGCACTGCGCGTGGCTTGTATGTGTGCGCCATAGTATCTATGAGGCGCCGCACGCACACTTAAATACAATCTCGAAGTGTTTCTCAGCGCCGCCAGTCGAGGCTAACACCGCACGAGGTTCGCGCGTCACGTAAGCGAGTCACTTATTATAGCATATAATTTTTACTTGACGATGAGATACCTACTTACTTATTTTTGTTGTATTAATTGTCTATCAGACAGAGGAAGAATAGTATCTAAGTACCTACTTACGGTTATAAAATCGTAATTAAAAATAAGTAATTGACTAATTGTGAATCAGATAAATAGAGCAAAGTTCGAATAATAACAACAGAACAAAAAATTGTTTACAGTCTAAGAGGCAGGCGTTAGTAATTTTATGTTATTGTACGATGTTTTATCTTTTGATATATAGGTCCGGGCTTTTGGTGACAGTGACAACCCTGAGACAGTAGGCAATTATATCGCGGATTGTGCCGGAGTTAACCTACTTGGCCTCTCTTTATACTATGTCAAAAGCGTATGACGTCTAGTACTGTGATCGTCAAACTGATGGCCAAGCGAGACGATTAAAGTAAAGATTCTCCACAATGGGAAAGGCACATGTTCGTCTTTGGCCTCTTACGAGCTGATAATGATGGTTATGATGATGTATGTCATTTCTGATTTTTTACTGCCGAGGTAAAAGTCAGTCTTTAACTTAAATAACAATTTCAACCCTCTTATTACAAGAAATGGTTTATTGATAATCTCGAGTTTAAGTTAACAAAGAGTCTTTCTAACTGAAATCTCTTAGCCGCGCCGCCATTGTCTTTGAGAACTCCACACTTTAGGCTTTACTTCGCTTATTTCCGATATTACATAACAGTTTGTATATTTACATTTTTCGTGAAACGGATCCTAACTTAAAACCTGATACTAACTATAAACATCGTTTTGTAATAAGGCCGCAATAGTTAAACTTGGATACCGTTACCGTAAGAGCCTATTAAAGTCCACTGCTGAACGTAGGCCTTCCTCGTAGATTGCTTTGTGGCGGTGGAAGGAAAAGGGGAGATCTCCCGCCGGGCAAGTTGTTCTGTCCAGGAAGCGGCCAACGCTTCGAGTGGTGGTTCGGAGCTATTCTATATATACTGCTTTAACTTCGAAACTTTGATAGCGTGATTTAGGCTTCGATGTGATTTTTACTTGTGGCGCGATGACAGCGCCGCCACATCACCCCCCTGCTCAGACCGGAGGTCGATAATGCAGTCCGACTGCCGGCGCGTCCTTAATGCCGGTGGGGAATGCATGCTATGTGCGTAAGGGCAAGTGACACTGGTGCGAACGATATGCCGGTGTGTAATGCATGCCGTACTACACACTTGCAAGTGATGCCCGTGAGAACGATGAGCAGGCTCAGAGCCGTGCCGAATACTGTAGCGCAGAGAGCAGCTTGAAGGAACAGGAAGCATTATTATTCCAGTGCTGCGATGAACCTTTATAAAGCTAGTTGGTTTTTGCAGAATGTGAAGACTGCAGACAATATCTGATCGGGAGCGAATGAATGGGGTACTCGAGGACGATGACGAAGGTTTGAAGTTGTAGTTTTCGAAGGTTGTTGGTTGCGTGTTCACATCACGTCGGGTGGTCACCACTGTGGCGGGTGGAAGGAAAAGGGGAGATCTCCAGCCGGGCAAGGTGTTCTGCCCGGGGAGCGGCCAACGCTCGGAGTGGTAGTTCGGAGCTATTCTATATATACTGCTTTTTAACTTCGGAACTTTGTTAGCATGAGTTAGGCTTCGATGTGTTTCGCTTGAGGCGCGACAACAGCGCCGCCACAGCTTCATTAGGCATTTGCCACTCTTATACTTGGTAGAGCCCTGCTTCATCTATATTAATAGTTTAGTTTTTTTTTTATAGAATAAGGGTGACAAACGAGCACACAGTCCACCTGATGGTAAGTGGTTGCTGCAGCCCATGGACATCTACATCTATCCTTTATTACAAATCAAAATGTAGATGCGTCGTCACCCGTGAGGACTAAGATAGAATGCCTCATTTCCAGTAAAAAGGGCCTCCGGCCACCTACACTCACCAAGCGAAACGCAGAGGTAAACCTCTACTTCAAGCTGGTTTTCTGTGAGGTCGTGGTACCACTCCGGTTCGAGCCGACCCATCCGTGCGACAGCAAAAGCTGCCGCGTGGCTCTACCACTGTTAAAAACAGTTGTAGCACAAATGGGTCGGCTCGACTGGGGAAGGACCACGCTCTTACAGAATATCAGCGTAAAATAGCAGCTTAACACTGCTATGTTTCATCTGGTGAGTGTAGAGAACCGGAGACCCTTTTTACTGGAAACGAGGCATTCCATCTTACTCCTCACGGGTGACAACGCATCTGCATTTTGATTCGCAAACGAGGATAGATGTAGATGTCCATGGGCCGCAGCAACCACTTACCATCAGGTGGACTGTGTGCTCGTTCGTCACCCTATCCTATGAAAAAATATTAGGAAGACGCTGCTGCCCATCTCCTGATTTGTTTCTTTCTCCTATTACGACAAGGACGAGATGATACGGGGTAATGGATATTCTACACGGTGCGGTTTAAATATGTACGAGAAAAAAAATTGTCTTTTATTTACTTTGCTTAACTTGCGACTGATGTATGAGCAGTTGCATTTAGTGTGTTTCTTAAAACAAGAGAGTTTGCCAAAAGTGCCTAATTTACTTGAAGGCTTGGAAGCATGGACGCGACCGGACAAAATTTGAAATTTAAATAACGTAGAAGGGACACTTCCCAGGATTATCCGTTATTTTCTCAAAAGAATTTCGGCTTCAAATAGAATGTAGTATTCATTTTACTGAAGAATTTTAAGTTTTTAGTTTCTTTGAAGGTAATTAAAGTTTTATAGAAGTTTATAACCATAACATACATACAGGGTTATTTTGCAACAGCTGGTCAAATTCGCTAGAAGGTGCAGAATAAGTAATATAAGCAAATAGTGAAGAAAAATTAATAGAAAAAATCTCAAACATTCTGGTTTTTTCTCTTTTAAATTCAGAATGCGTGGTAATGCATTATTTTAACTGATTTTACTTCGCACGCACACACTCGTAAGGATCGATCGGTAGGCAAAAACGATGTTGCCAGTAAATGCCATTCAATTTGGGATTATTTCCAATAAAAGTAGAAGCCTTATTTACTCGTATTTTTAAAAACTGCAATAAGGGTATACCCTTATTTATATATTTGAACTTATGTTCAAAATTTGGCTACTTTTTGAAAAATAACCCTGTATACTCTCACCCTCGTCATCCATAGGGGTAGGCTGAAACTATAGATTTTTATTTGGCATTTAATTGGTAGAGACATGCTGCAGCTATATTACTAAGATTGTAGTAAGAGTGAGTCGACTCTACTGGGGGACCATGCTCTCACAGAGTACCGGCGTAAAATAGCAGCATAATGCTGCTATGTTTTGTATGGTAAGTGTAGAGAACCAGAGTCCGTTCCACTGGAAATTGGCTTTCCATCATAGTCCTCAGGGGTGACAAAGCCTCTGAATTTTGATGATTATTCGAGGACAGATGTAGATGTCTATGGGGCCACAGCATTCATGTACCATCATGTGGACTGTGTGCACTTTTGTCACCCTTATTCTATAACAAAGACTCCAATAGATGATGAAAAATACTTACCCGTATTATATACACTTTCCCGTATTACCTATACAGGTAATACGGGAAACAGTGCCAGGAAGACTATGAAAAGACTGCCAACTAAAAAATCACCTATTTAAACGTTTTAATTTACAATTTTCTAACTTTTAAATCTCAGTGCATAAGAGATTGTGTCACTATTACATACATATTACTTTTTCAAGGATTCATTTGTAACACGCCTAGGGACTTGTTAAGCCTTACTTTCCCTTGCTTTGTACAATTTCATCTGGTGCGAGCCGGGAATAAAATTTTAATAAAATATTTTATTTTCACTCTTCCTTGCCATTGGATAGTGCAGTGTTTCTATTTGTTTATTTAGCTAACTTTCGCATTAAACAAATAAACAACTAAAATTCCATTACACATAAAAACCACTACTGGCTATTATAAAGGCCACTAAAAAACAAAAAGTCTCCGCCAAGGAATGCCATAAAACACTGTCCTAACCCATCAGCGACCAACAATGCGTGTCTTACCAACTAATAAGTTTTGTAAATTAAATGGTAACATAAATTATAAACTATCGAACTCATAACCTTGAATCGGAAATTAGAAAACACCTAATAAGATTTTCTCCCCACTAAGGCTTTGTAAGCTCGTGCAGCTAACAAAATCCGAATCATGCTTGCAATAAAAGACTTCCCCTATCAGAGAAGTCTTTATATAAAAATGAAGTGGCAAATAAACTCATAGTCTACAGTGTAAGACAGTAGTAACTGCAGTACATAGACACTTGTAGCCATCTTCAAACAAAGATGACTAAAAAGCGTACGTATGCATATGTCGTATAAATACCTCTGAGGAATAACTACTGCGCGTATATCGGCTCGAACAACCTATTTGTCTGGTATGTTGAGTATATGCAAATTTCCCAACTAATATAAGCCTACGGGCGCATCATTAGAAAAGCTTATGGCTTTTTTAAGGACTGGACTTAAAAAAGCTGTTACGAGGCTTAAGAGAATGAGATTAGTTTTACGTCCTGTTGACGATCACGCCTCTTTTAGAAGATATAAAGGATAATCTTGAAAAATGTCCACCGTCAAGCCATTGGAATTGCAAATTTGTGAAAAGATGGCCGAGCCTTGGAACGTAAAAGTAAGACGGGCTTCTTTGTGAAAATTTCATGCACTTGATAATGAACGTTTAATGTAAATGTTTCGTCACATTAACTAGGGTTTTTCGTTTATTAATGGTAATAGATGTTAAGTTTATTTCTTCTTACGATTGGATTTCATGGGTTTTAATTGATTTGCGCGAAACCCTAATTCTTTTTCTAAAATAAAGGTAGCCTAAGTTACTTCTTATAACATCAGCTATCTGCTTGTGAAATTCCGGTCGAAATCGGTCCAGCGGTTTCGAAGATTAGCCGGAACACACAGACAGAAAGATTTTTTTAAAAATCGTGTTTTTGTTATAAGTACCGTATATACTTTCATATGCATGAAGTAAAAAGTTGTTATTTCGACATTACAAGCAGACACTTCAATTTTATGTATTTGTATAGATAATAATTATTGAGAGTCACTCTTTTGTTTAATTTGTCACTGGTTCGGAAAGAAACCACCGTCTTGGGAAGATCCAAGATTTTTATAGCAAAAGTTTAAAAAAAGGTTAATTTTGTATATTTCTATTCATGTATCCTCGATTTTATATTAGTTTATGCCATAAACTAAAATTACAATAAATATTTGCTAGGTCGCTCTATCTTATCTATTTAGGCAAACATTTATCAGATGAATCGATAAATGATATAAATTAAGTTTTCTGCCCCGCTGGGTGATGCATACAATATCCCGTGGCGCTAATAACCACGTTAAATTCTAAAACGCTCGGTTTAATCATGGAGCAATACTTTAAATAAAGCAAAAGCGTTATAATTAAGTATTTGCATTTGCATACGCTGTTAATTTGCAGGTTTATATTCAAGATACGTTTTATTTACTTTTGTGTTAAGTAATCAGTTTTAAATATAATTTGTAAGATTATATAACTCAGCGTGTTCAAATCTAAACCAAAAGTGGCATCTAAAAGAACACAATTTGACTTAGGGATTTGTAATTATTGTTGCATGTTTGTCTACATGAAAAATGTTTTTTTTAAATTTATTTATTCATACAAAGATAGGTACATTATTTTTAGTATTCTCTCGCCAAACTGCAATTACTTTGTCGGCGAGTACACGCTCTTAAAACAATATATTATTATGCACCTTTACCTATAATAAAATAAAAGATAATAAAAAAAATTGTCGAACAGCCCTTTGTATTTGTACATTTTGTGGTGATCGAACCAATACAATCGATTGCCTCGTTATAATGTCTCTTTATTACTTTATTATTCAAGTACAACCAGTAGTGTAATAAATACATGTACACCTAGATTAAGTAATCTAGGTGTACATGTATTTATTACACTACTGGTTGTACTTGAATTTGATAAATACTCATAAAAGATAACCTAGTTCTTTTATAGACCGCTGAAAATTAATGAATACAGAAGAGGTGTAAGTGAGAGGTTTCATTTTATAGAGTAAACTATAAAATAGTCTTAAATCAACTTTAGGCGTAAGTTATTAAAATTTATATTAATTCATTTGCAAATCTGTCCTCAACAGGTGATGGCATTAAGGTGTGAAGCCAATCCGCCTCTAAGCGTGGACACTATTGCAATAAATCCTATAAAGCAATCTAAGCTGAAAAATATAGAATTTTTAAACACTTGACTTCAGCGCCATATAACTGCAAACTTCGCATAGTTTCGGTATATGTATTAAGCGCCACCAAAGACTTATCTTTACTATCCTAAGTCTATGGTCACCACCGACATACCTCACCAAACCCGATACTATCTAGAAGCTTTTTTATCCAAAGACACGGTACCGATATAGTGAAGATAATACAGCTTGTTTTATACGATTTGCAGATAAAAGCAGGCAAATATCTTACATACCATACATCCTAGTCTTGTTAACAAAATCCTTCAAGACAACAGCCTAACAAAGTAAGACACGTTGCAAGAGCCTTACAGGTCACAAGCCCAGAGTCAGATGAAGCTGTAAAAGCCTAAAGGCTAACTGCGCTAACATCTCAGAACAATAATGTAGACAATCCAACAGGAAAAGAAATTATAAAAATAACAAGAAATCCAATTTAGTAAAGAGAGGGGCTATAATATAATAAAGCAAATCATAAAAATGAATCGCGTAAGCATATACAACGAGGGGATATAATATTTTCTTGCAATACGGCCTTCTTAACGTCTCTTCGCTCTCGTAGTACTACACATTTCTCAACTTCAAAGGATTTCTGATATTAAATTGTGAACTTTTGCATGATAATCATATGAATTCTATTGTTACTGCGTTCTATTTAACACTTAAGGTCGATTATATTATATTTTGTCATGTATATTATATATTGTATTTGGGTATGTTATTTAATGTGTTAGGTGTAGAAAGCAGTAACAGTGTTACTGCTTTCTATATATATAGAATTTTTTAGATTCTATATTTGAATATATAGAATAGCTCCGAACTATCAATCGGAGCGTTGGCCGATCCCCGGGCAGAACACCTTGCCCGGCGGGATATCTTCCCTTTTCCTTCCTACGGCCACAATCTGATAGTTAGTGGATGCTAAAAACGCCTACATCTATCCTTGATCAAGAATCTAAATGCATGCTGCATCTAGGTGTGGTGGCACACTCGAGAACTAAGATTGGACGCTAACTCGCATGGATGGGCCGGCTCGAACCGGGGTGGTACCACGACCTCACAGAATACCAGCGTGAAGTAGAGGTTTACCTCTGCGTTTCGCTTGGTGAGTGCAGGTGGCCGGAGGCCCTTTTTACTGGAAATGAGGCATTCCATCCTAGTCCTCACGGGTGAAAACGCATCTGCATTTTAATCTGTAACAGAGGATAGATGTAGATGTCTATGGGCCGCAGCAACCACTTACCATCAGGTGGACTGTGTGCTCGTTTTTCACCCTTATCCTATAAATAAATTAAATTAACTTAAGCCCATTAATAAAAACTATTTCCGTATTTTGTCATTAACCATAAACAATTAGAAAGCATTTGAAGAAACAATATCAGCATAATTCTCTTCTTCACGCTTAGATTATGTGGGAGGTAAGAAGAAAATGGTACTATGGCTCGACCGAGGGAGGACGACATCCCCCGAACAGCCGTACCATTTTCTTTTTTCTGCAGCCATATTACTTTTTTATAGGATAGGGTGACGAACGAGCACACAATACACCTGGTGGTAAGTGGTTGCTGTGACTCATAGACATCTACATTTGTCCTCAATAAAGAATCAAAATACAGATGCGTCGTCACCCGTGAGGACTAAGATAGAATGCCTCTTTTCTAGTAAAATGGGTCTCCGGTTCTCTACACTCACCACACGAAAAACAGCAGTGTCAAGCTGCTATTTTACGCTGGTATTCTATGAGAGCGTGGTCCTTCCCCGGTTGAGCCGACCCATTCGTGCTACAACTATACTACTAATATAGCTGCAGCGTGGCTCTACCACGTAAAATTATTTACAAAAATAATTTTGTCACTTATTACTATTATTTTCCGCAAAATCAAAGCATGTGATGCAGCACTGCATCACACACCGCGGGGAAACCATGTATGATAGTAACTCAGCGGGGAAGAAAACTTAATTTACATAGTTTATCGCTTCATTCAAAGTCACCGGCAAGGGATTTAATTTTAGTTACTTTGGTTTAACACTTGAACAATTGATCAAAACTAAAAAAAAAACTAGATAAGGAGTAGTTTCATCATTATCATCATCATTACAGCCCTTCACAAGTCCACTGCTGAACATAGGCCTCCCCCAAAGAATGCCACAAAGCACGGTCCTGAGCCACCTGCATCCATCGACTTCCTGCATGTCTTACCAGGTCGTCACTCCATCTCGTGGGGGGACGCCCTACACTTCGCCTACCGGTACGAGGCTGCCACTCGAGAACCTTTCTTCCCCATCGGTTGTCGGTTCTTCGAGCTATATGGCCGGCCCACTGCCACTTCAGCTTACTAATCCGTTGGGCTATGTCGGTTACTCTGGTTCTACTGCGGATAACCTCATTCCTAAGTTTATCACGCAGAGAAACTCCGAGCATAGCCCTCTCCATAGCTCGCTGAGCGACCTTGAGCTTCCTCATACGGCCAGCAGTGAAGGACCAAGTCTCAGATCCGTAAGTCATCACTGGCAACACGCACTGGTTGTACAATTTCGTTTTAAGGTTTTGAGGTATGTCTGACGAGAAGATGTGTCGTAGCTTCCCAAACGCTGCCCAGCCGAGTTGAATCCGTCGATTGACCTCTCGGTTGAAGTTGGACTTACCTAGTCGGACTATTTGTCCCAGGTAAACATACTCGTCAACAACTTCGAGCTTAGTGCTCCCAACAACTACCGGCATAGGTGTGACATGGACATTAAACATAATCTTTGTTTTGTCCATGTTCATCTTAAGACCTATCCGTTGGGAGACACTATTGAGGTCATTGAGCATAGTGCTTAGGTCCTCCAGCGATTCTGCCATAAGGACTATATCGTCGGCAAATCGAAGGTGAGTGATGTATTCGCCATTGATGTTAATTCCGTATCCTTTCCAGTCCAGAAGCTTGAAAACGTCTTCCAATGCAGCGGTGAAGAGTTTCGGGGATATAACATCACACTGTCTTACACCTCTCTGCAATTGGATAGGTTTCGTACTCTGGTTCTGTACTCGGATAGCCATCGTAGCTCTACTGTACAAACACTTCAGCACTTCGATATACCGACAGTCAACTTGGCATCGCTGAAGGGACTGCAGCACCGCCCAAATTTCGACGGAATCAAAGGCTTTCTCATAGTCCACATACGCCAGACACAGTGGTAAATTGTACTCTTCGGACTTCTGTACAATTTGCCGAAGGGTATGTATGTGGTCTATGGTGCTAAAGCCCTTTCGGAAACCGGCTTGTTCGGGAGGCTGGAAGTCGTCAAGTCTGCGCGTGAGACGATTCGTAATGACTCTCGAAAACAGCACGTAGACGCGGCTCAGAAGGGAAATCGGTCTGTAGTTCTTCAAGACAGCGTTGTCGCCTTTCTTGAAGAACAAGACCACCGCACTTCTGCTCCACGCCTCCGGTGTAATGCCACCATGGAGGACGGAATTAAAGAGCTTCTGAAGGACTTCAAGTACCGGTCTTCCACCCGCTTTCAGAAGCTCCGCTGTAATTCCATCCTCACCTGGGGCCTTGCCGTTTTTAAGGTGTTGGAGAGCCATTCTAATCTCGCTCAGACTGACGTCCGGGATATCTTCGGAATAGTGTCGAATAAGACTCGCTCTTGGATCGTTACTCACACTTGCGTGTGGCTCCAACGATGTCGTGTACAGCTGCCCATAGAACCTCTCAATCTCACTCAAAAACTCAGGTGCCCCGGAAACGATGCTGCCACATTCGGTCTTCAGCTTTGACAGTTGGCTCTTTCTGGCAGACAGATCTCTGGCAAAGACTTTGAAGCCTTGGTTCCGCTCGATCGCTTCTTCAATACGAGCTGTATTGAAGTTGCGCAAGTCCCGCCGCATGCATTTGGAGATCTGTCTGTTCAGTTGCCTGTATGCTGTCAAATCTGTTGAAGAATGTAGCCTCATCTCCCGTCTAACAGCCATGAGATTAAGAGTGTGATCGGAGAGTTTTTGTGTTCTTCTGCGGCGGGTCTTGCAGAACTTAGCTCCGACCGCATGGACAGTTTCCACGAGCTTGTCATTCATATCGTCCACTTCATTGCAGTCTTCTAGGCACTGAAAACGATTTTGTAACTCGAGCTGAAAGGTTTCGGGACTTTGGATTAGAGCACGAGGGGGACGGAGCGTTGACTTCATCAGACGAGACCTCTCCAACTTAACATTTAGGTTCAGTGTGCCTCTAACCATTCGGTGATCGCTGCCGGTTTTCACCCTCGCGATCACTGAGACATCACTGAACAGTTGTCGTCTGGTCGTCATAATGAAGTCAATCTCATTTTTTGTCGAACCGTCGGGGCTCGACCAGGTCCACTTCCTGTGGGGCCGCTTCTGGAAGAAAGAGTTCATCATAAAGAGTCCCTCTTTCTCCATGAAGTCGGCCAGCTGCTGGCCCCTTGGGTTCCGTTGCCCTATTCCAAATTTCCCTACTTTCAGCTCACCGTTCTCTTTTGTGCCTAGTTTTGCATTGAAGTCTCACATTAACACCGTATATTGGGTTTTGGAGGAATGCATGGCTCTAGAGATATCCTCATACATTTCCTCCACCTCCTCATCGGGGTGTGCCGAGGTTGGTGCGTAAACCTGTATGACCTTCAGCGAATACCGTTTGGTGATTCTGAGTATAAGGTACGCAACCCTCGTCGACACACTCCCGATCTTTACAACGTTGTTAACGAGAGACTTGTGGACGATAAATCCGACACCTCCTTGGGACAGATGGTCGCCCTCCCGGTGATAGAGCAAGTTGCCGGATTCGAGGATTACCGTGTCCTCCCCCTCTCTTCGGACTTCGGATAATCCTATAATATGCCAGCGCAACTTGTCTATCTCTTCTTCCAGCTCCACGATCTTCTCGTCAGTCCTCAGGGTGCGTGCGTTGTACGTTGCCAGGTCGAGTCGTCTAAGGTGGCAACCGAACCTCCACCGGAGATTCTTAGCACCCCCTGCCCCGCCGTTACCATGGTCGCCACCGTAGCCAGGAATAGCGGGGCCGCCGGGGACTGGGGGCCGTCTCTTTGTTTACTATCTCCTTATATACTAGGGAAAAGCAAATTTTGTCATCTGTTATAGTGGTAAAAATCTTCAAAATCGCTGCCATAGCCTACATTGTTGAAACTTGCATCTTGAATAGTTGGAGAAAATTAGCTTAGACTGTGTAGAAAAGACTTCAAATTGGAAGCCATTAACGGCCCACAATAGAGACATGCTTAGTTACATTGATGTCAAAGCTAATCCCTGCTACCCTTTGCTTTTAATCATTAATTTTCGGCCTGATGTTAAACCAATTTCTACCATAAATAGTTCGTGAATCTTTTCCTTCTTCTTCTTTTTCATCAGCCCGTTAAGTCCACTGCTGGAGATGGGACTCACCCATTATTGAGAAGATTTTCCCTAATCGTCACGCTTGGAAAACGGCTTAACTTTTGAAGTGCCGTACTACTATCAGACGACTTCTAAAATAAAGTAAAATAAATAATTATAAAATAAGTTTCAGTGGTAAGACTAACATTTGGAGCATTTGTATGTAAATATTTCGTTTAAAACATGTTTTTTTTGTGAATTTTATTATTTAGAGACTTTCAAGACATCAAATACAATTTATAATATGACGTTGATTTTAGACGCATTGAAGAATGAGTAAAACAAAACTATTTTAAGTAAAACGCAGTGGAAAGTTATAATGAACCATTGTTAATGCTTGATGAAGCGTTTCCCTTTAGTGTGGAGGACGTAATCGCGTACACAAAGCGAAATTTGGAGCTCAGGCAGGCGGGAAACCTAATTTATGTTCTATCGTTGTAGTTGTACCCCTTCATTAAAATCTGCATAATGTACTTCATACTCCATATCATAATTAATAGAGCAATGAGTTTTATATATGATTAGGTAATTCGTTCGTTTCTTTGACGGAATGTATACACTTAATAGTCATTCAATCATATCCTATCTTGCTATGTGGCGCAATTATTAACCGACTTATATAAACGAGATTGTTATACGTGTATGTTTAATTTATGTATTTTCACCGATTTTAAGGAAATGGCTAAATGTATATAAATGACATTTTTATTAGATCGGCTATGTTCCATGAGCGGTTCCATAAAAATTTGAAGAAGATATTCTATTCCAATGGGTGGAAAAGTAGTGGTTGAAGATTTTAATGTAACGCTGCAGTTATATCATGGTTGTAGCACGAATGTGTCGGCACGATCGGGGAAGGACCACGCTCTCGCAGAATACAAGCGTAAAGTAGCAGCTTAATGCTGCTGTGTTTTGTATGGTGAGGATAGAGGACCGGAGACGCTATTTAATGGAAAAGACGCATCCTCAGGTGTGACAACACATCTGCATTTTGATTTTCAATTAAAGGTAAGTGTAGATGTCTACATTTACCTTTAATTGTCGGTATATAGAAGTGTTGATGTGCTTGTACAGTAGGGCTACGATGGCTATCCGAGTACAGAACCAGAGTACGAAACCTATCCAATTGCAGAGAGGTGTAAGACAGGGTGACGTCATATCCCCGAAACTATTCACCGCTGCATTGGAAGACGTTTTCAAGCTTCTGGACTGGAAAGGATACGGTATCAACATCAATGGCGAGTACATCACTCACCTTCGATTTGCCGACGATATAGTCCATATGGCAGAATCGCTGGAGGACCTAAGCACTATGCTCAATGACCTCAATAGTGTTTCCCAACGGATAGGTCTCAAGATGAACATGGACAAAACAAAGATCATGCTTAATGTCCATGTTACACCTATGCCGGTAGTTGATGGGAACACTAAGCTCGAAGTTGTTGACGAGTATGTTTACCTGGGACAAATAGTCCGACTAGGTAAGTCCAACTTCGACCGAGAGGTCAATCGATGGATTCAACTCGGTTGGGCAGCGTTCGGGAAATTACGGCACATCTTCTCGTCAGGTATACGTCAAAACTTGAAAACGAGACTGTACACCCAGTGCGTGTTGCCAGTGATGACATACGGAACTGAAACGTGGTCCTTCACTGCTGACCGGATAAGGAAACTCAAGGTCGCTCAGCAAGCTATGGAGAGGGCTATGCTCGGAGTTTCTCTGCGTAATAAACTCAGAAATTAGGATATCCGCAGTAGAACCAGAGTGACCGACATAGCCCAACGGATTAGTAAGCTGAAGTGGCAATAGGCCGGCCATATAGCTCGAAGAACCGACAACCGATGGGGAAGAAAGGTTCTCGAGTGGCAGCCTCGTACCAGCAGGCGAAGTGTAGGGTGTCCCCCCACTAGATGGAGTGACGACCTGGTAAGATATGCAGTAAGTCGATGGATGCAGGTGGCTCAGGACCGTGCTTTGCGGCATTCTTTGGGGGAGGCCTATGTTCAGCAGTGAACTTGTGAAGGGCTGTAACGATGATGATGATGATGTAGATGTCTATGGGCCACAGCATCCACTTCCCATAAGGTGGACTCTGTGCTCGTTTGTCACCCTTATATCATAAAAAATATCGTCATCATCACTACAGCGCTTCAGAAGTCCACTACTAAACATAGAACTCCTCAAGGATTGTCATAAAGCACGGCCCTGAGCCAGCCGCATCCGTCGACTTCCTGTATCCATCTGCCAAATGGTTATAATATAGGAGAAACGTCATACGAGTATACGTTATAACAATTTTAAATATAACTAATTGTGAAACCATAAACTGTATCGTAATGAAAGCGGTTTCATTGTATAATAAAATTAAAAATGTAATTAGTTACACTCGAAGCGCCGCAAACATGAAAAGACAGCAGGGAAAGCCACTGGATTCCTAAGAAAATAAAAAGATTTATCTACGCAATAGAATTAATGTTCAAAAAAAGACGATATGTCTTTGCAGGCTGCTCTTGCGAGAAAATGTCCCTTTAAATGTTTAATATTCTAACAATATGACCAAGTTATCTTTAAAAATAAAAAATAATAAATAATTTTCACATCACACAATTTGTCAAATTCTGGTTATTATTACGAATAAATTTTAGATGAACATTGCGATCGTGATTAAATGTATTGATTCAATCATAACTTATTTGATTAATGAAAAACGTAAAAAACGTAGCACTCACGGCAGTTTGCATTCATAAAATGCACAAGGACAAGCAGACTTGGATTTATTATTTTTAAGCCACGAAATACTTGATTCGTGCGAGATTTAAACCCACGGTCCTTCTTATTTTTCTTTGTAAAGTAAACCATTGCAACTCAATGCTAAACCACTGCGCCACCAAGACGTGCCAATTTATTTCTGTTTATTACTAAAATATAATATTGATCACTTCTGGTGTTGCCCTCTATCTTTTCATGAAATTTCATTTAATCGGTTCAGCCACTCCAAAGATAAAACAGGACAGACAGAAAGCCAAAAGTCTAATAATGGTTATTTATGTTTTAATATCATTCAAATAGAAGGCACTTATTTCTTTAAGATGTATAGACTTGTTTCCTTGGCTTTAAATAAAACAATAAATCAATTTATTCAATTATATTTTACGAAGCGTACCACCACGCTATCATAAACGCTAATTCACATATTATGTACAGCAATCAAACGCTACTCATTTCAAAGTAGGCTACGTTCAATTGTGGATACTTTACAACATTAAATATAAATAATATAAGAGTTTAAAAAAAACATAAGCAAAACAGACCATGAACTGTGATGATCCTGATAACTATTTAATTTTATCACCATGGATCTTGATGAGAATACCATGACTAAGTTATTATTTTATGGCATTATGCAAATTTTTAAGGAAATCGGCCGTTTATAAGTTGGTGAAAATTACATAAAAATGTTCCGATACATAGATAGCGAAGCTAATAAAAGCGTGGTTAAAAAGGTGTTCAAAATAGTACCAACTACCCCCATTTTATAAAACATCATCTAATCCAATAAACAGCGCCGAGGGCTGATTACTCGTTAACCCCCTCAGAAATGAAGGGACGTCAGGACTCAGTAGTAGAACTTGTAATACTAAATTATAACTGTGTGTCAGCAGAATTAAATGACTTTGAAATATTTCATTATAGACCAGCAGGTTACATCACGAATTCGTTTATGATTGTTTCCAGTAAAAAGGGTAACCGGTTCTCTACACTCAAACACAATAGCATCATTCTGCTATTTCAAAATGATATTATGTGAAGGGCGTGTTCCTATCCTGGTCGAACCGACTCGTTTTTTTATTGAACATGAGTGGCAAAGGAACACACAGTCCACCTATTGGTAAGTGGATGCTAAAGCGCATAGATATCTAGATCTGTCTTCAATTAAATATCAAAATGCAGATGCGTAGTCACCTTTGAGGACTAAGATGGAAGGCCTCGTTTCCAGCAACAAGAGTCTTCGGGAGGCTAAGGAGCTTCTATTTTACGCTGGTATTCAGTGAGAGCGTGGTCCTTTTCCAATCGTGCCTAACCATTCGTGTCACAACCATAGTATAGCTGCAGGGTGACTCTATCACGTAAAAGATATGCAATAATAACAATTGTAAGTAACATTATGCCGGCAGAGATCAAACCCGAATTGCTCGCGTACTGTGGAGCTCTATAAGTTGTTATAAAATATCCCTGTGGTATTCTTAGAAATCACACATATTAAACAATTGCTTTGAAATGCAACTAAAGTAATACTACCGTTACGTTACCGGGTAAGTTATACTTTAGTTGCGTGAGTGCTACGTTTTTTACGTTTTTCATTAATCAAATAAGTTATGATTGAATCAATACATTTAATCACGATCGCAATGTTCATCTAAAATTTATTCGTAATAATAACCAGAATTTGACAAATTGTGTGATGTGAAAATTATTTATTATTTTTATTTTTAAAGATAACTTGGTCATATTGTTAGAATATTAAACATTTAAAGGGACATTTTCTCGCAAGAGCAGCCTGCAAAGACATATCGTCTTTTTTTGAACATTAATTCTATTGCGTAGATAAATCTTTTTATTTTCTTAGGAATCCAGTGGCTTTCCCTGCTGTCTTTTCATGTTTGCGGCGCTTCGAGTGTAACTAATTACATTTTTAATTTTATTATACAATGAAACCGCTTTCATTACGATACAGTTTATGGTTTCACAATTAGTTATATTTAAAATTGTTATAACGTATACTCGTATGACGTTTCTCCTATATTATAACCATTTGGCAGATGGATACAGGAAGTCGACGGATGCGGCTGGCTCAGGGCCGTGCTTTATGACAATCCTTGAGGAGTTCTATGTTTAGTAGTGGACTTCTGAAGCGCTGTAGTGATGATGACGATATTTTTTATGATATAAGGGTGACAAACGAGCACAGAGTCCACCTTATGGGAAGTGGATGCTGTGGCCCATAGACATCTACATCATCATCATCATCATTACAGCCCTTCACAAGTTCACTGCTGAACATAGGCCTCCCCCAAAGAATGCCACAAAGCACGGTCCTGAGCCACCTGCATCCATCGACTTCCTGCATATCTTACCAGGTCGTCACTCCATCTAGTGGGGGGACGCCCTACACTTCGCCTGCTGGTACGAGGCTGCCACTCGAGAACCTTTCTTCCCCATCGGTTGTCGGTTCTTCGAGCTATATGGCCGGCCTATTGCCACTTCAGCTTACTAATCCGTTGGGCTATGTCGGTCACTCTGGTTCTACTGCGGATATCCTAATTTCTGAGTTTATTACGCAGAGAAACTCCGAGCATAGCCCTCTCCATAGCTTGCTGAGCGACCTTGAGTTTCCTTATCCGGTCAGCAGTGAAGGACCACGTTTCAGTTCCGTATGTCATCACTGGCAACACGCACTGGGTGTACAGTCTCGTTTTCAAGTTTTGACGTATACCTGACGAGAAGATGTGCCGTAATTTCCCGAACGCTGCCCAACCGAGTTGAATCCATCGATTGACCTCTCGGTTGAAGTTGGACTTACCTAGTCGGACTATTTGTTCCAGGTAAACATACTCGTCAACAACTTCGAGCTTAGTGTTCCCATCAACTACCGGCATAGGTGTAACATGGACATTAAGCATGATCTTTGTTTTGTCCATGTTCATCTTGAGACCTATCCGTTGGGAAACACTATTGAGGTCATTGAATATAGTGCTTAGGTCCTCCAGCGATTCTGCCATATGGACTATATCGTCGGCAAATCGAAGGTGAGTGATGTACTCGCCATTGATGTTGATACCGTATCCTTTCCAGTCCAGAAGCTTGAAAACGTCTTCCAATGCAGCGGTGAATAGTTTCGGGGATATGACGTCACCCTGTCTTACACCTCTCTGCAATTGGATAGGTTTCGTATTCTGGTTCTGTACTCGGATAGCCATCGTAGCCCTACTGTACAAGCACATCAACACTTCTATATACCGACAATTAAAGGTAAATGTAGACATCTACATTTACCTTTAATTGAAAATCAAAATGCAGATGTGTTGTCACACCTGAGGATGCGTCTTTTCCATTAAATAGCGTCTCCGGTCCTCTATCCTCACCATACAAAACACAGCAGCATTAAGCTGCTACTTTACGCTTGTATTCTGCGAGAGCGTGGTCCTTCCCCGATCGTGCCGACACATTCGTGCTACAACCATGATATAACTGCAGCGTTACATTAAAATCTTCAACCACTACTTTTCCACCCATTGGAATAGAATATCTTCTTCAAATTTTTATGGAACCGCTCATGGAACATAGCCGATCTAATAAAAATGTCATTTATATACATTTAGCCATTTCCTTAAAATCGGTGAAAATACATAAATTAAACATACACGTATAACAATCTCTTTTATATAAGTCGGTTAATAATTGCGCCACATAGCAAGATAGGATATGATTGAATGACTATTAAGTGTATACATTCCGTCAAAGAAACGAACGAATTACCTAATCATATATAAAACTCATTGCTCTATTAATTATGATATGGAGTATGAAGTACATTATGCAGATTTTAATGAGGGGGTACAACTACAACGATAGAACATAAATTAGGTTTCCCGCCTGCCTGAGCTCCAAATTTCGCTTTGTGTACGCGATTACGTCCTCCACAATAAAGGTAAACGCTTCATCAAGCATTAACAATGGTTCATTATAACTTTCCACTGCGTTTTACTTAAAATAGTTTTGTTTTACTCATTCTTCAATGCGTCTAAAATCAACGTCATATTATAAATTGTATTTGATGTCTTGAAAGTCTCTAAATAATAAAATTCACAAAAAAAAACATGTTTTAAACGAAATATTTACAAACAAATGCTCCAAATGTTAGTCTTACCACTGAAACTTATTTTATAATTATTTATTTTACTTTATTTTAGAAGTCGTCTGATAGTAGTACGGCACTTCAAAAGTTAAGCCGTTTTCCAAGCGTGACGATTAGGGAAAATCTTCTCAATAATGGGTGAGTCCCATCTCCAGCAGTGGACTTAACGGGCTGATGAAAAAGAAGAAGAAGGAAAAGATTCACGAACTATTTATGGTAGAAATTGGTTTAACATCAGGCCGAAAATTAATGATTAAAAGCAAAGGGTAGCAGGGATTAGCTTTGACATCAATGTAACTAAGCATGTCTCTATTGTGGGCCGTTAATGGCTTCCAATTTGAAGTCTTTTCTACACAGTCTAAGCTAATTTTCTCCAACTATTCAAGATGCAAGTTTCAACAATGTAGGCTATGGCAGCGATTTTGAAGATTTTTACCACTATAACAGATGACAAAATTTGCTTTTATACTATATCGTCGGCAAATCGAAGGTGAGTGATGTACTCGCCATTGATGTTAATACCGCATCCTTTCCAGTCCAGAAGCTTGAAAACGTCTTCCAATGCAGCGGTGAAGAGTTTCGGGGATATAACATCACCCTGTCTTACACCTCTCTGCAATTGGATGGGTTTCGTATTCTGGTTCTGTACTCGGATAGCCATCGTAGCCCTACTGTACAAACACTTCAGCACTACGATATACCGACAGTCAACTTGGCACCGCTGAAGGGACTGCAGCACCGCCCAAATTTCGACGGAATCAAAGGCTTTCTCATAGTCCACATACGCCAGACATAGTGGCAAATTGTACTCTTCGGACTTCTGTACAATTTGCCGTAGAGTATGTATGTGGTCGATGGTGCTAAAGCCCTTTCGGAAGCCGGCTTGTTCGGGAGGCTGGAAGTCGTCAAGTATGCGCGCGAGACGATTCGTAATGACTCTCGAAAACAGCATGTAGACGCGGCTCAGAAGGGAAATCGGTCTGTAGTTCTTCAAGTGAGCGTTGTCACCTTTCTTGAAGAACAAGACCACCGCACTTCCGCTCCACGCCTCCGGTGTAATGCCACCATGGAGGACGGAATTAAAGAGCCTCTGAAGGACTTCAAGTACCGGTCTTCCACCCGCTTTCAGAAGCTCCGCTGTAATTCTATCCTCGCCTGGGGCCTTGCCGTTTTTAAGGTGCTGGAGAGCCATTCTAATCTCGCTCAGACTGACGTCCGGGATATCTTCGGAATAGTGTCGGATAAGACTCGCTCTTGGATCGTTACTCACACTTGCGTAAGGCTCCAACGATGACGTGTACAGCTGCCCATAGAACCTCTCAATCTCACTCAAAATCTCAGGTGCCCCGGAAACGATGCTGCCACATTCGGTCTTCAGCTTCGACAGTTGGCTCTTTCTGGCAGACAGGTCTCTGGCAAAGACTTTGGAGCCTTGGTTCCGCTCGATCGCTTCTTCAATACGAGCTGTATTGAAGTTGCGTAAGTCCCGCCGCATGCATTTGGAGATCTGTCTGTTCAGTTGCCTGTATGCTGTCAAATCTGTTGAAGAATGTAGCCTCATCTCCCGTCTAACAACCAAGAGATTAAGAGTGTGATCGGAGAGTTTTTGTGTTCTTCTGCGGCGGGTCTTGCAGAACTTAGCTCCGACCGCATGGACAGTTTCCACGAGCTTGTCATTCATATCGTCCACTTCATTGCAGTCTTCTAGGCACTGAAAACGGTTTCGTAACTCGAGCTGAAAGGTTTCGGGACTTTGCATTAGAGCACGAGGGGGACGGAGCGTTGACTTCATCAGACGAGACCTCTCCAACTTAACATTTAGGTTCAGTGTGCCTCTAACCATTCGGTGATTGCTGCCGGTTTTCACCCTCGCGATCACGGAGACATTACTGAACAGTTGTCGTCTGGTCGTCATAATGAAGTCAATCTCATTTTTTATCGAACCGTCGGGGCTCGACCAGGTCCACTTCCTGTGGGCCGCTTCTTGAAGAAAGAGTTCATCATAAAGAGTCCCTCTTTCTCCATGAAGTCGGCCAGCTGCTGGCCCCTTGGGTTCCGTTATTTATACATCCCATATAAATTTGATCAAGATCTGACCAGTAGTTTTGGAGTTATCCTTAATAATGCGTATTAATATTGAAGTCGGTTGTACAAAATCTTTAATTTCATTACTTGTCTCTCTTTCTCTATTTTTAAAAAAAACGTTATTTCCATACAAGGATTTTCGCCTATATCGCGGAGCCAGTTAGCGCTGCAATTTATTGCTAAGCCACTGGGCCGTCACTTGACGGAGCTGTCACTTGTCTGTTTCACATTTTTTTGCAATTTAAAAACATGTGACATGTGACGCCATTATTAATGAAAGAGTGGGAATCAGAAGTGCTGCTATTTTCTATCTCTTTCTTTTATCGATCAAGTGTTAAACTAATAACCAGTATATGCTGATCTCGCATTAGTAGGCAGTTACTGTAACTGGGAGGAGGATGTAGATGGTTTTTTAAGGTCATTGTCATTATACGCGAAAAAATCGAAAACTGTGAACCTGTGGTCGCGTCGCTGATTTAATAATAAAACTGTTACTATGGCGTCAGTAACTAGGTACCTAATTATCTAGATCTACCAATAAATAATAATATCTTACCTTTCGGTATCCTTAGGAACAGTAAATAATGAAAAATCGATGCACAAATGCAGAAATGCCTTTTGGCTTTTTTAAAGGCCACACTTGAATAAAAACTCAAAAATAAATAACAAAAGTGCCTAAATACTTATAAGAGAAAAAAATTGTTAATATAGGTGCTCGAGCGCGACAAACTCACGGAATCAGTCTCTCTTAGGCGGCCGCGCAGCGTAGCTATATTTTCATGCCTAAAGCGCGGAGTGAGACAGGCCTGCTAATACGAGATAATTGTATTTCATTCTGTATTTCTTCTTGATAATTAGTTCTTAAAATAGAATAAGGATGATGAACAAGCACACAGTCCATCAGATATGGCCCATAAACACCAAATCTATCCTTGATTAAGAATCAAAATATAGATGCTTTGTCAGAAGATTTAGATAGAATTTCTCATTACCTGTATAAATTCTTCTACGTGGTTCATTCTTATACGTAGTAGAGCCATGCTGCAGCTATATTAGTAGTATAGTTGTAACACGAATGGTTCGGCTCGGCCGGGGAAGAACCACGATCTCACAGAATACCAGCGTCAAATAGCAGCTTAAAACTGCTGTGTTTCGTATGGTAAGTGTAGAGAAACGGAGACCTATTTTACTGGAAAAGAGGCATTCTATCTTTGTCTTCACGGCTGACAACGCATCTGCATTTTAATACGCAAATGAGGATAGATGTAGATGTCTATGGGCCACAGCAACCACTTACCATCAGATGGACTGTGTGTACGTTTATCACCCTTATACTATAAAAAAAAACTTACCACGCTTAACAAGCGGGTTGGCAACCGCAGTTTTTTATATTTAGTCGTGATTAGGAAGACGCTGCTGCCCATCTCCTGATTTGTTTATTTTTCTTCTTACGACAATGGCGGGATGATATGGGGTATTGGATTTTCTACACGGTGCGGTTAAAATATGTACGAGATAAAAATAATATATATTTCATTTACTTAGCTTAACTTACAACTGATGCATCAGCAGTCACATTTAGTGTGTTTCTTACAACAAGAGAGTTTGCCAAAAGTGGCTAATTTACTTGAACACTCGGAGCATGGATGCGTCCGGATGAAATTTGAAATTTAAATAACCTAGAAGGGAACACTTCCCAGGATTATCCGTTATTTTCTCAAAAGAAATACGGTTTCAAATACAATGTAGCATTCATTCTATTGAAGAATTTTACGTTTTTAGGTTCTTTGATAGCAATAAAGTTTTATAGAAGTTTATAAGCATAACATACATACAGGGTTATTTTGCAATAGCCGGCCAAATTCGCAAGAAGGTGCAAAATAAGTAATATAGAAAAAATATCAAACATTCTGGCCTTTTTCTCTTTTAAATTCAAAATGCATGGCAATGCATTATTTTAACTGATTTTACTGCGCACGCACACATTCGTAAGGATCGATCGGTAGGCAAAAACGTTGTTGCCAGTAAATGCCATTTTTGGCATTTTTAGCAATTTTGGGATTATTTAAAAAAAAAGTAGAAGCCTTATTTCTTTATATATCTTTTTTATTTATATATTTGAACTTATGTTCAAAATTTGGCTACTTTTTGAAAAATAACCCTGTATACTCTCACCCTTGTCATTCATAGGGGTAGGCTGAAACTATAGACTTTTATTTGGCTCTACTGGGGGACCATGCTCTCACAGAATACCAGCGTAAAATAGCAGCTCAATGCTGCTGTGTTTTGTATGGTAAGTGTAGAGAACCAGAGTCCATTTCACTGGAAATTGGCTTTCCATCATAGTCCTCAGGGGTGACAAAGCCTCTGAATTTTGATGATTATTCGAGGACAGATGTAGATGTCTATGGGCCACAGCTTTCATTTACCATCATGTGGACTGTGTGCACGTTTGTCACCCTTATTCTATAAAAAAGACTCCAATAGATGATGAAAAACACTTTGCCGTATTATATACACTTTCTTTACTTTTCTTTTTGGGAAACAGTGCCAGGAAGACTATGAAAAGACTGCCAACTAAAAAATCACCTATTTAAACGTTTTAATTGACAATTTTCTAACTTTTAAATCTCAGTGCATAAGAGATTGTGTCACTATTACATACATATTACTTTTTCAAGGATTCATTTGTAACACGCCTAGGGACTTGTTAAGTCTTACTTTCCTTTGCTTCGTACAATTTCATCTGCTGCGAGCCGGGGATAAATTTTTAATAAAATATTTAATTTTCACTCTTCCTTGCAATTGGATAGTGCACTGTTTCTATTTGTTTAAGTAGCAAATTTTTGCATTAAACAATAAACAACTAAAAAATTCCATTACACATAAAAACCACTACTGGCTATTATAAAGGCCACTAAAAAACAAAAAGTCTCCGCCAAGGAATGCCATAAAACACTGTCCTAACCCACCAGCGACCAACAATGCGTGTCTTACCAACTAATAAGTTTTGTAAATTAAATGATAACATAAATCATAAACTATCGAACTCATAACCTTGAATCGTAAATTAGAAAACACCTAATAAGCTTTTCTCCCCACTAAGGCTTTGTAAGCTCGTACAGCTAACAAAATCCGAATCATGCTTGCAATAAAAGAACTCCCCTATCAGAGAAGTCTTTATATAAAATTGAAGTGGCAAATAAACTCATAGTCTACAGTGTAAGACAGTAGTAACTGCAGTACATAGACACTTGTAGCCATCTTCAAACAAAGATGACTAAAAAGCGTACGTATGCATATGTCGTATAAATACCTCTGAGGAATAACTACTGCGCGTATATCGGCTCGAACAACCTATTTGTCTGGTATGTTGAGTATATGCAAATCTCCCAACTAATATAAGCCTACGGGTGCATCATTAGAAAAGCTTATGCCTCTTTTAGAAGATATAAAGGATAATCTTGAAAAATGTCCACCGTCAAGCCATTGGAATTGCAAATTTGTGAAAAGATGGCCGAGCCTTAGAACGTAAAAGTAAGACGGGCTTCTTTGTGAAAATTTCATGCACTTGATAATGAACATTTAATGTAAATGTTTCGTCACATTAACTAAGGTTTTTCGTTTATTAATGGTAATAGATGTTAAGTTTATTTCTTCTTACGATTGGATTTCATGGGTTTTAATTGATTTGCGCGAAACCCTAATTCTTTTTCTAAAATAAAGGTAGCCTAAGTTACTTCTTATAACATCAGCTATCTGCTAGTGAAATTCCGGTCGAAATCGGTCCAGCGGTTTCGGAGATTAGCCGGAACACACGGACAGAAAGATTTTTTTTTAAAAATCGTGTTTTTGTTATAAGTACCGTATATACTTTCATATGCATGAAGTAAAAAGTTGTTACTTCGACTTTACAAGCAGACACTTCAATTTAATTTATTTGTATAAATAATAATTATTGAGAGTCACTCTTTTGTTTAATTTGTCACTGGTTCGGAAAGAAAACACCGTCTTGGGAAGATCCAGCTAAGTTTTTATAGCAAAAGTTTAAAAAAAGGTTAATTTTGTATATTTCTATTCATGTATCCTCGATTTTATATTAGTTTATGCCATAAACTAAAATTACAATAAATATTTGCTAGGTCGCTCTATCTTATCTATTTAGGCAAACATTTATCAGATGAATCGATAAATTATATAAATTAAGTTTTCTGCCCCGCTGGGTGATGCATACAATATCCCGTGGCGCTAATAACCACGTTAAATTCTAAAACGCTCGGTTTAATCATAGAGCAACACTTTAAATAAAGCAAAAGCGTTATAATTAAGTATTCGCATTTGCATACGCTGTTAATTTGCAGGTTTATATTCAAGATACGTTTTATTTACTTTTGTGTTAAGTAATAATTTTTAAATATAATTTGTAAGATTATATAACTCAGCGTGTTCAAATCTAAACCAAAAGTGGCATCTAAAAGACCACAATTTGATTTAGCGATTTGTAATTATTGTTGCATGTTTGTCTACATGAAAAATGTTTTTTTTTAATTTATCTATTCATACAAAGATAGGTACATTAATTTTACTATTCTCTCGCCAAACTGCAATCAGTTTGTCGGCGAGTACACGCTCTTAAAACAACATATTATTATGCACCATCATTTATATTAACTTTTACATTAACTTTGGCCTCTCAGAATATTTACGAAAATTTAATGTATGTTCACAAAAACAAAGGTAGTTTTAGTAAAAAAAGTGATGTACATTCTGTAAACACTAATAACAAACACAAGCTAGTGATACCAGACTCCACAGAGTCAGTAATTCATTCATGGGGCAATGTATACGCTATTACAGCAGGGTCCCGGAAAGTGTACAGGCTCTCTCTATTACCGAGTTTAAATGTTTTGTTAAGTTGAAACCTTATAAAAAGGGTTATTATAGTATAAATTAATTCATGGTTGATAATAACCCCTGGGAATGAGGTGGTCGCTTCTAAGCTGTTTATAAAATAAATTTTGTATCTACCAATCATTAATGTAAAATATGCTTTAAAAAACCCCATGGGTTTCTTACTGGTTCTTCCCAGGACAGAGGTTTTTTTTTCGAACCAGTGGTAAAGTAAAAAATGAATTTCAATAAGAATTACACATGTGATCCATATTGAATAAAAATTATTCTATTCTATTCTATTTCATACAAATATAATTAATTCCAAAAAACAACAACAAAGGAAATAAAATATAATAAAAAAAATTGTCGAACAGCCCTTTGCTATACGCTTTATCAAAACTTAAAATATTGAACAACCTAAAATATTATACTTTGTATTTGCACATCTTGTGGTGATCGGACCAATACAAACGACTCCCTCGTTATGTCTCTTTATTACTGCTTACTTAACCTAGGTGTACATGTATTTATTATAATACTTGTTGTACTTGAATTTGATAAATACTCATAAAAGAAAACCAAGTTCTTTTAGAGACCGCGGGAAATTAATGAATACAGAAGAGGTGTAAGTGAGAGGTTTCATATTATAGAGTAAACTATAAAATAGTCTTAAATCAACTTTAGGCATAAGTTATTAAATTTTATATTAATTCATTTGCAAATCTGTCCTCGACAGGTGATGACATTGAGGTGTGAATCCAATCCGCCTCTAAGCGTGGAAACTATTGCAATAAATCCTATGAAGCAATCTAAGCTGAAATATATAGAATTTTTAAACACTTGACTTCAGCGCAATCTAACTGCGAACTTCGCATGGTTTCGGTATATGTATTAAGCGGCACCATCACGGAAGTATAGATAAACGAAGTACATGTATTTCCATGGCCACCATAGAATTATCTTTACTATCCTAAGTCTATGGTCGCTCACCAAACCCGATATTATCTAGAAGCATTTTTACCCAAAGACACGGTACCGATATAACACAGCTTGTTTTTACGATTTGCAGATAAAAGCAGGCAAATATCTTCGACCATACATCCTAGTCTTGTTAACAAAATCCTTCAAGACAACAGCCTAACAAAGTAAGACACGTTGCAAGAGCGTTACAGGTCACAAGCCCAGAGTGAGATGAAGCTCTAAAAGCCTAAAGGCTAACAGCGCTAACATCTTATAACAATAATATAGACAATCCAATAGGAAAAGAAATTATAAAAATAACAAGAAATCCAATTTAGTAAAGAGAGGGGCTATAATATAATAAAGCAAATCATAAAAATGAATCGCGTAAGCATATACAACGAGGGGATATAATATTTTCTTGCAATACGACCTTCTTAACGTCTCTTCGCTCTCGTAGTACTACACATTTCTCAACTTCAAAGGATTTCTGATATTAAATTGTGAACTTTTGCATGATAATCATATGAATTCTATTGTTACTGCGTTCTATTTAACACTTAAGGTCGATTATATTATATTTTGTCATGTATATTATATAATGTATTTGGGTATGTTATTTAATGTGTAGGGTGTATAAAGCAGTAACAGTGTTACCAGCATCTACTTATTTTTTATAACTACATTTTTGTGTTGTAATTGCAAGTATATGTTGAGTAAATAGGTGCTTATAAAATTATTACCAATTTCAACAATTTCCTTAGTATTATTGTGCGTAGTACGGCATGCATTCCCCACCGGCATTAAGGACGCACCGGCAATCGGACTACACTATCGACCTCCGGTCCGACCATGGGGGTGATGTGGCGGCGCTGTCGTCGCGCCACAAGCGAAAACACATCGAAGCCTAGATCGCACTAACAAAGTTCCGAAGTTAAAGCAGAATATATAGAATAGCTCCGAACTATCAATCGGAGCGTTGGCCGCTCTCCGGGTAGAACACCTTGCCCGGCGGGATATCTTCCCTTTTTCTTCCTACGGCCACAGTCTGATAGTTGGTGGATGCTAAAAACGCTTACATCTATCCTTGATCAAGAATCTAAATGCATGCTGCATCTAGGTGTGGTGGCACACTCGAGAACTAAGATTGAACGCTAACTTAAACCCATTAATAAAAAGTATTTCCGTATTTTGTCATTAACCATAAACAATTAGAAAGCATTTGAAGAAACAATATCAGCATAATTCTCTACTTCACGCTTAGATTATGTGGGAGGTAAGAAGAAAATGGTACTATGGCTCGACCGAGGGAGGACGACATCCCCCGAACAGCCGTACCATTTTCTTTTTTCTGCAGCCATATTACTTTTTTTATAGGATAGGGTGACGAACGAGCACACAATACACCTGGTGGTAAGTGGTTGCTGTGGCTCATAGACATCTACATTTATCCTCAATAAAGAATCAAAATGCAGATGCGTCGTCACCCGTGAGGACTAAGATAGAATGCCTCTTTTCCAGTAAAATGGGTCTCCGGTTCTCTTCACTCACCACATGAAACACAGCAGTGTCAAGCTGTTATTTTACGCTGGTATTCTATGAGAGCGTGGTCCTTTCCCGGTCGATCTGACCCATTCGTGCTACAACTATACTACTAATATAGCTGCAGCGTGGCTCTACCACGTATAATTACTCACGAAATTTAAAAATATTTTGTCAGTTATAACTATTATTTTCTGCATAATCAAAGCATGCATGAACACCGCGGGGAAACCATGTATGATAGTAACTCAGCGGGGCAGAAAACTTAATTTACATAGTTTATCGCTTCATTCAAAGTCACCGGCAAGGGATTTTATTTTAGTTACTTTGGTTTAACACTTGAACAATTGATCAAAACTAAAAAAAAAAACTAGATAAGGAGTAGTTTACTATCTCCTTATATACTCGTACTAGGAAAAGGAAAATTTTATCATCTGTCATTGTGGTAAAAATCTTCAAAATCGCTGCCATAGCCTACATTGTTGAAACTTGTATCTTGAATAGTTGGAGAAAATTAGCTTAGACTGTGTAGAAAAGACTCCAAATTGGAAGCCATTAACGGCCCACAATAGAGACTTGCTAAGTTACATTGATGTCAAAGCTAACCCCTGCTGCCCTCTGCTTTTAATCATTAATTTTCGGCCTGATGCTAAACCAATTCCTACCATAAATAGATCGTGAATCTTTTCCTTCTTCTTCTTTTTCATCAGCCCGTTAAGTCCAATGCTGGAGATGGGGCTCACCCATTATTGAGAAGATTTTCCCTAATCGCCACGCTTGGAAAACGGTTTAACTTTTGAAGTGTAATACGACTACCAGACGAATACTTAAATAAATTAAAATAAATAATTATAAAATAAGTTTCAGTGGTAAGACTAACATTTAGAGCATTTGTTTGTAAATATTTCGTTTAAAACATGTTTTTTTTTGTGAATTCAATTATTTAGAGACTTTCAAGACAACAATTACAATTTATAATATGACATTGATTTTGGACGCGTTGAAGAATGAGTAAAACAAAACTATTTTATGTAAAACGCAGTGGAAAGTTATAATGAACCATTGTTGATGCTTGATGAAGCGTTTCCCTTTAGTGTGGAGGACGTAATCGCGTACACAAAGCGAAATTTGGAGCTCAGGTAGGCGGGAAACCTAATTTATGTTCTATCATTGTAGTTGTACCCCTTCATTAAAATCTGCATAATGTATTTCATACTCCATATCATAATTAATAGAGCAATGAGTTTTATATATGATTAGGTAATTCGCTCGTTTCTTTGACGGAATGTATACACTTAATAGTCATTCAATCATATCCTCTCTTGCTATGTGGCGCAATTATTAACTGACTTATATAAACGAGATTGTTATACGTGTATGTTTAATTTATGTATTTTCACAGATTTTAAGAAAATGACTAAATGTATATAAATGACATTTTTATTAGATCGGCTATGTTCCATGAGCGGTTCCATAAAAATTTGAAGAAGATATTCCATTCCTATGGGTGGAAGGAAAAGTAGTGGTTGAAGATTTTAATGTATCTCTTTAGATTACATTCTAGAAAATCACCTACGTGGTAGAGCCTCGCTGCAATTATATCATGGTTGTAGCACGAATGTGTCGGCACGATCGGGGAAGGACCACGCTCTCGTAGAATACAAGCGTAAAGTAGCAGCTTAATGCTGCTGTGTTTGTATGGTGAGGATAGAGGACCGGAGACACTATTTAATGGAAAGATGCATCCTCAGGTGTGACCACACATCTGCATTTTGATTTTCAATTAAAGGTAAATGTAGATGTCTATGGGCCACAGAGCATCCACTTCCCATCAGTTGGACTGTGTGCTCGTTTGTCATCCTTATACCATAAAAAATATCATCATCATTACTACAGTGCTTCAGAAGTCCACTACTAAACATAGAATTTCTCAAAGAATGCCGTAAAGCACGGCGCTGAGCTAGCTGCATCCATCGACTTCCTGTATCTCTTACCAGGTCATCACTCCATCTGCCAAATGGTTATAATATAGGAGAAACTTCATACGAGTATACATTATAATAATATTAAATATAACTAATTGTGAAACCATAAAATGTATCGTAATGAGAGCGGTTTCATTTTATAATAAAATTAAAATATATTGAGTTACATTTTTAATACAGGAACAGCAGGGAAAGCTAGTGGATTTCTAAGAAAATAAAAAGTTTTATCTACGCGATAGAATTAATGTTATATCGTCTTTGCTGGCAGCTCTTGCGAGAAAATGTCCTTTAAATGTTTAATTTTGTAACAATATGACCAAGTTATCTTTAAAAATAACAAATAGTTTTCACATCACACAATTTGTCAAATTCTGATTATTATTACGAATAAATTTTAGATGAACATTGCGATTGTAATTAAATGTATTGATCGGTGGCGTAGCCTGTCTTAGACGGGCCATGTATCAAAATTAGTTGAGGGGCCCAAAAGAACGGTAAAGATTTTTCATAAAAGGAACAAAAACGCTTGCATTGAATTAAAGTTATTATGTATTGATTATAAGTTATTACTTACAATTAATACTCCTAGGAACTAAGCAAGTCAAAAAAATTCAAATCAAATATACGCATTTCTGGCATTTTTATCGGCGAACTTATTTATTAAGTCATTCGTAGTTGAAGACCATTTCCACCACTACGGTAATCTCTTTTTCTTTCACTCATTTTTACACAAATTAAACTTATAAACCAATATATAATCACAAAAACAAGTTTTTATTAGGCCGGTCACATACAGTATATAACAGTGGTAGAGTCACGCGGCAGCTTTTGCTGTCGTACGGATGGGCGGGCTCGAACCGGGGTGGTACCACGACCTCACAGAATACCAGCGTGAAGTAGAGGTTTACCTCTGCGTTTCGCTTGGTGAGTGCAGGTGGCCGGAGGCCCTTTTTACTGGAAATGAGGCATTCCATCTTAGTCCTCACGGGTGACAACGCATCTGCATTTTGATTCGCAAACGAGGATAGATGTAGATGTCTATGGGACACAGCAACCACTTACCATCAGGTGGACTGTGTGCTCGTTTGTCACCCTTATCCTATAAAAAAAACCGTTTCGAAAAAAGTATTTAAAAATGTCTCTGGATAGACTCGTAATTTCGCTCTTTTTACAAAATATTGACTATAAACTTAAAGTGTTAAAGGGATGTACCTATTCACAATGATACAGTAACAATGCAATCGCAATCAGAAAAACGTTGTCCATATTCGCTGGCAGAATGTCTGGACTTAAATGTCTAGATGTGGAGTATCCTCTTAGTACTTGTAGTATGTGATGCCTAGCGTCTCTCGTGAGCCTTGTTAGGCCAGCAATATATGGTCGGAATTCCGTTGCAAAAAACCGTTTCGGAATATCTTTTTCATTTTGTACGAGTCGCATTACACATCTGTAGATTACATACGGTACGCACTCAGTATATATCGCACGACCGAAGCGTATCTCTTTTCATACGTAACCTTTCATCTTATTTTATTAAAGCATTCGTCGAAAGAGTTAATAGACATCCCAAAGTATTTTTTTAACTACTGTCTACTTACTACTACTTAAAACCTTTGGATGTTATGGGGAAGTATTTAAAAAAAATATCTCGATAGGCTCATCATTTGATTAATTTTACATAATATTGATTTTCTTGAAATCTTAAGAGAGTTAAGGGGATGCACAGTAACAATGATACAGCAACAATGCAATCGCAGTCAGAATAACGTTGTCCATATTCGCTGACAGAATGTCTGGACTCAATGCATAGCGTCTCTCAACTGAGCCTTGTTATTCCGAAGGGAAATAAACGTATGTGTGTAGTATATTTACGGAATCTCAAATTGATATTCCAAAATGGCTTGTCGAAACGGAATTCCGAATGTATGTGGCCGGCCTTAAACGGGGGAATCCCACAATAACTGTTGTATACTGACACGTGTTTCGTCTCTTCGCGGATTTAGTAATCTGTGGTAGCGGGTAAATCGTGATGACGTCCCGTGTTGCCAAGTTTTAGGCGTCCGCTTAACCAGGGGTAAAAGCAGATTCCTTTTTTGACTTTCGTAATTTTTGAAGTGAAATGTTCTTTAGTTACGTCGGGCAATTTTTATTATATGTTTTTTTTTCTAAGAGTTTAAGTGAGATTGTTGATAATATTTTACGAATTTTCGTTTACACACGTTTGGGGCCCCTGTAGCCCGGGACCCCCGTATCATTGATATGGCTGATACGGCGGTAGCTATGCCCCTGGTATTAATTCAATCATAACTCAATTGATTATAGAAAAACGTAGCACACAGGCTAGGATTTCTCCTCTATTGTGGCGGCACTTACATACATAAACTGCGCAAAGACAAGCAGACTTGGAACTATTATTTTTAAGCCATAAAACACTTGATTAGTGCGAGATTTGAATCCGCGGCCCTTCTTTTGTTTCTTTGTAAAGTAAACTGTTACAACTCAATGCTAAACCACTGAGCCACCGAGACGCCCCAATTTATTTCTGTGTACTTCTGTGATCACTTCTGATCTTTTCATGAAATTTTATTTATTCGGTTCTGCCATTCCAAAGATAAACCAAGACAGACAGAAAGTATTTTTTTTAATAATGGTTATTTATGTTTTAATGGCATTCAAATGGAAGGCACTTGTTTCTTTAAGATGTATAGATTTATATAAGCATTTAATTGGCTTTAAATAAAACAATAAATCAAATTACTTAATTATATTTTGCTAAGCATACCACCACGCTACCACGAACGCTAATTCACATATGCATTCATTGAATTGTCAGTAACATTCTGCTGGCAGAGTTCAAACCCGAATTGCTCGCTTACTGTGGAGCTCTATAAGTTGGTATAAAATATCCCTGTGGTATTCTTAGAAATCAAACCTATTAAACAATTGCTTGGAAATGCAACTAAAGTATAATTTACTCATGCTGAACAGAAAACTGCCTTCAATTAACGCAAAAAGTTAAGTAAAATTTTCAACAGTGGTAGAGCCACGCGGCAGCTTTTGCTATCACACGGATGGGCCGGCTCGAACCGGGGTGGTACCACGACCTCACAGAATACCAGCGTGAAGAAAAGGTTTACCTCTGCGTTTCGCTTGGTGAGTGCAGGTGGCCGGAGGCCCTTTTTACTGGAAATGAGGCATTCCATCTTGGTCCTCACGGGTGACAACGCATCTGCATTTTGATTCGCAAACGAGGATAGATGTAGACGTCTATGGGCCACAGCAGCCACTTGCCATCGGGTGGACTGTGTGCTCGTTTGTCACCCTTATCCTATAAAAAAAAGTAAAAGCCGCGTTTAACGTTTGACGGGGCACTGAATTTTGCAACACCGTGCGGGTGCTCTTGTTAATTACGGACGTCAGGGGAAAACGTTTGATCAAACATCGACATGCAGCGGTAATTCAGTTATATTATTGAACGATATTTTCAGCTGCTGCTATCATTTTAGCAGTGTGGTAGGGCGTAAGAGAATCCATTACCCCATTTCACCCCGTAAAAGTCGAAAAGAGAAAACGGGATCAAACACCAGAATTACCTGATAATCATCGATAGATTAGTTATTATATAATAAAGTATATTTTTTTATTTTGAGAAAATTAAAAAAAATAGAAGGAGAGTAACCATATAATATATATAACACGCCAGATGTCAAATCCTAGACCTTCAACGGGGAACAACTTCAAAAATACTTCTGGTAATGCGTCGGCAATTCACGCGACAAGCAAGACAATTGTGATAAATTAACAAGAAGAAGAATCTATATTTAATTTATGTATACCTAAAGACCTTAATATTAGTAGCATATGCTTAGTAGTATTTTAAACGTGGTAGAGCCATACTGTAGCTTTATTAATTGTATAGTAGCACGAATGGTTCGGCTCAGCCGGGGAACGACCACGCTCTCACAGGATACCAGCGTAAAATAGCAGCTTAATTCTGCTGTGTTTCGTACGGTGCTTATTACTAGAAAAGAAGCATTCCATATTTGTCCCTACAATGTCGCTATTGTTTATAATGCTTTGCAAGCCCTAGCCATGACCTTCGTCAAATTAGCCTACTGATTAAGTCGTCGAAAAAAAATTAATGCGATGCGTCTATTAAATCAAAATGCACCTTACGTCCGCATGCGAGACGCAAGAGCCTGTATCACTTAGCCTGGTACACGCCTCTAAGGCCGCACATACTGTAGGATTAAGTTTTGGGAGAAAACAAAATTAATCCTTTGAAATTAGTTGGTCGTAGAATAAATTAAGTGATCATTATTGTTCAATATGAGGAAGGTTATTATGCAACATCGAGAAAAATTAAGATTATAACAACATGAACGTCTCTGAAACTCAGATAATTTACCTACTTACCATTTTTAACCGGGTTCAAAAAAAGAAGGAGGTACTCAAACTGACTGTATTTTTTTATGCGTGTTACATTAGAATTTTTTCCTAGGTGAATCGATTTTGATGATTCAATCTATAGTTTATTTGAAAGCTGGTGCTTATAATTTATACATCCCATATAAATTTGATCAAGATCTGACCAGTAGTTATGGAGTTATCCTTAATAATACGTGTTAATATTGAAGTCGGTTGTACAAAATCATTAATTTCGTTACTTGTAGCTCTTTCTCTATTTTTAAAAAACGTTATCTACATACTAGGATTTTCTCCTATATCACGGAGCCAGTTTTCTACACTATTTACATACATAGAACAGACACAAAACAGTTATTTTTAGGCCATACAAATAATTATTCCGTGCGATATTCGAACCCGTGGCTCTTAGCGCTGCAACTCATTGCTAAGCCATTGAGCCACGGAGCCACCACTTTGTTTTCTGTTTCACATTTTTTGATATTTAAAAACATGTGATACGCGACGGTATTATTAATGAAAGAGTGGGAATGAGAAGTGCTGCTATTTTCTATTTTTTTCTTTTATCGACCAAGTGCTAAAATAATAACCAGTATATGCTGATCTCGCATAAGTAGGCAGCCACTGTTACTGGGTGGTCTATTTACATGTAGATGGTTTTTTTTAAGGTTATTGAGATTATATGCGAAAAAATTGAAAGCCGTGAAGCTGCGGTCGCGTCGCTGTTAAAATAATAGATCTGTAACTATGGTGTTAGTAACTAGGTACCTTTTTATCTAGATCTACCAATAAATAATAATATCTTACCTTTTGGTATTCTTAGGAACATTAAATAATGAAAAGTCGATCAGTCAGAAACACAGAAATGCCTGTTGGCTTTTGAGAGGCCATACCTGAATAAAAACTCAAAAATAAATATCAGAAGTGCCTAAATACTTATAAGAGAAAAAAATTGTTAACGTTCGGTGCTCCGCGACAACTTCACGGAATTAGTCTCTCTTAGGCGGCCGCGCAGCATAGGTACATTTTCATGTCTAAAGCGTGGAATAAGAAAGCCTCCTAATACCAGATAATAGTATTTCATTCTTTTCAGTTTTTGCTAAGCTTAATAAACAGAATAAATCTGTTGTAATCAGTGGATACTTTAGTATCAATCTCCTAAAAGATTCCTCCATCAATATCAACTTTAGATCATTGTTTAAATTAAATGGTCTTTTTAATTTATTTTTCGAGCCAACGCGTATTGCTCAATCTAGTGCAACATGTATAGATAACATTTTTACAAATGTGAAGCCATTGCATAAATGTATAATTCAAAAATTAAATTCTGATCACTGTGGACAAGTAGTTCTGTTACCTTATGTTCACAAAAAGCAAGTAGATGAGAAAGTTTTGTTTGTTCCAGTAAATATACGTTGCTTGGAAAAATTAAGAAGTAACATTGAAAAAACTTTCATCACTTTCGTACCACAATGATCCTAATTATTTATATGGAACATTATTTAAGCTTATTTGAAATGTATTTAATAATACTTTTACTTCTAAAACATTCTCCTTGAACATTCGGAAGTCATTTAATGAATGGGCGACAGTAGAAATCCATAAGAACAGGCATAGGTTATATGATCTTAACCATTAAAGGTCAATATAATCATAGCGTCGAATTTAGGAAATATGTAAAAAAATATTCAAAAATATTTAAAAGAGTGTGCTCCACAGCCAAGTCTTTGCATTTGTGCAACAAAATTAAGACGGCTTCTAATAAATTTAAAATAACATGGAGTATAATTTATAGCGAAACTGGTAAGATCAACTCTCGCAATTCAAACTACCAGTTAAGTGTTGACTCAGATCAGGACGTTGCAATGGTTTTCGAGAAATATTTTACTGATATCCCGATATTAACCACTAAGTCACTGAATTGTTCTCCTGCCGCCACTGAATCATTACTTAACTAAAATGTAAATGCATGTACAAATAATTTTACATTTCATAAAATATCATTAAAAGATATAGTAAAATATTTTAAAACTATTGATGTTAAGAAAAATGCAGATCTGTGGGGGATTTCCGTTAAAGTTATTGCGTCAATAATAGATACAATTGCGCCTTGTTAAGCTATTATTTTTAATACTAACATCGAATCTGTTGTGTTTCCTCATTTAATGCAGCATAGCAAAGTAATAACTTTATTTGAATCTGGTAGTAAATAAGACCTCGCCAATTTTAGACCTATTTCTGTACTACCAACACTTAGTAAGATGTTTGAAAAAAAATTCTTGATCAAATGTTAAATTTCTTTAATATAAATAATTTACTTCATAAAAATCAATTTGGTTTCACAAGCGTTCGCTCGACAACTGAGGCCGGTGTTGAGCTGATTAAATATATTTTTAATGCATGGGAGAATTCACAGGATGCTTTGGGTATATTCTGTGACCCATCTAATTCCTTCGATTGTGTTCACCATGAAACATTAATCAGGAAAGTTCAACACTACGGTGTGAGAAGTGATGTTCTTAAATTAATTATTTCATATTTAAGTAAGAGAACGCAAAAAGTTGTCATTAACAGTATGAGCTCTTCCGGGTCGATGGTACAAATGGGCGTGCCTCAAGGCTCAATTCTCGGCCCCTTTGTGTTTCTTGTATACATTAATGTCTTATCTTACATAGTAGGGGTAAACCATGATATAGTATTATTTGCTGGTGACACTTCATTAATTTTCAAATTAAGACGACAATTACTATAATATGACGAAATAAATAATGCTATACCTAAATTAGTAAATTGGTCCAATGTAAATAATTTGTATTTAAATGGCACTAAAACGAAATGTATGAAATTTATGACTCCAAATGTCAAACAATTAAATACTAATGTAATTTTAAATGGGGAGAAACTGAGTCTTGTAAATACCATAATTTTTTTTGGAATCTTATTAGACGCCAAGCTTCAATGGAGCCTCCATATATCAAAATTAGCAAGCAGACTTAGTTCTGCAGCATATGCTGTAAATAAGATGAGAAGTCTTATCAATGTTGAAACAGCTAGACTAGTTTAATTTAGCTATTTCCATAGTATAATGTCGTATGGTATTTTTCTACGGGGACACGCAACTGACACTGAAATTATATTTGTTTTATAGAAGAGGGTCATAATAGCAATTTAAGATTTAAAGCCTAAAGAGTTGCTGGGACAAAAATTTGAGGAATTTTTTTTTTACTTTATCCTTTCAATGGATTTATGAAAATGTAATGAACGCACACAAAAATAAAAGTAGTTTTACAAAAATAAGTGATATTCAATCTGTAAATACTAGGAATAGACACAAGCTAGGAATACCAGTTACTCGATTCTATCAAGTTAGTAATTCATTCTTGGGGCGATGTATATGCTTTTACAACAAAATTCCAGAAAATGACCTGCTCAAAGTTCAAAAATTTTATTAAAATAAGTTTGTATAAAAAAAGGTTATTATAATATTAAAGAATTTATGGATGATAATAACCCGTGGAAAAGAGGTGATCGCTACCAAGCTATTTCTAATTTGTTGTGTTGTTAATTGTGTAACATACATGATTGTAAGCTGTTATTTAAAAAAAAGTCCCGCTAGGTTTCTTGCTGGTTCTTTCCAGGGCTTTTTTTCGAACCAGTGGTAAGTAAACAAAAAAGTGACTTTCAATAAGTATTATTTTTTTATCTATATTGAATAAAAAAGTTTCTGTTTCTGTTTCTATAAAAAAATTTCTTCATAATTGTTTGAAATACACATAGTCCATCAGATATGGCCCGTTAACACCTTGTCTCTTCCCCTCTGTCTTCGATTAAGAATAAAAATAAATATCCTTTATCAGCTTTGAAGATTTAGATAGAATTCCTCATTACCTGTGAAAATAGTCATCGTTTCTCTACACTCACAATAGGAAACATATATTCACGCTAGTATTCTGTGAGAGCGTGGTCCCTTCCTGGTCGAGCTGACCAATTCGTGCTGCAACGAGAATATAGTGGCAGTGTAGCTATGCCATTTTTTTAAAGTATTCTTATTTTATATAACATGTCCTCAATGAAATGATATATAGATAACTTAAAATGAGAGTTAGTGAAATTTAACAAATTTATTAAGATTATAAAATGCACGACACGTCAATAATATCTTTTTAGAAATTTATTAAAAGGACTACGAGAGGATCCCCTGGTTCATTTTAAAGTTCTATGCATTATTAAGAGAAATTATCTCAACTGTGTACTCTGATTGTCTTTTCCTAATTTCATTAAACCGTTGTCAAAGATTGGTTTAATTTTTTACCAAGTAAACAATAACCAATAAGAAACAACCACGTATTTTTATTTATTGCAAATGTAAGAAAATTTTCAGTAAATGGTAATGTTTGCCGTTTGATGGTGGTATAGGAAAATCTGTCATCAAATTTCGACCAATGAGTGTCGTAAGAGACGACTACCAATATAATCTTAGGCTTTCTTAATACGAGTCTATTGCTGAACAAAGGCCTCTCCCATACATTGGACCATAGAGGGATATTTGCTATAGTTATCACGCTTGATACATAAGCAGAATTATCCATAATGGAACGTAAGGAATAATAAGAAGTTATAGCTTTATGATGTTGAACGTTGACCTATTGTTGATGCTTAAAGCGCTTCTTTTGAGTAGAGCACGTGGAAAATTAATAACGTAGACAAAGCGAAATTCCGAGCTGAAGCAGGCGGGAAATTCTTATCTACAAGCGTATAACTTTAATTGTAGTGTATGTTGTACAGTAGAGTCAAAAAATGTAGCCCTCCATTTAATTCGCAGATTACATTACATTAGCATTATATAGACCACTCAGTATATATCTTATCGTTTCACAAGTTTGAGATATCATAATTTCCCAGCATATTTAAACTAGACAAGAGAAACATATTTATTTTATATATATTTTTTAATTCTGTAAGAAAGCGTGGCCAAAACGACATATTATGTAGAAGATAGATAACCATGTAAATTTTGTTGATGAGCCCGACTATCATTGGTATAAGACATCCATTACCTCGCAAGTCTGTTCATATGAATATTTTTCTATTAATCACGCTTGAAGAACTGGTATTGGTAACTCCAACATTAATTTAATATATTTATAGTGTTTTTAAATAACTATGACTGTCCAATATAATATGTGTAAGTATCATATTACTCTGTGAATATTATAACGAGAGTTGATTAATGATGCGTATAAAAAAGGAGTAGTTAGTGCAAAGTGTAAATAAATTTGTGGTGGAAAGTAATAAGCCTTATAAACTTGACCAGCCAGCATACAGTCCACTGCTGCGTGAGACTTTAAACTTATTATTTTCTAAAGATTTAAATGTCGACTATATATCGCGTTCCCCGTAATATGATATAAATTTTAGAATAATAGTTACCTAATTCAAAGTGTAATTAACGTGGGTAACTGTTACGATATACTGCAAAATAAGATACAAAACAATAATAATGCAATTTAAATTTAGCCGGGTTTCGTGGTATTATCGTAAATTAAGGTATTTAATTGATAGCGACCATTGACAAGCACAAGATTAAGTTCTGCGCGTTCCAAATGGCATTATACTGGGAGACTTCAGCCAGGTTGAAAATTATTTTGATATCACGAGCGAAATGAAATTGTACACGTATATAATTGTAAATTGAATTTAGAAGAAAAATAATTGAAGCTACTAAAGTATTTGATTTGTGAACTTCTGATGTAACTATTACAAAAAACAATAGCAAATCAGAGACCAGATCTACCGCTGAGTTCGGGAAAGCTGGTGTTTTCGAGTGCTCAATTTTCCTGGCCCCATAGCCTCCACATATCGAACTCGGGGGGTCCGTTACGCAGGTGGAGTAATAGGTCGTGGAGGAAAGTGCGCCTTGTATTCCTGGTACGCCTTACCTGAGAAAGAAATGGGGAAAGAGAAGTCCTCGCCGACTCGCAATGTCTAAAATACCGTGGAGGGTTTTGACGGTGCGAGTCCGATATAATCCGTCTTTGCCCCCACGTGGCGGGTATGCGTAGACATTTCCTTACGTAAAAATAGGCCTCCCGCATAAATTGTCTCATAAGGATAATTGCCGTATTTGCCACACCTGGCAAGCTGGTTAGCCACTGCAGTTTATTTTTATTTTTATTCATTATAAGAAAGACGTTGATGGTCATCTCCTGATCTGTTTCCCTCTTTGTTAATTAAATTTATACAATATTAACATCAGATCAGATAAAATAAAAAAAAAAACGAAAACAAACTTGTTAACAGATGAAATAAAAAACACAATGACATTTTCGATTACAAAATCAATCCTGGTCACATAGACAATTTGAATATTATCTAGCCACGGGATAATTGCTGTGTACTGGCAGTGTCAGAGAATTCTGTAACTCAATATTATCCTGTGGGTGTCATAAGAGGCGACAGAAGAAAAAGAAAGCAACTCAATGATAATAATAATGCGGCTACCAAACCACCTGCCAATCATGGGAACTACGGCAAACAACCTCCCTATCTGGCAATCTATGTGGAAGGCCTATATTCTGCAGTGGACTTGTAATAGGCTAAAGAATAAAAAGGAATTTTAACAGTGGTAGAGCCACGTGGCAACTTTTGCTGTTGCACGGATGGGCCGGCTCGAACCGGGGGTAGTACCACGACCTCACAGAAAACCAGCGTGAAGTAGAGGTTTACCTCTGCGTTTCGCTTGGTGAGTGCAGGTGGCCGGAGGCCCTTTTTACTGGAAATGAGGCATTCCATCTTAGTCCTCATGGGTGACAACGCATCTACATTTTGATTTGTAATAGAGGTTAGATGTAGATGTCTATGGGCCGCAGCAACCACTTACCATCAGGTGAACTGTGTGCTCGTTTGTCACCCTATACTATAAAAAAAAAGGAAATTAATAGCGATATTAATTATTTAGAAAAAAGTAGGTAATTTCCCTCTTACAACCCAGAAGACAAAACTGTGGACGATTAGATTAAAATTATACGGATAAATAATTTTCTCGTGTGACTCTGGGTCCGCCTTTCAATTAGAACGATAAATTAAGTTAACTGCGTTTAACGTCCAACGTAGTACTGAATTTTGCAACGCCGTACGGGTGCCCTCGTTAATTGCGCACGTCCGGGGAACCGCTCCACGCATTTGAACAAACACTTTTGTTTACTGAAAATGTGGACATTATTTATTTAGAATAACCAATGAAACTTAATATTAACTATAATATTACACATCATTTTAATTTTGAATTAACTTCTACTTTTGAATTCAAAACTTAATGTTCGTTCATGATTCATGAGATTGTAAATTTTTAATCTGTTCTTGGCCTACGAGCGTTCTTTTCCAGATTTATTTTTACGTGATTTTATAACTACAATTAAATATTTTAAAAACACCCAAAAAGAACCCTACCGCAGCTAACAAAAAAGCTGAAAACCCTGAAATGGCTGAACCCATTTTGATAAACATGTCTAAGAACTACCACTGAAAACCTGCTTTTAAATAAAAACAAACAGAATCCGAATAGGTTCACCCATTTAATAGCTACGATGCCACAAACAGACAGACAGACACACATAGCGTTCAAACATAACACTTTTTGCGTCGGGGTTAAAAAATCCTCTCACTAAAACTCTTGCCTTATCATGGAGGATAATCGATTAAGTATTCAATTTTTTATATTTTTAAAGAAATTACATGGAGTTTATAACAAACTTATTGTTCTCTTATTCAAATAGCATTTTAGTATTTTTCCAATATTTTAAATTGAAATAGCTTTTCTTGTAAATGTTACACACAGCTTTTGATGACATAATATTTATTAACTCAATATCGAAAATTCATAATTTGATTGAATTATGATTGTATTATTAATATACCAATTTATTTCTACGAATGTTTTACATACTTACTGTTGTTATATCTGAAGTACATAAATAAATAACATAAACATACCCATCATCAGATTAGATCACTGTGTCCTTTTATTATTGGAACGTTTTAACTTATACAAAGTTATCGTAAATTAGCAGGCAACAGCTATAATTAGTTGTAAGTACGATTATTGCCTATAAATCACACACAACGTACACATACTGCAATGGCCACGTGCAGGTGACCCCTGCGGTATTATTAATTACTCTTATAAGCCAGCGACGCAGACCGAATGCTTGATGGAGCGTGGAATTAGGTGGTTCGGAATTCCACTAAGTAATACGATATATTCGAGTCACATCCGTAACCATCCATTACACATAAAAAGTACTTTGCCTCGTTAATTCTGACAGATGAAGCTAATACTCCTAAGTATTAGCTTATGCTCTGCAATTATCCCGACTCAATTTCTATTATTTGTTTATTCATCATCATCATCATTACAAACCTTTTTAATAATGACCAAATTTAATAATGAACAAATTGAAGCGTTTGTCTCAGTTTGAGGCAACCACTCGAGAACCTTTCTTTCCCTCCAGTTGTCCAAGCTATATGACCAAGTAGTAACACTTTAGCTTACTGATCCATATCTGTATCCGGCTATGTCAGTTACTCTGGTTCTACTGCGGATATCTTCTTTGCGTCTATCACGCAGAGAAACTGCACCAACTGAGAACGATATAGCTCGTTCCCTGCTTGCGACCTGGAGTATCCTACGACCAGCAGTGAAAAATCATACGACATCTCTGGCAACCCGCACCTCTTTGTTTTCATGTACGTAGTATACGCGACGAAAAGATGTCTCGTCATCACTCGATCGCTGCCCAGTTGAATTGGATCCGTTAATTGACCTCTCGGTTGAAGTTGGATTAATCTAGTCGGACAATTTGTCCTAGGTAAACATACTTGTCAACAATCTGGAGCGTAGTGCTTTCATAAGAACTACCAGCATAGATGTGACATGAATGTTACACGTAAACTTTTGACTTTTAAATGTTCATTTTAACAAAAATTACTTTCGTTTTTCTTTTACTTTGTTTCATTGCTTTTATAAATCAGGAGACACAAGGCATTGCGCGGCCATTACACGCGTATTACGTTTTTCATGAATTCATTTGTAACATGCCTCCCAAGTGACTTATTTAGCGTTGGCTGCTTCGAGAAATTTCATCTGCCACGAAAAATGAATGCAGTGTTTTTTTATATTAATCTAATTGAAGAGAGAATAGAATTTCTACCCTTCGTTGTCTTATAAGATTTGGTTCGCTTTTTTAATGCAAGGCTGGACATCATTTAGCCCAGGAACATTTCAACGACTCAAAATAAGCTTCCAAAAACTAGGATTCTGAATTATCTATTTGTTTTATGCATACCTTATTATATATTGTTAGGAACTCGAAAATATCTTCCCCTAGCAAAGTGTGTTCTAAAGTTTAGTCGTAATCAAAAGTCCACTGCTGAACATAGGCCTCGCCCTTGGATATCTCTTAAGATATTTGCCATGGTTACCACGCTTCGCAGACAGGTTGGCAACCGTAGTTTTTTTATTATTTTGAGTTTTTGTCAGGAAGATTCTGCTCTGCACAGCTGCAGTTTCATTTCCCTCTACCGCCTCTAACAACATCTGCGGTATGATTGCCACTACACAGCGCAAGTAAGCTCTCAAATCCATACAATTACCTTTTTCAGTGTTCATCATATGCCTTGTTGGCGATGCGCTTAAAAATATACTGTCACTTTTCATTTCAAAAGTTATATAAAAAAAATTCGTATTTAAATTATTGCTATTAAATGGTATAAGGCATTCTGAATAATAAGTTAATGTATGTTAAAAGTAAATAGATTCAATATAATTGTTAAACGAAATTTCAGGGTTCGATTCCCCGGTCGAGAGTTAATTCTACTAAAGTGTGCTCATAGATTAATTAAGGGTCATATGTTACATAATATTCCGCTATGCAATACGAATAAAAGTCTTTTATTAAATTATATACTTATTTGAGATAAAAACATACTTTATTCTTGTGATAAGAGATAAGATATATAATAGCTAGATAAAAATAGCATATGTAAACAAATAATGTTTCGTAATGAACAGGGATAGTTGTAATTTAGACAAAGAAAGCACTAGCCTCCTACTGAAATGATTATATGATGATACAGATTGGTCGTTAACGTTGGATGGAATTTAAACAGTGTCTAAATAATGAAAGTGAAAGTTTCAGTAATATGTGTAGAAATAAGTTATAAATGTTTCAGGGTTATTGTGTGTATCAATAAGAACCGTGCTGTGTTAAAAGTGCCTAAATTTGTGCTTAAAGTAGTGAAATAATAATAGATTTATATAAGACAATTAAAGTCATATTAAAGTGTATTAATAATGCCTTTAATTTGTAAATTAAACTATTGTATTAGTAAAGATATACATGTTGGTTAATAAAGATTGTTGTTTAGACCACGTGTGTCAGATATTTAAGATTTATATCTTTGAAAATGTTCTGTAAAATAGATGTATTTTGTTGAATATCTTAATATGTTTCTATGTGATAACGATGTAATGTATAACATAATGATAAGAATTTGTATATATTTCTTATGAATAAAATTGTTTAACCATATGTTTTAAAGAAATAAAGATATGGGGTAAAATACAATGTTTTAAAGAAAAAAGAAACAAAGATATGGGGTGCAATGATGAAAATCAATGTTAAAATATATCGAAATGGCACGCGGCGCGCGGTTCTTTTTCGCGTATAGCTCGCGTACTAGGATAGTAAACTGGTAATTTGGAAATTCGTTCAGGACTAGCTACCAGTTTTATAGTTTAAATCAAGAGAGAACATCAGTAGGGAAAGTGATATGAAATGTAGTGAGACTTTCAACTTTGAAAACTTATGGGGAAATTACGATGATAAAATTGATGTTTCGTTTCTTACCGCACCTGCTAAATACACAGTCCACTATACCGACGTCAAGACCGGGACCACTCCATAGGGACCACTCTTAGTCGTCTAACCTTTCTTTTAAGAAAGGGCGACAGACGTCGTTGTGTGGCACTCCTTCTCAAGGGTCACGCCCACCTCGTTGTTCCCGAAACCTACGTGGTGTGTAAGTTTCTTGGGGTAGAAGGTCACGGACCGATTGACCCCTGTCTGTCGGACCCCCTCAGTTGAAGGATTGATGCCGAGCGACTGGCTCCGACCCTTTCAGGTCTTCCCCAAGGAATACTACAAAGCACAGTCTTGAGCCACTTCCATCTATCGAGTTTCTTCATCTCTTACCAGATCTTCATCCCATATTTTGGAAGCCCGCTCTACAGTTTATTTACCGATACGAGACTGCAACAAGAGAATTTTTCTTCTAATGAAAATCGCTGGGTACAAATTTTCTTAAAATACTAAGAATTACGTTAACTTTTTTTTATAGAAAAATAAACACCTTATTTGTATGTATACATTTTTTTTATAGGATAAGGGTGACAAACGAGCACACAGTCCACCTGATGGTAAGTGGCCGCTGCTGCCCATAGACATCTACATTTATCATCGTTTGCGAATCAAAATGCAGATGCGTTGTCACCCGTGAGGACTAAGATAGAATGCCTCATTTCCAGTAAAAAGGGCCTCCGGCCACCTGCACTCACCAAGCAAAACGTAGAGGTAAACCTCTACTTCATGCTGGTATTCTGTGAGGTCGTGGTACCACCCCGGTTCGAGCCGGCCCATCGTTAGAGAGGGTTCGATATCGAACTGTACAAGAATATAATAAAGTATATAGACCATTTGCTATAACGTTATATTTTGCGATAATCTGTGAAGTTTATATGTATGAAGACATCCGTCATCCAACCAATGTCGCGACGCAATTAGCAGAATTCCAGGTTAGTGCACATGCATTCCTTCACATCCTTCCCGTCGCCCGAAATTGGGGGCATTTGCAGTTTTCGCGGAATAATAAATCCGTTCCGCGGAAAAATAATGTTCATCCAATATTCATTGTTTGCTAATTTAAAGAACGATCTGTATAATGGTCTCTAAACGATTTTATAGTTTTAATTCCTCACTTTCAGAGACGTTAACCCTACATTGGTAATGCTGCCACATATGGCCAGACCTGAATTTGAATTAGGTCGTGTGAATATACACCGCCTTTTTCTCGGTTGCTACTTTTTTTCTTTAGGTAGCAGTTGGCATTTAAATCAGGAAAATGGTGAACCTAGTCTAGTTTCTGTTAACAGTCTTATATTCTAGTTTAATTTCTATTTGGGAAGACATTTCATATGATCAGGTGAGTCCCGAAGCGCATAGCGTGTGAAAAAAAAAAACCGTTTCTGGTCGTTCCTTTACGCCAGGCGGCCAGCGAAGCAAACCGGATATTCACTTATCTGTATTGGCTCTATCGATGTTCTGAAGATGTCTATTCCACTCATGCAAATGGCATAGTGTTTACAATATACAGAGCCAGTAATAAAATACACAAGAATAACAACTGTCGAACAAAAAATAATTTCTGGTCTGATTTATGCTCCCCGTACTTCAGTCTGATGTCAGCTAGAGAAAATAAACAGTACCTACAATATAACAGTCGAGTTTAATAATACGCAGAGAACAAGTTAAAACTCTTAACTCTTATCAAGATTTACGATACGCGTTGGTTCTACGCTAATTGTACCTTGAGTCTCTTTACATCATAATATGTTTAGAACTTCTTAAGTCCCACGCCGTGAAATGTTTTGTTTGAAACAGAAACAGAAACAGAAACAGAAACTTTTTTATTCAATATAGATTATAAATAATACTTATTGAAAGACACTCTTTTGTATAATTACCACTGGTTCGAAAAAAAAACCTCTGTCCTGGGAAGAACCAGCAAGAAACCCAGCGGGACTTTTTTTTTTAAATAACAGCTTACAATCATGTATGTTACACAAATTAACAACACAACAAATTAGAAATAGCTTGGGAGCGATCACCTCACTTCCAGGGGTTATTATCATCTATAAATTCTTTAATATTTTAATAACCCTTTTTATACAAACTTAGTTTAATAAAGTTTTTGAACTTTGAGCAGGTCAAATTTTGTATATTTTCTGGAATTTTGTTGTAAAAGCGTATACATCGCCCCAAGAATGAATTACTGACTCGATGGAGTCGAGTAACTGGTACTACTAGCTTGTATCTGTTCCTAGTATTTACAGAATGAATATCACTTATTTTTGTAAAACTACTTTTATTTTTGTGTACGTACATTACATTTTCATAAATGTATTGAGAGGCCAAAGTTAATATATTAATTTCCTTAAATTTTTGTCGCAGCGACTCTTTAGGCTTTAAATCATAAATTGCTCTTATGGCCCTCTTCTGTAAAACAAATATAATTTCAGTGTCAGCTGCGTGTCCCCATAGCAAAATACCATACGACATTATGCTATGGAAATAGCTAAAGTAAACTAGTCTAGCTGTTTCAACACTAGTTAGACTTCTAATCTTTTTTACGGCATATGCTGCAGAACTAAGTCTGCTTGCTAGTTTTGATATATGGGGGCTCCATTGAAGCTTCGCGTCTAGTGTGATTCCAAGAAAAATGGTGGTATCTACAAGACTCAGTTTCTCCCCATTTAAAATTACATTAGTATTTCATTGTTTGACATTTGGAGTCATAAATTTTATACATTTCGTTTTAGTGCCATTTAAATGCAAATTATTAACATTGAACCAATTTACTAATTTAGATATAGCATTATTTACTTCGTCATAGTTTATATTGTTCGTAGCATACACCTAATAAGTAACTTCAAAGGTTGTTTACATAAAAAGCCTTTGAATATAAATCATATTTAATACATCTTGGATCTTTAAAATTTGTATGTCAATAAAATAAAAACATTTTTTATTCAATTTAGATTTTAAATAATATTTATTGAAAGTCAATCTTATGTTTAATTTTACACTGAGTCGGAAATACCTTAGTCCTGGAAAGAACCAACAAGTAACCCAGCGGGACCTTTTTTTTAAAAACCGGCTAAGTGCGAGTAAGACTCGCGCACGAAGGGTTCCGTACCATTGTACAAGACTTAATACTATAGAGGTAAAAACACGTTTCTAGTAGGGGAGTCCCATTTAATTTTATTTTTTATTATTTATTGTTATAGCGGCAACAGAAATAAAATTTCTGTGAAAATTTCAACAGTCTACCTGTTACGGATCATGAGATACAGCCCGCTGACAGACAGACGGACGGACTTAGTAATAGGGTCCCGTTGGCTACCCTTCGGGTACGGAACCCTAAAAAGGAACAGTTTATTATTATTTCAATAATAAACAATACAAAACTAATTAGAAATAGCACGGTAGCGATCACCTCATTCCCAGGGGTTATTATCATCCATATTTTAATATTCATAAACTTTTATCTCCAGTTTCAATTAATAACAAAATAATGGAATTATTTTGTATCAGATTTTATTTAGACATTGTTCTTATTTATGTCTAAATGTATTATGGTTTAACATCTTATTCGTGGCCACAGACTTTCATTCAACTGTCACAGCAGTGTGAATAATAACATAGTCAACTAGCATAGCTGCAAAGAAATAACATAACTCTTTAAAATTGAAACACTAATATTTCTATCTTCAATTTGCAGTTTAGTGACGTGTACTAAAATGTTATTACCAATATAGTTACCTAGCTTTATATCTCACAACAAACTGAAATTGGTCTCTAAAACACGTATTTCACCAAAGCGAAGTTTTATGTGTTTGGGCAAATCAGTTAGAAACTAAAACAGTAAATTAGATAACACTCGATCTTTGATGCCTTGTAAAGACAATTAAATAATTTTCGCGTTAGGCAACGCTATTAATTATCCACAAACACGACCCGAAAATTTAATATTAACCGATAATGATATAAAATAGTAATAATCTGTAAATAAAAGTCGATTATGAAAAAAAAACCGGCCAAGTGCGAGTCGGACTCGCGCACCGAGGGTTCCGAACAAATCCGTAGGTATATAAGTTTAAAATTATTAAAAATATTTTTATTATATGATGTAAATAAAAATTTTTGCTTTTCGCAATTTTTCCATTATCTGTACTATAAAACGTTGCTTCGTACCAAATTTCAAGATTCTGAGTTCACGGGAAGTACCCTGTAGGTTTTAATTCCCTTGCGAATGTCGAAAATTTGCGGCATAAATGGCTGTATCTTTTGATTGAGTTGGCTTAGAAACTCTAAGAAACAGTAGACTTCAGCATTTGACATAAATTTCAGCTTGATACCTCCACGCGTTCCTGAGAAAACGGATGTTGACAGACAGACAGACAGACAGACGGACAACAAAGTGGTCCTATAAGGTTTCCGTTTTTTCCTTTTGAGGTACGGAACCATAAAAAGCAACAAAAAAACTTTAAACTTTAAAACGAAATAAAAGTATTTACAGTTTAGAATGTTTTGAAACCGTAAAGGGAGAATATAAATGAAAATTTTACTGCATATTCTATATATATACAGGTTTAGTTTTCAAAAATTAGCCAAATTTAACTTAAGTAACAACCTATTTCAGACTCTCTAACAAAGTCTCTAACAAAGCTGAAACCTAATTATGGCAAATTGTTAACTCTAAAAGTACTATTTGTATTATTTAGTATTATTTTGTACTATTTTTATTATTTACTATTTTTTTTTAAGCTCGCATCCTTTTATGTTAACTCGACTATATTACTCAAATCGTTTAAGGATTCATTCTGTTATATCTTATTGATAAATTTTATACTCTACCACCTTATACAAAAAATCAAGTCACTATTAATTAGCAACTGCCGAAGTGATATTATCGTTGTTCGTATTACTTAAGTCTAACGTAAACAAATTATTAGTTCTGTTACACTGTGTAGCTTTAAAGTACTATAAATTTAACACAATTTGGTACATATTTGATTTTGATTAATGGCTGCAAATAATTTGAACTGTTATTATCAGAATGTTCGTGGTCTTAGGACTAAATGTCTTGAATTACGACTAAATATTTTGACGAACGATTACGACATTATAATTATGACAGAATCATGGCTACACAGTGGAATTTTTGATGGTGAGTTATGCGACGATAGGTATGACGTGTTCAGGGCTGACAGAGATTTGCGTAATAGTGGTAAAAGTACTGGTGGTGGAGTATTAATACTGACACGACGTACACTCGGTGCCATGTATCGTGACCTCGGCGTATGCGGTCTTACTGAGCTATTGTGGATTACTATTCCTTCACGCGCGTGCGCTTCAAATTCCAACTTACATATTTGTGTGGCATATATTGCCCCTGATCCTCATCAAATGCCATCGGATCTCGTTTTTATTAAACAAAAAATTAATAGTATTATCGAGCTTTCTCCAAATGATAATTTTGTAGTATTAGGAGATTTCAACTTGCCGTTCATTTCTTGGAACCCAAACGGATATACAGCTTTGAAAAAAGGGCCTACTGAGGTACAAGAAGCGAGTATTCAGCTGATGGAAACACTAACATTTCACGGGTTAAGACAATTTAATACTTTAAAAAATCATGCTGGTAACACATTAGATCTTGCATTCTCTAATCTACCTCTGAATATCATCCCTGCGGCTGCGCCGCTACTCAAGGAGGACCACGCACATCCTTCTTTTTGCTTCATAGTTTTGGATTTAAACATTACTCCTCTACGGGAAACAGCTGCGCCGAGGCGAAATTTCAGGAGGGCTGATTATGAAAAAATTAATACATATCTTTTAGAACAGGACTGGAGGTCTCTTTTATGTACAGGCACTGTAGACGAAGCTACAAATACCTTTTATAACATACTGGATATTTGTGTTCGTTTACATGTGCCTTTTAGTTATAACACAGGGAAGCGATCATATCCTAAATGGTACACACCTGCTTTAATAAAAATAATTAAGGAGAAAACCATAGCTCACACACGTTGGAAAAAATTCAGGAATAGATTAGATTACGATGAGTTTTCGTTACTCCGAGCAAGAGAACACCGTGTTCAGAGAGAATGCTTTAATAAATTTACGTCAAGTTGTGAAAATAGCATCAAAACACATCCTAAAACATTCTGGACTTTCGTCAAAGCCATTCGGGGTGGGTCAGGATACCCTAAGAAAATGTCTTTGAAAGATACAGAGTACACCGATGGTATAGACATATGCAATGCTTTCAACTCATTCTTCAAGAGTGTATTTGGTGTTCCTAGTAATAACTACATATATCCACATACGGAATCGTTGTGTACTGACACCGTTTCTAATGTACAGACAAACGATGCAATAATTGAAAAAATGTTGAAAACATTGGACACGAACAAAGGTGCCGGTAGTGATGGGTTACCTTCTTTTTTTTGGTCACGATGCGCTAAATCACTTGCTCTCCCCTTGACTATTATATTTAATCGCTCTCTGCGTGAAGGGATATTTCCGCATCAATGGAAGTGTGCACACATAGTCCCTGTACACAAGAAGGGATCACGTACAGAAATAAATAATTATAGAGGCATTTCTATTTTGAACACCGCGGCTAAAATCCTTGAACGAGTAGTATATAACGTAATTTACTCCACGCTTTCACGTGCCTTCCCTGAGCAGCAACATGGTTTTTTAGAAAGGCGATCCACCACTACGAACCTGGCAAGTTTTTCTTCTTTTGTCCTTGAAAATATGGATCAAGGTGGGCAGGTTGATGTGATCTACACTGATTTTGAAAAAGCTTTCGATCGTGTGGATCACATGATCCTGCTCAACAAATTACAAATATTAGGGATTCACGGTGACTTGCTCCGGTGGACTGAATCATATCTCACAAACCGCTCACAAGCAGTCGTGATAGGTGGTTTCCGTTCGAGCTACATAAACATACCTACAGATGTTCCTCAGGGCTCTCACTTAGGTCCACTTTTTTACAATGCCTACCTATATGACATTGGTTCGTGCATTGTACACACAAATTACCTCACGTATGCAGATGATAAGAAGATTTTTTGTAAAATTAACACCATACATGACTGCCTATTGATACAAAAGGACCTGGACCGTTTATTTGAATATTACAAAATAAATAATATAACTGTTAATGCAAGCAAGTGCGAATGTATTAGTTTTACACGGAAATCTAAGCCAATTCTAAATAAATATCACTTTGACGGATTAGAAATCAGCCGAAAAGTAAGTGTTAGGGATTTAGGCGTAAATTTTGATCATAAAATGATACTATCCGAACACATTGATTACGTTATCAGTAAAGCCTATAAAAATCTTGGTTTTGTTCTTCGCATCTGTAAACCATTCTCGAATATTAATGCAATTAAAATGGTTTATTTTGCGTATGTCAGAAGTGTTTTGGAATATGCTAGTTCGATATGGTCTCCACAGTACAATGTCTACAAAAGCCGCCTTGAGCGTATTCAAAAAATATTTGTTAATCACCTTAACTTTCGCTGTCGGAATAAAATCGATACTTACACAGACAGTTGCACTGAGCACGATCTCTTATCCTTGGAACACAGGCGCATTTTGCTTGACATGGCTTTGTTATATGATATAATAAACAGTAATATTGACTGTCCATATCTTGTCTCAAGAATCACCTTTCGTACTCCAAAATTCCGCACCCGCAATACTACATTGTTACAGACTCCCTGACATCATTCAAACTACTGTCGAAACAATATTCTTTCGCGGCTTGCTCGTACATATAATGAACAATTTGGACACATTGACCTCTTTGCGAAATCTAAACTTACGTTTAAAGATTACATCAAGAAAACTTTTAAGAAATAGAGCAGTTGAAGTTAAAATCACATACAATCATATATTCTCTCATCTATTTTTTCTATATGTATTTTTGAGGCTACTAATATAAATATAAGTACTTAAGTTATTTTATTTAATATATATTATAATTAATTATTTGTATTATGTTTATATATTTAAGCATTTAATATGTATATATACATAAGTAAATATATATATATATATATATATATATATATATATATATATATATATATATAAAGGTAATGTAATATATCATTCTACCTGACTATCTCTCCTGATCTGTAAACTTATGACCACCTTCATTACATTGAATTGCTTATAATTTTGCTTATAATTTATCTATTAGATTGTTCTTCTTTCCTTTTCTTCTAACAACAATACACCTACCATCAAGCAATATAAGGGAAACCTGTTATTGGCCATACTTTTAGTTTATTACATTAATGTTAATATTTTCTATATACGCTGTTGGTTTTCTAAATAAATAAATAAATAAAGAGAGAATAAATTATTTATTATTATTATTATTGGTTAAATAGATGGAAGTTAAAATAAAATCCAACTATTGTACCTTGAATGTGTATCCGTATATATTGTACGAAGTAAAGATGAATCACTTTATTATTCGGCACTATTTTGAGGCAAAGTAGAAATTATTCATCCACGATTTACATTCACAACGGGTCTAATGAAATTTCGTTTGCCTAAAAATTCATAAGCTGGAGGCGGAGGGCTACTAGGCTAACAATTTTCGGGCATAAATTTGTAAATTATGTTCCAAATTAATAAAATTAAACAATAACAAAATTCAACAGAGTCAAAATTAAACATAATATATAATTAGTTTCCTGATCTGAATATAAGTTCTTTTTCTTTATCCAATCAATGCTAAGAAAATAAAACTTTATTTTAGATTACAATGATCCATTATATACTCATGAACAAATTTACGAGAATGCAAAAACAACGTGTGTATGTAACAAAATACCATGGACATTTGTGACAATTAAGTTTATTCATTTGGAATTGGCTGATTATTCGTTAATTTTTATAGCAAATGTCGAAAAAACAAAATATCAAATGACAAAAATTAACCCAATTAAGAAAAAAATATTACAGGAAGAAACATTTTTGTACTTAATATTTCATTCATATTTGCATAAATGCTTAGGAAAGCCTATAACATGGACTATGATCAGTACTTAGTGTCGCCTATTTATAGTGTCTTAGTGTTGAGCTACCTCCAATCTCCTTGGCACACTCCTAATGAAGTAAGTTATCAATAAAATCTTGAGAGATTGTGTTCCATTGTTCCTATAATACATTTTTATGATCTCTCAAGTTAGAGGGGCAGACTTACTTTTTTAATATGTCTACTTCCAAGCTTATCCCATACATGCTTTATGGGGTTTAAGTTGGCGTGCTAGTTAGTTACCCTATAGCATTGATTTCAACGTCTCGAAGGTATTCGACAACTACGGCTACAGTATCGGGCATGCATTATCATGCATAAAAAAAATATATCGCCTATAAAAGGGGAAAATGGCACTTAAATTTTTTCCAAAATCTCGGCTATACGAGTGTCATGTGTCGTGCTTCTGTTAGTGACCCATTTTCAGTGACGCGGAGTTCCTACCTGCTTCCTGCTCCCATACAAATACCTCCCCATATCATAACTAACCCTCCAACATATGCCGCTTTTTCAATGATGTTGCACTGAGATTACCTCTCTTCCAGGGGTCTTCACACTTTAGTCTTTCCATCATCTAGCTTCAAGCAAAATCTAGACTCATCGGTGAATAGAACTTGACTTATAGCTTCGTCATTCAAATTATCGTGATTGCGAGCAAAATTCACGTATACTGTTCGGTCTGCCGATACCTCTTGATAACTCGATGTACCACATATTTTGATACACGTAATGTTTGAACCAGGTTGGTAGTTCAAATTATTCAATCAAGTTTCAATTAAAGTAATAGCCCTAGCAACTTGAGTAGCGTTTAGATCTGGCATTCTCAGTTTATTTGCAGTAATAATTTACAATTAACACGGCAGTTAAACGCTTTGTTTTGTTTTAAGGAAAATTTTTACACAAAATCTAAATTCAAACTCAAATTCAAAACTTGGCAAAATATTTTTGCAGCAACTCAATATTAAACAATAATTACATAAAACAAATAATTAAAAAAAATCATTTCAAATTCTTTTTTTAAATAGCTTTTACTAATGTTTGTGGCCAGTACGCAATATAATTACAACAGGGGAATTAATTTTTTTTGCATTCCTATAAATTTGTCGATGAAAGTATTCTAATTAGAACAAAATAATTGACTATAGAAACTAAAATGTAAATAAGTATCCTAAAATATAATTAAGTAGCTTAAAAATAAAAATATGTAATTTAAAAAATATGAAATAGTGTGCTCGCTGAAATGAAAAAAGGTTCTCGAGTGTCAGCCTCGGACTAGTAAGCAAGGTGTAGGAAGTAGCTCGAAGACATGTAAGAAGTCGATAGATGCTGTGGCTCAGGACCGTGCTTTGCAGCATTCCTTACTTGTTGGTGCAATACTCTATAAAAAAACAATCAGTATCGAGGTTTCTAGCAATCACTTGTAGATAAAAAATTGTGCAAACTCGCGCTCCCTGCATCTGGGATAATTCATTTTTGATTAATCATTCTTTTTTTTTTAAATAAACGTTACCCCCACACTAGGATTTTCTCCTGTATCGTGGAGGCAGTTTACAAACACAAATTGCACAAGGACAAACATCCAGACCCGGAACAATTATTTGTAGGCCATACAAATACTTGTTCCGTGCGGGATTCGAACCCGCGCCCCCCAGTGTCATTGTTTATTATTGATTAAATTATTAACTATTGATTTAATATTGACACTGAATTTTAATAAATTATTAAATTAAAATTTTATAAATCTTTTATTCCCTGATTTACTTTAAGAAAGTACTATGTATTCGACATTTTTTTTATATCTAAAATTATAATACTTTAGGATTGAACAAGATTGTTAATTATAATTTGCATGACATATGATAATTTAAACGTACACATTTAAACAAATGAAGAATTTCTGGATTAATTCATTGATTTATTGATTGCGCATAACTATTAAATACTAAATTTTCATGATATTACAGCTATCAGCCTTAAGCATTTACAGCTTCGTCGGCCTACACTTCATTAGCAGTAGTAGAGAGAATTTGTAGTAATAGGTATGCTGTCAGTTACGTAATACTAGACGTCTTGAACCTATGACGCTGCATCCTCTCTCCAATCTAGATACTTAACATCTGATATATACATATAAGAGATGAATATATCCAGCTTTAATTTCATACTAACGCATAGTACAAAGTCGAAAATTATCAAAACTCGCCGTCACCGTCGATATGAGTCCAATAATTTGTCAATATTGGATACGCTTCGTGAAAACTCTCGTGTCACTTCATCACTTTTGACATGTATATATACACCTTGTACACTAGCTTCAAACGGCTTATCCATTTTTAAAGCCACGTGCAGAAGGTTTTTCCACGATTACTCCTACCACTTCCAAAGACACAAGTCGTGACTTGCGCTTGTGAGCTCTGTATCGCTAATTATTGTCAACCCAGATAGGTTGCTATCGATGAATAAAGCTACATATGAGATATAAAATTCAAGATAAATATTAAGGTCGTTAAATCGAATAATGATGTCGAAGTCATAATACATAATCCGTGGATATGAAAAAATAACTTACTAAACATCAAAACCGATTAAAGAAACAAAACTTATATTTAAACTTATTTAAAGAACTAAAGTGACAAACGAACCTAAAGACCATCCGATGGTAAGTGGCTACTGCAGTCCATGGACGCCTGCAGCAAACTCAAAACAAAGAAGGCTACAGAAGATTTGTCACCACCGAGGACTGTGATGGAACGCTTCACAGCCTGTAATCATGCTGACTCTATGCCGTTTAGACCGGTACATTGAACATTAAAAATCTGAATGCTAATGTGTTTATAAATGGGGAAGAGCTGAGCCCTGTTGACTACACTGTTTTGCTTGTCATCACTCTTCACCCAAAGCTTCAGTCGGACCCCAAATATCCAAACTAGCAACCAATGTAAGCGCTGCAGCTTATGCTTTTTTGTAGGATAGGGTGACAAATGAGTACACAGCCCACCTGATGGTAAGTGGTTGCTGTGACCCGTAGACATCCACATCTACCCTCAATAAAGAATCAAAATGCAGATGCGTTGTCACCTGTGAGAACTCAGATGGAATGCCTCATTTCCAGTAAAAAGGGCCTCCGGCCACCTGCACTCACCATACGAAACACAGCAGTGTTAAGCTGCTATTTTACGCTGGTATTCTGTGAGAGCGTGGTCCTTCCCCGGTCGAGCTGACCGATTCGTGCTACAACAGAACTACCGGCACTCGCAAAGTAAACATTTCACGTACATTGTTCGTAAATAATTATTAAAAAGTGGTGTCTAGGTGCTCTGATGTGTTTGTGACGTGTACCGGGATAAAGCTCGTTAAGTGCTCTATCTCTTGGTATAATAACATCGCATAATTATCAAGAATGCAGTAAGTAATAAGCAAATTCGTTAAATTATAATTTTTGCACACGGCACTACCCTGACCTACGACAACCCGCTGAGTGCCCGCTGTTGTGACGTAGCTACTGTGTTGTTGTGACTACTGGCCGCTCCTTGTCAATCGACCGCCACAGCCGTATCGCTCCTGCGTTGCGTTGCTTTGCTCTTGTATAGTGTAAGGCGCTGAGAAACTTTAACAAGCACCGATATGGATGTTAACGTTATTTGTGGCGGCTGTAAGATGATTATTAAGGATAAATGCTTTGTCTTTTGCGGCTTGGGCCAGTGAGTCATCCTCCCAGTGCAGAGATGGTAGTGATGGCTTACAGAAATTCCCTTGGACAGCCTTGGCGAGAGACCAGAATGCACGGGTTCCCGAAGGAAGGCGAACTAGTTTCTCGCCAATTCTGTCTATGTGTTCTGACTTTGCCTTGGCAATAACTCTTTTGAAGGACCTGGAGGCGAAGTTATACTTCTTTTTAAGTGTGCTGGTGTTTACATCCCGAGTCGCCGAAGCCGCAGCCCAGGCTTGATAACACTCCTGATTACTGCGTATTGCAGTCTTACAGGAGCGACCAAACCAAGGCTGAGATCTGCCTCCGATGGGTACCACAGATGATGGAATAAATAGTTCCATTCACTGTAGCGCTACATTAGTGACAGAGTCAACAACAGCGCTGGGATCATCCGGCGAGAAGCAAACCCGCCTCCATGGGTAGGATGCAAAGAAAGACCGCATTCCGTCCCAATCCGCCGACCTGTAATGCCAAACACGGCGGCAACCTGCAGAATGCCACCGCGAGGGGAGCGTGAGTGGCACCACACTCCGGATCAGACAATGGGCTGAAGAGCCGAGAGAGGCATTGACGGAAACCTGATATCCGTCCGGATGAGAGGTCAGCAGAATGTCCAACAGGGAAGGTGTATGATCCTCCACACCTGGAATCTACGTAAGCGAAATAACCAGTTGTGTCAGACTATATTCCAAGGCAAAGTCATAAACAGATCTCCCCGCATGACCGGTTAAACGTGAACCGAGCCATTCGGCGTGGTCACGATCGCTGCGGATGGACGTTGTTATAAGGAATCTGTAGCCTTTTGGACGTGGTCGATGAGTCGGTCTGTTTCGGCATTACCGCTATGGGACCTATAGAGGCATCCGTAGACGCACGGATGGACGTCGCTGTCTACACGTAGCCAAAGGATGGACAGCTCCGAACCTTCAACACTGCCGAGGCGTCGAGAATAGATGTCTTCTCTGACATACACGCAAATTCCAGCCCGAGGCACAAAGGAGTGCTCTAATTTGTACCCCGGGTAGGAGAGATACGAAGTATCAGCCGGAGAGGACACCTGCGTCTCGGTCAGAAAGAGCAAGGCCGGCTTCGCCGTCTCGAGATGGTAGTGGACGGCGTTTAGGTTCGAGTAAAGTCCCCTGATGTTGCAGAAATTCACGGATGGCGTGGCAGGGGTCGCCTTGGTATTGTTACTCAGTTTGCCCCGAGCAGTTATTTTTTTGAGCGGAATTTAGCCCCCCCCCCTCCCCCCAGAATACGCGTGGCAGCCTGAGAACCCACGCTCAGGAGTGGAATAACATGGTAGTGGATGCTCAGCGAGGGATTCGTCAGGGGTACTGGTACCCTCCTGGGGTAGTCTTACGTGTAATTCCGTTACCATGTTGGAGGGGGGGGGGGGGAATTGGGCCTTGGGCCACGTGGTACCAATTCGGCTCGAGCCGGCCCATACATGCATTAGCAAAAACTGCCGCGTGGCTCTACCACTGTTACTATAAGGTTATGTTCTATTAGAGCCAGTTTGTATATTATAATAGGTACTCGTAATCGACTTAGCTTTATCCTACTTTTAGTACTACTAATTACTTAAGAGTAATAATTAACTAAATTATTGTACAATTACAAAAATATAATAAAACTGAAAACAATAATAAGAAAAAACATTAACACAAGTAAAAGGAAAAGTTAGGTCTACTACAATGTGCGTGCATAATTATTAATCAGTCTTTTTATAATCAGTGTAGTATTACTAATGCTTTTATTAATCGCTTTATATTAGCTTAATTTGACAAATATAATAAAATATTACGAGGTAGATTCGCGCTGCAGTTAAAATACTAAGCTTGTAGCACGGCTGAGTCGGCTTGACCGGGGAAGGACCACGGAAGAACCATTGTCACTGAATAGCAGCTAAATGTTAGCCAGCTAACCGGCGGCACGGTGGCGTCGCTATTCCCTGCCCCGTATTGAGGATGGATATATGTAAATATCTATGGACCACAGCATCCACAAATTTTTTTTGGTGACCTTTATTCTGTAAAAAATCTTATTCAATTATCACTTACTTAGACATCTGAACAATCTGAAATTTTGGAGACGCATTATGAATCGATTATAAATCAACAAGTTCTTGAAAACTTAGTATCCGGACTAGGATCAACACAGTTCAAGATCAATGTACGATGTTTTAGTTTTCTTTAACCTCAAATATTATTAACCTTTTAAGCTGCGCATTCGTCTGCGTGGGCTTCTTTTTAGGACCATCATAACTACTTCGTGGCAAAACCACCAAATACGCACCCTTGTGGAGTCACCTTAGTGTCTGTGTCTCATGTCTGTCTCTCACAGTAGTTTTCTCAGAGACGTTTTGACGAAGATGATTGAAAAGTGACATAGTTGCCAGAAGTGAGTTTTCAGAATTGCATTCATATGCAGAATTGCGTTATGTATCCTCATGAAGGGATGAAGACGGCTCCGTGGCGCAGTGGCTTAGCATTGAGTTGCGGTACTGAGAGCTGTGGGTTCGAATTCCGCAAAATCTGTTTTTTATATGATTTACAAATAATTGTTCCGGGTCTGGATAACAATTTATGTTTGTAAACTGCGTCCACGTTACTGAAGAAACTCTTATTGCGAAGGTTTTAAATAAAAAAAGCGAATTATTGTCTTCAAATCGGAATTGGGTAATTTAATTTTTCTTTTTACATTTACATAAAATTAAAATATATATGAACATAGGCCTTCCTCAAGGAATGCCACAAAGCACGGTCCTAAGCTATCTGCATCCAGTGACTTCCTGCATGTCATACCAGGTCTTCACTCCATCTAGTGGGGGGTCGCCCTACACTTAACCTACCACTACGAGGCTGCCACTCGAGAACCTTTTTCCCTATCAGATGCCGGTTCTTCGAGCTGTATGGGTGGTCCATTGCCAATGTTCAGCAGTGGACTTATGAAGGGCTGTAACCATGACGATGAAAATATATTTAGTTTTGATAAAACAATTTTGACTTTCATGGTCTTCTTTTATTTTTTAAGGTATGAAATAAGCATACGATACCAGTTTGTTTTCTTGTATTTAATATGCAGTAAGTAATATAACGTCAGGCAATTATAATTTGCGAAGGGGGATTCCTTTGTTAAATCGCAAAATATTATGGGAATAGTATTAATAGCCAACATTATCGCAGAATGCGAATAAAACGATATTATTAAGCTCTTCGCGGTCACTAATCTATCTGTTTTATTAACTCTCGACGAAAACAGAGGCGTGTTTCATGTTTGCAGTGTGTATCTGTGTGTCTGTCTACGGCATCATACCTCCCGACCGGGTGAACCGATTTTGATTAAGTTTGTTTTCCTTTGAAAGGTGTCTTAATGGAAACTGTTTTAACTATGTGTCAAGAAAATCTGTTCAGCCGTTTGCAGATCATCAGCTTTTATGTTTCGGGGGTTCTTAAATTTTTTTATTTAAGATATGTTCATAACTGCATAGTGTTGTCATTTTATATAAGATATATTGTTATTTGTATATTGTATACATAGCTTGCTCGGCAGTGAAGAAAAACAATCTGAAGATACCTACTTAGAAATGAAAATATTTCTAAGTTGTGTGAGGTGCGACAATACGCACTGGAGCAAAGCTGCGGACTAATTTCTCAAGAGGTTTGTTAGAAATTAGAGGAGGTCTGTGCTCAGTTAGATCGAAAATTTCTACTCACTTTATTAATCTAAACTGTTTTATAGAGGTAAATATGATTAATTGAAATACGGCTATAATATATATATTAAAACAGAGACATACAAATAACGAAATAGGAATAACATGTTGAATAACCGGAATAGATCTGTTTTTCGTTCTGCTATGCAACAAATTTAAAGCTCTATAATCCGACGCTTTAAATGGAAAATGCCCACCGTCGCATTCGTTTCAAGTTAATTAAACATTTCATATTAGGCACTTGGCATGCTCAAATAAACTATGAATATTTGGCACGTGACTTAGCAAAGCATTACCTTAATAAGCAGAAGCGATTAGATTTGATTTATGGGGGCACTATGTTAATAAAGTCAAAAATTAAATATGAAACAAACTTACCGTTACGATTACAGTCAAAAGTTCACTGTCGAACATAGGCTGCCTCCCCCATAAATTTCCTTACACAAGGGATATTTGCGTTTGTTAGTTAGTCGGGTTGACAAACATTTTTATTTTTAGTTGTTATTAGGAAGACGCTGCTTACCGTGCCCTGCCTTGTTTTCCAGGCTCTTTATATTGTTCCCTCTTTATACGAGACGATAACCTGTGCCAGATTTAAATAAGGAATATTTTGATTAAAATATATCGAACGGAGTAGCAATAAAAGTTCTGAAAATATAGATCGTCTGCACACACATAGACAGCTTTAGATGGCTCAGCGCCATATAATTTTTTGACATTTTCCGTCCTCGTCTCTTACCCACCCACAGACATAAGATGATGCGTTATAAAATATATAGTGTTGAAACAGCCAAGTCACGACTTGGAAGATATGATATACGAATAAATCAAATATCGATTTGAAACGTCTCAGAATGCTTAGTAATTGTATCATGTTAGTAACGCTTACAGCTTAGAATAATGAACATTGTAATATATCTCTCATGCCTTACCATTTATGTGGCGGAAATTGAAAGTAATAACATAATTTCAATGTGTGTTCTCGTATAGTTAAATATATAATACTTTGAGCACAGAAGGAGTGAATATCTAATTGCACAAAGTTTGGTTATAATATAAAAATACTGTTATAACAATAATATAATGCCTCACACCCAAATCATTCCTGAACTCAGTCGATTGTGTAACTCTAGTTACATTCGTATAAAACAAATTGCAATTGCGTAGTAATGCCTTCTACCGGCAAATGATTCCCACCAGTCACACAACCGCAAAGAACATTAGTTGAAAGTTTTTCATCTGCAATTTTAATTGAGTATAGATGTAGATGTCTATAGGCCACAGCATCCACTTAGGTACACGTCCATCAGGTCGACCATGTGTTCATTTGTCACCCTTATTCTATGTAAAATAAGAAACAGTAACTCGTATGATTCTCATTGTCCTAAATATGAACGACTTTCTTTCTTATATTGAAAAAGGCGCTTGAAAACAAGTTTTAATTAGCGTACTTACCTCAGAGAATCATTGAATTTTAAAACCATGTATTTTCTAACGACACGCTGATACCTGCAACGAGGAAGTTCCGTAAACTCCATTATTCTACAAGTCGTAACTTCTCCAGTTCTCCAAACTTGTGCATACTTAGATGCCAGTGAAACATGTTTTATGTATGTTCGTTGTATTTTGATGATTAAGGAACTTTATTAGAAGGTAATAAGTTCTTAAGCTTTACAATATACCTACTTTAGAAATGTATTACGTTATTTATGTCGTAAGGTAGAACCATGTAGAACATATATTTTTTAATTAAACTGTATGCCAAGTAATTGCTCCTTAAATGCGAGATATTTTGTTTTATAGCAAAATTAAGTTTTGTAAACTAAATTAAAAATAGAATTATTAATTAACTAATAGGAATAGACGTAGAATAATTACGGGTTCTACTGGAGTATTTAAGGAGCAATTAATCGGAATTTTAATTAAAACAGTTTAATTAAAAAAAATAAAGTTCTACGCTAACTTCCTTCTGGTGTAAGGTATCACAGAAAGCATTATTTTAAAAAGTCTGTAGCTTTTTTTCTTTGAAATTAGTTGCAGATATCCATGACCTGCAGTAGTCACTCACTATCAGGTGGACTGTAGGAGTATAATTTATTTTTCGTTATAATTTTATAAAACAACGGTAGAGCCGTACTGAAGTAGTATTATGGCTTCAGACTACACAAAGCTCAGTAAAGTACCACAAAACAACACCATAGAACAACACCATAATACAGCTGGGTAAAGAGGCATTTCCCTCCACTAGATGGTACGATGACCTGATGCAGGTGGCTCAAGACTATATTTTGTTGCATTATTTGGGAGAGATGATGTGTTTTTCAAACGCACAAAGAAAAGATTTCGAATGTTCCTTAACTTTAATTAAATTAACACATTATTAAGATCAGATCAGATAAACTTATTAACAGAAGAAATAAAACACAATGGCATATTCGATTACAAAATCAAGCCCGGTCACATAGACAATTTGACTATTATCTAGCCACGGGATAAGTGCTGTGTACTGTCGGTGTGAGAGAACTCTCTAACTGAATATCATCCTGTGGGTGTGATAAGAGGCGACAGAAGAAAAAAGAAAGCAACTCAAATCAAACCAAATCAAACTACCTGCCAATCATGGAAACTATGGGAAACATCCTCCCTATCTGGCAATCTATGTGGAAGACCTATATTCTGCAGTGGACTTGTAATAGGCTAGAGAATAAAAAGGAAATTAATAGCGATATTAATTATTTATTAAAATTAGGTGATTTCCCTCTTACAACTCAGAAGACAAAACTGTGGACAATTATATTAAAATTATATGGATTCATAATTTTCTAGTGCGACCCTGGGACCGCCTTTCAATTAGAACGATAAAGTAAGTTAACTGCGTTTAACGTCCAACGTAGTACTGAATTTTGCAACGCCGTACGGGTGCCCTCGTTAATTGCGCACGTCCGGGGAACCGCTCCACGCATTTGAACCAACACCAACGTTTACTGAAAATGTTGACATTAAATTCTTTATGAATGTTAATTTATTTTATTTATTTAGAATAACCAATGAAACTTTATATTAACTATAATATTACACATAATTTAAATTTTGAATTAACTTCTAATTTTGAATTCAAAACTTAATGTTCGTTCATAATTTATGAGATTTTAAAATTTTTAATGTTTCCTTGGCGTACGTATGTTTTTTTTCCAGGTTTATTTTTATGTGATTTTATAACTTAAATTGAATATTGTAAAAACCCCCGATTCTTTTCGGCCCTACCGCAGCTAACAAAAAAGCCGATGACTTTGAAATGGCTGAACCGATTTTAATAAACATGTCTAGGAAATACCGCTCAAAACCTGCTTTTAAATAAAATCAAACCGCAGCCGAATCGGTTCACCCGCTTAAGAGCTACGGGTGCCACAGACAGACAGACAGATACACATAGCGGTCAAACTTATAACACTTTTTGCGTCGTGGGCATGGACGTATAAATAAGGCGGACAGAATTTTGTTAAGAACGGACTGATGCACTGCAATGGCGATGCCTTATTTATAGGTCCATGGTCGCGGGTTAATAAAATTCCTCTCACTGGAAACTATTACCTTATCATGGAGGATAATCAATTAAGTGTTCAATTTTTATATTTTTAAAGAAATTACAAAATGAAATGAAAATGAAGTTTATTACAAAATTATTGTTCTCTTATAGAAATAGCATTTTAGTATTTTTCCAATATTTTAAATTGAAATAGCCTTTCTTGTAAATGTTACACATAGCTTTTGATGACATAATACTAATAAATCAATATCAGAAATTCATAATTTCATTGACTTGTGATTGTATTATTAATATACCAATTTATTTCTACGAATGTTTTACATACTTATTGTTGTTAAACATACCCATCATTAGATTGGTCAATCTGTGTCCTTTTATTATTGGAACGTCTTAACTTATACAAAGTTATCGTAAATTAGCAGGCAACAGCTATAATTAGTTGTAAGTAAGATTATTGCCTATAAATCACACACAACGTACACATACTGCAATGGCCACGTGCAGGTGACCCCTGCGGTATTATTAATTACTCTTATAAGCCAGCGACGCAGACCGAATGCTTGATGGAGCGTGGAATTAGGTGGTTTGGAATTCCACTAAGTAATACGATATATTCGAGTCACATTTAAATAGTGAAATACTAACTAAAGTTCATAACGAGAAATATTTAGGCCTTGTTCTTGACAGTCAGCTTACCTGGAAACAGCATATTGAAAATACCCATAGTAAAATCTACTCATTAACAGGAGCTTTAAAAACAATAGTTCGTTGTCTCCCGAGACATGTCAAATATACCATATATAACGCTTTGGTCAAGCCTCATTTAGATTATTTGATTGAGGTGTGGGGTTCAGCCACTAAATAAACCCTGAAAAAACTACAAGTAACGCAAAATAAAATCATAAAACTATTATTCCAATATAACTATTTAACACCAACCTTTCAAATATATAAAGAAACAAAGTTATTCAACCTAGCCCAAACGTACAAATATAAAATATGCATTTTTATTACAAAAATACTTACTAAAGATACTCACTCTCAAATAACATTTACAAAAAAGATCGATTACCATAAACGTATAACAAGGCAGGCTAATAACCTATGATTGAGAATACATAGAATAAACTATGGAAGAATTAAGTTTTAGCGACCTATTATAATCACTACGCCAATCGGCTTAATGTTTTTAATTAATAAGTATTTTCTCTGTAAGTGATTTGTAAATCTTTTGAAAAAATAAATTCCTTAAACCATAAAAAGGACAGATGTTGACATTTTTTAATTAAATTTCTCTAACCATTTGCCTATATTATTTATTCTGGACCTTCTCTACAAATTTGGCCGCCAGTTATTGCAAAGTAACCTACTCAAGTGCTCATTTTTTTTATAGAATAAGGGTGACAAACGAGCACACAGTCTACCCCAAGGCAAGTGGATGCTGTGGCCCGTAGACACCTATATCTATCCTCGATTAATAATCAAGATGCAGATGCGATGTCACCGCAAATTAAATGGAATGCAATATGCATGATAAGATCAAATTATTGATTTCCAGTAAAAGGAGTCTTCGGTGCTCTACACTCACTATACGAAATAATGTAGCATTAAGCTACCATTTGACGCTGGTATTATGTGAGAGCGTGGTTCTTCCCCTGTCGAGCCGACAAATTCGTGATACATCTATAATATTACTACAGCATGGCTTTATCAGTTTTTTAATACATTGTTTGTGAACTCCTTTATCCTCGAAATATTTTGTTGATTAGACATACAGATTTCCTCATGATGTTTTGTTTCACCACTGAGTACGTGGTAAATAAGCCTTTTGAGCCGCAAATTAACAAATTCATTGGTGCCGGTAGGAATCGAGTTTGCTCCCGCACTGTAAATTTTACTGCGATCGCTTACTTCTTAAGCAGCAGGTAGGAACAAGGAGGAAGAAACTAACTTTTATTCCAAGTAACAACATCATATACATGCAATGCACCTGCTACATGATAACAGAGATCCTCGCTCTCTCAAATCCGGACGCCTAGCGTGTATTATGCCCTTGTCCAGGAGTGAACTTAAATAATTAAAAATTTTGTACAGCCGACTTCAATATAAGCGACTTCAATATAAGTTATTTAAGAATAACTCAATAACCATTGGTCTGACCTTGATCAAATTCATATGGGACCACACGAGAACTATCCGCTTTCATATAAAAAAAGAATCATCCAGATCGGTTCACCCAGTACAAAGTAATGAGGTAACACACATAAAAAAAAACATATACCCGAATTGAGTACCGTCTCCTTTTTGGAAGTCGGCAGAAAAGATGTCGATAAGTGTGATGTGACATAAGATAGGCTGTGAGTATAGACCATAAATTAAAATGTAAATTTAATGTTCTTTTGTTGACATTTTAAAATCTCTGAAAGTTCTTCACCGATTGCTTTGAAACTTCGACGCAATGTTGCATTCGAACACGTACGCATATTCTTTTTGAAAACTTTGAGCCACAACAATACGTGGTTGGGTTATTACAGCCTATCAATGTTTTCCGTATGGAGTTGCCAGAGCTCCCATCAGGCGCTTCCCAGGTGGCGGATAGGGGAACGCCACCCAGATATGGGTGGTAGTGGGAAACCGCCGCGGACCAAAACTGGTCGGGGTTGGGCGTACCCATGGCTCTATTAGGGCTAGAAACGCCCGGGGCTTGATTGCCCTAAGAGATGGGCCTTCACAGGCTTGTCGTTGCTCCCGGTATCGCTCTTTGATTAGAGCGAACAAGGGATGCAACACACGCGGCGATGTGCCAAGCGCACCAATGCTGGGTGACCCCGCGCGGTAATGTGCCAAGCGCACCAATTCCGGGCGATCTCTGTACGGCGATGTGCCAAGCGCACCTATGCCGAACAACCCGTAAGCCCACTAGGGCCCGGGGGCCCCCGCAGGGCCACGAGGAAGACAACCTCTTCAAAAATAACCCTAATCCTAAGGTCTAAGGTGCCGATGGGATGAATGGCTGGGGGGGAGCCCAGTCCCAAGCCTATGGGCGGGGGGATTCAGGGACCACACCCTGTAAAAAAAAAGGAAAACTATGACATGCAGTGCGACAAGAAAAATACTCCCCAGGGTGGGCCTGTCAACCCTGTTGTTGGCGGGGAATCCATCCCCAGTAGCCTAATTAGGCTGTGTGGCAGCCCCAACGTATCTGGGGGGGGGGGCGGCAATCCGCTGCATTGCGGTGATGCACCAGCATTAACCGCGGGCCCCATAACATCAGAGGGCCAATCTCTAAAAGAAGGAGTCGTGTCGGAACACCAACGATATCGGCACGAGACAAGCGTGGGCGTTTTAAGCGACCCAACACTACGAGCAGTCAGGCCGGTGAGAGCGACGCTGATGGTGGGTCTGATGGTTCGTTCAAGTCGCGAACATCGGTAGGAGGGCGAAAACGAAAAGCGAAGCCTCCGAGTACGTCAGTTGTGGCGGCTAAATTCACGGCGGTCCCAGTTGCAACCTCTGGAGGAGAGAGTGCGACAGGGACTGAAACAGAAGAAGACCTATTTGATCCATCTGTAACACCCACTAACACCAGGGCAAAGAAGAACCTTCCGGGCCCGGAAACGTTAGCCCGCGAAATGCGTTCTCACGGAGACGTGGAGCTCGGTCGGGATATTGATTTTCATCTCCAGGTTTTAGAAAAAATTGCCGATCGATCCCGTAACCTCAAAGGAGAGTATGTTCGTGGTATAAGGTTGGCTGTGCGTAACATTAAAGCTGCGGCAGAAGAACTCGCGCGAAGGACTGACTCTAATGATAACGTCGCCAGGCTGGAGAGAGAGAACGCAGAGTTGCGTTCCCAGCTTGCCAGTCTTTCGACGAAGACGGAAAGACACACAAGAGATTAGTCTCCTCCACAAACAGATGCAGGAACGGTCTACCTCGCCATCTCAGCTAGTACTTGCTGCATCCAAACCTAGGAGCGGGAAAGAGGAGCTCATGGCAGACATAGGGGCTCTAATAGACAGGAAGCTGGCGGCCTTCCATGCCAGATTGATTCCTGAAAGGACATCAGCCAACCAGCAGCTGACACCGCGGGAACAGCCGCCAGCGTCAATGAGAGCAGGACGTCCGCAGTCGCAGCCACTGCCATCACCACCGCAGCCGAAAATGAAAAAGAAGCGAAGGGTAAAGAAAAAAAGGAGCCTTCCCATCTATCGGTTGTGGAACTGCCTCCAGTGGCTGCTCCGCCACAGCTGCACAACTCGCTACCGCCGATTGTAAGCTCTTGGGCAGACGTGGCAAGAAGGCCAAAGCAAAAGCGGTCTACAGAAGTGGCGGATCTTAATCCTTCTTCAAGAGGGAGAAAAAAGAGAAGGAAAACTGAAATGTGTACGCCAGCATCAGCAGCAGTTACAGTGACGTTGCCTAAGGACTCTGTACTCACATATGCCAAGGTAATGGGGGAAAGAAAAAGACAGGAGGCTTACTTCTCGAGATTGCGGGACATGATTGCAACTCAAAGGCGGACAAGCTGGCAGCGAAGCTGCGCGAAGTCTTTTCTGATCTGAACGTCCGAATTAGTCACCCAATTAAAGTGCGCGACATTCGACTGAAAGACCTTGACGACGCTGTCAGCCCCTGTGAAATAGCAACCGCGATCGCCGAGTTGGGTGGCTGTTCGGTAGACGACATCAAAGTTGGGGACGTCCGCCGAACCCCCACTAGCATGGGGACGTGCTGGATGCGATGCCCGGTAACGGCGGTCCGAAAACTAATGGCTGAAGCACGTGTACGCATTGGCTGGGGTTCAACTCGAGTGGAACTACTGGAGTCCAGGCCTATGCACTGTTACAGATGCCTCGAAAAGGGACACGTCGGCAGTAAATGCCCTAACGAGGCAGACAGGAGCACCCGCTGCTATGCCTGTGGCGAACCGGGTCACAGAGCAAACCAGTGCACCGCGTCGGTCCTTAAATGTCCAGTCTGTTCGGACTTTGGGCGTCCATCCTACCATAGATTGGGGAAAAAGTGCGCTCAACCTGCGAAAAGGGGAGTTAGGAAGAGTAAACACCCTCCCACTCCCTCCAGCGAGACGGGCACAGCAGTACCAGCTGCAGCACCGAGTTCCGGCTCGGCAATGGAAGTTGCTGAGACGTAGAATTCACGGCCCTCAAAGTCCTCCAGGGTAACCTGAACCACTGCCGCAATGCACAACATCTGCTTATGCAGACCATTGTGGAGTGGCGCGTTGCCCTTGCAGTAGTAGCGGAACCCTATATCGTCCCCGACCATCCTTGCTGGTTCGGCGACGAATCGGGCTCCGTAGCCATCTACTGGGGGGGGGGGGTGATGGTGCTCCACCCTGCGTCCTTCAGCAAAGGGGGCGGGGCTTTGTTACAGTGCAATGGGGCACCCTGGCTATAGTGGGCTGTTATGTCTCTCCCAACAGGACCCTCGCCGACTACGAGGAGTACCTGGATGAGGTAGCGGATTGCGTGCGCGAGTGCTTACCCCGTCCATTGATCGTCCTAGGAGATTTTAACGCCCATAACAGGGCTTGGGGCAACTCTAGGGACGATCCAAAGGGAGAGACCGTAATGGAATGGGCGGCTGGTCTGGACCTTCGACTATTAAATCGGGGGTCTGAGAGTACATGTGTGCGGTGGCAGGGGGAGTCCATTGTAGACCTTACGTGGGCAACTCCTCCTGCAATGCGTATGCTGTCGGGATGGCGAGTTGCGACAGAGGTGGCGACACTGTCAGACCACCGCCACATCGTGTTCGATGTCGCACTTCGCCACTTCGACAGTAACTCCAGTCGTCCAGAAGGCAGCCCACCGCGACGTTGGTGTCTCAAGCGGCTCGACCGAGACAAGCTCGAAGCCGCCGCCATCGTCGCGGCCTGGCCAGAAAAAGCCGAAGAGGTTCCGCTCGATCCAGAAATGGAAGCAAATATGCGACGTTTCGATGCCCAGAACCAGCCGTCCCAAGCGCAGGGCGGTGTACTGGTGGTCCGCAAAAATTGCACACCTTCGTGCGATTTGCTTGCGGAGTCGGCGCCAGTACACAAGAGCCCGAAGGAGAAGGCGAGCTCCACTTGAGGAGGTAGCCGGACTCTACGGGGCATACCGAGCGGCTACAAAGGCGTTACAAATTGCTATATCTAACGCCAGGTCTCGGTCCTGGAAAGAGCTCCTAGAGGGACTCAACGAAGATCCCTGGGGGCGACCGTACAGGATGGTGCTGGGAAAACTCCGGCCATGGTCGCTGCCCTTGACGGAAACTCTCGACCCGGACCTGCTGGAAAGAGTGATCGGCACGCTTTTCCCAGAGGACCGGTCAAGTCCCTCAGGTCACCTGCCGTCGTCATTGGAGTGGCATGATGAGATGGAGGTGACCGTGGAGGAGCTAAACCGAGCCGTTAGCCGCTTGAGAGCCCGGATCACCGCACCGGGGCCTGACGGAATTCCTGGTCGGGCTCTGGTGCTGAGTCTGGCTGCCTTGGGGGACAGGCTAAGACAGCTGTTTACCGGCTGTCTGCGGAGTGCCAAGTTCCCCACAGCATGGAAAGAAGCAAGGCTGGTCCTCTTGAAGAAGGAAGGTAGGGCCGCCGATTCTCCCTCTGCGTACCGTCCCATATGCCTGTTGGACGAGATTGGCAAATTGTTTGAAATTATAGTTGCCACTCGGCTCAACGGACATCTGTCGCGCGTCGGTCCCGATTTGGCAGAAAGCCAATTTAGATTCCGACGGGAGCGTTCCACGATAGATGCCATTATGCGCGTCCGCTCCCTGTCGGAACAAGCAGTATCCCAGGGTGGTGTGGCGTTGGCGATAAGTCTTGATATTGTCTACGCCTTTAACTCTCTACTCTGGGATACAATACGGAGGGCATTAGCATACCACCAGGTGCCTGCCTACCTGCAAGGCTTAATCGGGGACTACTTGCGCGACAGGTACATTCTGTACATGGGGCAAGATGGTAGGAATATACGGAGAGAGATCAAACGTGGGGTTCCGCAGTGCTCGGTGCTGGGTCCGCTATTGTGGAACCTCGCGTACGATGCGGTCCTGCGTGTCGACCTTCCTGCTGGCGTAAATATCGTATGTTATGCCGATGACACACTGGTGGTCGCCAGCGGGGTCACCTTCGAGGGGACCAAGGAGCTCGCTGAGCTTGGGGCAGAAGTCGTCGTCGCCAAAATCCACGAGTTGGGTCTAGAAATAGCGCCTCATAAGACCGAGGCCTTATGGTTTCACAAAGTACCTCGGAGCAGGGAACCACCCGACTCGTGCGTCTACGTGGGTGGGTCTATAGTCAGAGTAGGGCGGTACATGAAGTACCTAGGGCTCCACCTGGACAGTCGCTGGGGCTTCGAAGAGCACTTTGAGCGCCTAGTCCCCCGGATTGAGAGGGTGGCGGGTGCTATGCACAGACTGCTGCCCAACCTGGTGGGACCGAGGGAGGAAATACGCCGCCTCTATGCGGGGGTAGTACGGTCCGTAGCCTTATACGGGGCACCTGTGTGAGCGAAAAGGCTAGCCATCCGGCGCTGTAGATCTAAAATCTACAGTGTCCAGCGGAGGATGACTATACGGGTCGTGCGGGGATACCGCACGATATCTTTTGAGGCGGCAACAGTCCTGGCTCGCTTCCCACCCCTAAACATACTGGCGGATATGGATGCGACAGTGTAGAACCGAATCCGCATCCTCCGTCAGAGAGGTGGCAGTGAGCCAGATGAGGCGCTCGAGTCTATAAAACGGCAGGAGCGACAGAACGCGTTAGCGATGTGGCGCACTCGACTTAGCGAGGAGCGCTATGCACGCAAACGTGTTACTGGCTCAATCCTGCCGGTCTTCGAAGCCTGGATGCAGCGACGAGTAGGAAGACTCACCTACAGACTTACACAGATAATTACCGGGCATGGGTGCTTCGGTGATTATCTGTGTAAGATTGGACGCGAAGCGACGGCGAACTGCTTCCACTGCGGTGGACAGGATCAGGACTCCGCGTCCCATACGCTGGCGGTATGGCCAGCGTGGGAACGGGAGCGAACGATCCTGACAAACCGGGTCGGTCGGGACCTCTCCCTGCCAGCACTCGTGTCGGCGATGTTGAGCGGGGACTCGGCGTGGAGGGCCGTAGCCACCTTCTGTGAATCCGTAATGGTCCAGAAGGAGGCTGCTGAGCGGGATCGGAGGAGGACAGATTCCACTCGGAGACGACGTTACCAAGGCATTCGTCACGGCCCTCCCTTTGAAGATGGTGTTCCCATACCAGAAACGGGGCCTCTGGGGTTGCAGCGTTCGTAGCGGGGGCCTCGAATGCCTAGTAACGTAACCCCCGAGGAGGACGATGGCTCGGAAGTGGTCCCGAGACATCGTGATAGTACTGCGAGGGTGCTGGGGGTAATAAGTTCTGCCCCTGGGACGTGCTTCCAACAAAGCGAAGCGAGAGAGGGGCCCTGGTTGCGTTCCGACCGGAGATCCCGGGACTCCTCATACACGCCGATGGAGACCACCGTGGGGTTTTAGCCGGTAGGAGTCCGGCATAACCTTCCGGTTGCCCCCGCAGCCGGAGGTATCCATGAGGATTTCCCCACGAAAAAAAAAGCCTATCAATGTTTATTGATGAACATAGTCTTAGTAGCAGAAATTGTATTTTAAATTTGCTAGGTTATGCAGTAGGTTAATACCAAAACTTGTTAAGAATGAGAATTCAGATGCTTTGCCACCCCTGAGGACCAAGATGGAATTCCTTTATTTCAGTAAAAAGGGTCTCTGGTTCTCTACACTCACAATCAAAATACAGCAACATTAAGCTACTATTTTAGGCTGGTATTCTGTGAGACCATGGTCCTTCCCCGGTCGAGCTGACCTATTCGTGCTACAACCAAAACATAGCTGCAACAACTGCGCCCTGTCAAAATATGATTTCAATTTTCAACCATATAAAATGATTGAAATAATATTATGACGCTTTGTACCATGCAACACAGCACCACTCAGCACTGCTCTATCGCATTCCGACATTAAATATTTTTTTATTATACTTTATACTATACTTACAGTGAAACGTTTCTTAGCCCATCTCCTGTTCAACCTGCCAAATAAAGAAATAAAAACTGCGGTTGCCAATCTTCGTGCCTAGCGTGGCAACTATAGGAAAATCCCCCTATGAGGCGATTTATGGGTCAGGCTTATATAGTGGACTTTTAGAGGCTGTAATAGATGAATAGATGGAAGTTAAAATAAAATCCAACTATTCTATTTTGGGGCAAAGTAGAAATTATTTATTCACGATTTACATTCACAACGGGCTTAATGAAATTTCGTTTGCCTAAAAATTCATAAACTGGAGGCGGAGGACTACTAGGCTGACAATTTTCGGGCATAAATTTGGAAATCATGTGCCAAATTAATAAAATTAAGCACTAAGGAAATTCAACTGAGTCAAAATTAAACATAATATATAATTAGTTTCCTGATCTGAATATAAGTTCTTTTTCTTTATCCAAACACTGCTTAGAAAAATCAAACTAATAAATATTTATTAGTTTGATTTTTCTAAGCAGTGATGAGTTTATTTACAAATTTACGAGAACGCAGAAACAACGTGTGTATAATAATAATAATAATAAATGTTTTTATTGACATATAGATTTAACAAATGTAAGAACAGTGGGTTAAACATCTAAACAATGTTCAAGACAAGTTAAACAAATATTTTCCAATGTATGTTACAAAATATAGATATTTGTGAAAATTCAGTTTATTAATTTGGATTTGTCTTATTACTCGTTAATTTTTATAGCAACCGTCGAAAAAACAAAATGTCAAATGACAAAACTTAACGTAATTAAGAAAAAAAAAAATTACAGAATGAAACTTTTTGTACTAAATATTTTATTCATATTTCCATAAATGCTTAGGAAAGCATTTATGGAAATATGAATGAAAAAAAAATGAACGTTGACGCTTGTGTACCATCCGTCCAAGAACGGGAAACCGTGTGATTGGCGTTTAGCCATGTCTCGTCAATGAACACGACATTATCCCAGTTATCAATATTTTTTGCTTCTCTCAAAAAACTTATCCGTTTTGAAATTATGTCGTATCGTTCAAATAAAATTTTTCTTTTGTCTGTTTTTTTATACGAAAAACCAATATCTTTAAAGATTTTGGTTAAAGCAGTTTCACCCCCGCTAAACATTCCAGCTTCTCTTAACGATGCCAAAAGCTTCTTCCTGTTGAGATATTCATTTCTGGAATAGTAACCATATATATGATTTCTGATTGCATCGGCGTCAAAGGTGTCAATATCTGTCACGGGTTTAGTTCTACGTTTCTTCTTCGGAGTACGAAAAATATTATCTTCCGTGCCAGTAGAGCCGAACTTTTCTTTATTAATATTTGTTATCGTTCGTTTGCTAACTCCAAGCGCCTGAGATACGCGTTCTTGTACTTGTTCGACAGATAACAGGGGTCCGCCATTTTGCCGCTCCCGCTCAAAGTAATCTTGCAGCTTGATGATTAACTCACGGGCTCCACTTTTCAATGTTTGTCCACGTTTAGGCATTATTATGCACCAAAAGTAAAAAGAACACAATACAAAACACAATTGAAGTCCGATTTAGCGCCGATGTTAGTTTGAAAAGCAGAAACAGTCCATTAAACGAAAGCCGGGTAATCAAATAAAAACAGATCGAAAACACTTGAAGAACGTGGTCTATGCGCACGAAACGACAACAGACGACTGTTTTAGCGTCACAAAATGGCGGCCCATAACGCCCACAAATTCTTAAAAAGAAAAACAAAACGTATTATTTTATAAAGTATAACTGTATAAGAACAGATTACGATACTGTTATTGCCTGTTATTGTTAGCACAGCACTACAAATATAGAGCGCTGACATAACCTTGTAATAGCACAGTATAGATTTAGAAAAATATTGTTTACCAAGTTATTTGACACTCAGTTTGGCACAAAATTATAACATTCATTGATTATTAATATAATAATGTTGTTTTAATGCTCATCAATTGTTAAAACGGCAACAACCAGTAAAAATATTTTTATCGTAACTGCAACGCCATTACAAAGTTACGTCGTCAGTTCAATCGCGACGTGTCAGGAACGCATTCTCTGAACGACTGAACTATAGTTTGTTCAGGATAACCCCTACCACTTCCAAAGACGCAGGTGGTGACTTGCGCTTGTCAGCTCAGTATCGCTAATTATTGTCAACCTGAAATGGTTGCTATTGATAAAAAAATAAATGTCAACATTATATGGAATCGAATAATGATATCGAAGTTATAATACATAGTCCGTGGATTTGAAAAAAAACTTACTTAATATAAAAAACCGATTAAAGAAACAAAACTTATATTTAAACTTATTTAAAGAACTAAAGTGACAAACGAACCTAAAGACCATCCGATGGTAAGTGGCTACTGCAGTCCATGGACGCCTGCAGCAAACTTGAAACAAAGAAGGCTACACATGTGTTGTCACCTCTGAGAACTATGATGGAACGCTTCACAGCTTGTAATCATGCTGGCTCTCTATACCATTCAGACTAGAACATTGCAGCACAAAAACTGCTTCTCGGTAGTAGAAATCGGTAACCACCTAGTAGGAACGGGCTTATGCTTGTAGAAGTATAGTAAACTACAGTAGTGCTGTAGTATATTTATTTGAAAAACTAACCAAATTTTACAAATTTAGCAGCGCCCACAGCTTATTCAGGTGATGAAAATCTCTGTCCACGCAATTTATTCTTTATTTTGGGGAAGGTGTAGAAATCACTAAGGCTTAGGTCGGGGCTGTACGGCAGATGGTCTAATAATTCTATGTTTTCTTGCTCCAAAAACTCGCATTGTCGTGATGGAGGATGATGCGGTGGTTGCAGTTCTCTTTATGGAGTTAAGAAACGACCTGTGGCAAACAAATGCTAGCATACCATTCTGCATTAACCATTCGTTGTCCCTCAAGAGGAATAGTCGTAACATGGCTGGTTTTGGAGACAAACGTGGCCACCATTTTTTTTTGCAACACTCCGTGAACGAATAATTTTTGTTGGCGTTAACTCATTTTCGAACACCCAAACTCGTGACTGGTTTTATGTTTCGGGTTCGTACGCATATATCCAGGATTCGTCACCTGATACGATGTTGTATACAGCATTTGAGGATCCTGCGTGGAATTTTTCGAGAGTTTTTTTTTGCTCTTCACAGAGCGAATGCGGTATCCATCGGGAAAACAACTTTCTTACACCTAATTGTTCATACAAGATTATTTGTATTTGACTCATGCCAATGTCTAAAGTTTCCTGAATTTCGCGGTATGTCACATATCGATCTTCCTCAATCAGCTTACGCACAGCATCAACGTTTTCTTGGGTGACTGCAGTTTTTGGACGACCTTGACGGGGATCATCACTGAGCTTGACACGTCCACGTTGAAATTCAGCAAACCAGCAACAAATTGTGGTTTTGGATGGGGCTTCAACACCAAATGCAGAAATCATCCGGTCAACACACTGTTTTTGTGTTAAACCACTTCGAATGTCATAATAAATCATCGGTCTTGAATTTTCTCGAGTCAATTCCATTTTCTCAACGACTAAACAAGTTTGACAAAACCTTGTGACAAGACCGAGAATCTTGTTTTTAAATAAATAAATGGTATTCGATTTTAAAAACCAACGAGTTTTCAATTAAAAAGATTTTAATATGACAGGAACAGTGGAAATATTCTATTCCCGATACTTTTAGTGCAGCCTATGTATCGTAAGATCATTATTTTTCTGTGTTAGCTAGGGAGATAAAAAGTAATTGCGTACATATATACAGAATGATAATAAAAATAGAAAATATAAAGATTCCAACAAGTAACAGCTACAACAACAATTCAAGTATGTAGTGTTATGCTACTTACTTATCATTTTACATTAATTTAAATCCATTTTTCCATTCTGTTTCAATTCTCTGCATTCACTTCAAATCGGGATATTTTACATCACCTTTATTTCCATAGGATCCTGTAACGATTTCAAACCATAAGAACACAATCACAAATCATTTCTACTTCGTATTTCCACATTATCAGCACTTTTAAATTGGTGTCAATGAAGTCTACCTTTTTTTGATCTTTTAGTTAGTTTTCCGTAACTCTACAATTTCGGGCTTTGTGTGGGTAGTTGCGCTACCTTTTTTCCTATTTCAATAATATCTCCTTTTCCACTTAAATCTTTCCATTTTCTTATAACAAGCCTAAAACTAAAATTTGACATGTTCTGTTACTGATGTTTATTTGGTCTCCATGGAAATTATATTCAAATTTGTTACCGGTCTGTAGTTTCTATTTCGATAATTCCACATAAATACTTTTTCCTCTTGACCATTTACAAAAAATTTGCGTTTAATTTAAATAATTTTTCCGTTCTCTCTAGAAAGATATAAAAGCCGAACAATCGGTGAAGAAATTCAGTCTTGCTTCAGTTCTCGTATCGGAAGCATCTTCTAAAGGCCTTATCCCGGGGCCGCTCAGCCCCGGGATCCTGCAAGCCTCTATCCTGCTTGAAGCCACTGGACTCTACGATCCGTTGCTCTGCCTGAAGTCGCCGGATCCTACAAAACGTTGCTCTGCCTGAAGTCGCCGAGATCCCACAAGTCTCTACTCTACCTGGAGTCGCCGGAACCTACAAACCTCTGTTCCGCCCGAAATCACCGGAACCTACAAACCTCTGTCCCGCCTGCAGTCACCGGATCCTGCAGGCCACTGCGCTGTCTGAAGTCGCTGAGGATCCTGCAAGCTCCTGTCTGGGCTGAAGTCGCCGATCCTGCAATCGCCGCATTCACCTGAGGTCGTCGCCTAGAGACGCCCATGCCTACCCACCTACGCCGTGCGTGCTCGTTCCAGGTGCTGAGAGCACGCTTGGGATCTTCGGACTCAGCTACGACATAAATCTTTTTTTTATTACCTTTTTTTTTAAATATAATTTGTAAATCACATCATCCATCATCTTCATAATTCATTTTTTTTATAAAATTGTAAATACTCTTTTAAAAACTTAAATATATTATTGTCTTGGTCTATTTGGTTGTTTTGCTGATCGTAGGTTAGGTTCTTTCTTCTTTTGATTGTCGCTTCACGACAAGTAATCGATCTCAGATCGATATTCTTAATATTTACTTCACATAGTTGTTGTTGTTTTATTTTTCGTTAATCGTTTCACCATTTCGTTTCGTTATTAACCAAAGCTTTTTTAGTGATATTTTACTGATCCTGATTTTATATCTTTAAGTAATTATATATAGTTACAGAGTTATAACAGTGAAAAATCACCTGTTACAGTATAAGTAATACATAATCTCACTTTTACTTATTCTACAATAACTCAGCTCCTAGATTGACAAATCTGGCCAGATTTACAGCTAAGAATTATTTATATATATGCTTTTAAATGGTACTACTTTCATCTTGTTAACACTTGGGCCCAAAAATGTATAGAGACGTCTCCATCTCATTTGTGTCAGAAAACAGCATCCTTTTGCATTTTCTTTCGCATCTACCACGGGGAGTGCTCTGAGAAATTGTTCGGATTAATCACAGCCACCAAATTTCACGAAAGTACATCGCAAAAAAACCCTCGATACCATCCACATCATCTGGATGCGTGGCGGTCTACCATTGTATGTTTTATTTGCAGTTTTCTGCCTCGTACGACCTCTATGTGTAATAACTTACCACCGGCAATTTTTCTGGACCAATACGACTTAGTAACCTTCAAGAAAGGAGCTTACTCCTTTCTAATAGGCCGGAAATGTACCTGCAATTCCACTGGTGTTGCAGTTGTTCATGGGCGGCAATAGTCACTTACCATCAGGTGAGCTGTATACTCGTTTAACCCCTCTCCTATAAAAAAAAATTGATCGCTGTAAATTTCACAGTACACGAGCAACATAGGTTCATTCCGCCTCGGCACCAATAAAATTGTTAATTGTCATTTTAAGTGCTGATTGCGTGTCATATGCTCGTCGGTGAAGGAAAACATCGTGAAAAAATAACCAGCACGTCTGAAGAATAAAATATTCGAGGAGATATAAAGTCTGTAAGTCAGAGTCTCCTTCACCTGAATGGTCAGCCGCCGCAGAGTCTACTTCACCTGAGTATGCTTTGTTTAGAGACGAAACACGTTTTTTTTATAGGATAAGGGTGACAAACGAGCACACAGTCCACCTGATGGTAAGTGGTTGCTGCGGCCCATGGACATCTACATCTATCCTCTATTACAAATCAAAATGCAGATGCGTTGTCACCCGTGAGGACTGGGATGGAATGCCTCATCTCCAGTAAAAAGGGCCTCCGGCCACCTGCACTCACCAAGCGAAATGCAGAGGTAAACCTCTACTTCACGCTGGTATTCTGTGAGGTCGTGGTACCACCCCGGTTCGAGCCGCCCCATCTGTGCAACAGCAAAAGCTGCCGCGTGGCTCTAGCACTGTTAGGCCCGGCGCCCACCTACGTAACGTAACACGTGATCTGACGCATGATTTGACGCGTAACTTGTCACTCGCCTCAACATTCAAAGGGAATGTATGTAGTAACGCCCATTTGCGTGGCGTGACGCCGCATGATCTGACGTGCCATTCAGCTTGCTACTAGTGACGCATTGAAGTGGCACGTAACACGAAACTTGTAGTTTTAATATTAAATTCATTGATTTAGTTCATGAAAAACCATGTTTATATGATTATCCTATACACGATTACAATAACAGGAACTCGCAAGATGCTTCTTGCAACTTGTAGGGCAAATCTATGCGAAATGTAATTCTAATTCCTTCATAAAATTGAAAGTACCACCACTTTTCAAATTTTTTCCCTTAGGGATGTACTCAAAATCTTCAGCTGGCACTTTGAATGTTTGAAATCTGTAGCAAAACAAGGGCATGTTTATCCTCTTCAGGCGAGATTTTGGCCCAAAATGAACTTTGCGACATGCTATTGTTGCACAGGTTGGTGCAAGCAGTGTCACTCGTGGTCACGTCAGAGCATCGTCAGAATCATGCACCAAGCCATGTCGAAATCATGTAGCTTAGGTGGGCGCCGTGGCTTATATTATCGTGTCGTATTATTGACGGTGGTGGGTATTTTCTAGTGTAGTGGTATTGCGTGTAGTGGTGCTGGGATTAATGGTGACGGGCATAATGTACGCAATAAAGTGAGGGCGGGAGTTGCGCTTTACTTGAAAGTAGGTGAGACAAAACATTTTATTTTATTGCTAAGATCTTAGCAAATTAATTTTTGATTATAATGAATTTCCGCAAAGTCCTGATTCTATTAGGTAATGATCTTTTTGAATTATTTATGGATATTCTCTGCATTTTGGAGTAGTGTGTATTCTTACGCGACCACTAAACAACGATTCTTGTGCAATAAATAATAAAATAAATGAATCAATAAACAAATGGCTGGTAAATATCTAACAGCAACACATACAAAATGTGAAATCTAATTTCTACCTGAAATATCTTAGAAAGGATAATGTAGCCGTCAGGTACATTCTGTCATGTATAAACAATATTGGTTTAACCGTGGCTCCGCAGTTAATACTATTTGAAGCAATCCAGATCACGATGGAAATATTTAATGAGCTTTCTCCTTATTTTAGTGAATATTTTTACGACGATGCTACTAAAGTCATGCCCAGTTTTATTAAATTATTACGGCCAGAATTCCATAAATTCGACTATTATCAAGTGGCTTACTAATTATAATGTTGGTGATTTCTACTCCAGATCCTACACTTTCTTTTTTATAGTAAAATTTGTTTTGAATATGCCTTTACTATCGGAACCAAAACCTTGTTTAAATATTGCGGGTTCCAGGCACGTGTAGAGATATTATTCCCCTTCATTAGTCCGTAAGAGTCCACGACTAGGCTTGGACCATTCCCGTTGTAAGGCGATTCTCCCATTGTAGGTAAAATTCTGCATTTAACATATAGTACTATATTTTAAGCTGGCTTTCAAAACATTGCATTACCTAACCTACTTAAATAACTCTATCGGGTTGGATGACTTAAATCAAGAATAGTTTTTGAAATCACCTTGGATTATGTTAACTACTGTAAGATAACTGAAAGTACATCCAGTATCTCTGTGCTATTACTTGATTAATATGAAAAAAAAAAACAGGTTTTGCTAACAAATTAGGCTAAAACACAACCACGTACAATAAACAACAAAAGATTGTTCACATCAACACAACAGTCTCACACTTTATGTAGTACAGAGGTATTATACGTAGAACAGAGTATATTGTATAATATTTTAAACTATTTATAATGTCTTAATGCGTTTTAGTGCCCACCTGTTTTTTAACCTTGCTTTGTGAAATGGCCTAATCGTCCCTTTTCTAGAAATAACAATAATTATTTTTAACCATTAAAAGAAAGAATCGAGTTTTAACAGTATGTGTTCCTGTTTCAGACTAAATAGAAATCTGCCACATATAATACAATAATGTTATGTTCGATTAGAGTCTGTTTGTATATTATAATAGGTACTCGTATCCGACTTAGCTTTATCCTACTTTTAGTACTACATTACATTTTAATTTGGTTTCGCTTTGAATTAGTTAAGAGTTTATTACTCTTAACTAAATTATTGTACAATTACAAAAAAGAAACAAAACTAAAACACTAACAAGAAAAAAACATTAACACAAGAAAAGGAAAAGTTAGATCTACTGCAATGTGCGTGTATAAATATTAATCACTCTTTTTATAATCAGTGTACTATTACTAACATTATTAATCGTTTTATGTATATTTATGATAAATGTAATAGAATATTACGCGGTAAAGTCGCGCTGCAGCTATACTAACTTGTAGCATTGATGTGTCAGCTTGACCGGGAAAGGACCACGGAAAAACCATTCTCACTGAATAGCAGCGTTAAATAGCAGCTAAATGCTGGCTACTTCGTGGCAAAACTAGCAAAGAGGCACACTTGTGGAGTCACCTCAGTGTCTGTGTCTCATGTCTGTCTCTCACAGTAATTTTCGCGAGACGTTTTGACGTAGATGATTGAAAATTGACACAGTTGCCTCAGGAATACAGAAGTGAGTTTTTGAGAGAAGAATTGTATTTATATGCAAAATTGCGTTATGTATCCTTATGATGGGTTGAAGTCGGCTCCGTGCCGTAGTGGCTTAGCATTGATTTGCAGCACTGAGGGCTGTGGGTTCGAATCCCGCACAGAATCAGTTTTTTATATAACCTACAAATAAATGTTCCGTGTCTGGATGTTTGTCCTTGTATAATTTATGTTTATAAACTGCCCCCACGATACAGGAGAAACTCCTATTGCGTGGGTTTTAAATAAAAAAGGGAATTTTTGTCTTCAAATCGGAATTGCGTAAATTAATTTTTCTTTCTACATTTATATAAAATTAAAATAAATATGAATATAGGCCTTCCTCAAGGAATGCCACAAAGCATGGTCCTGAGCTGCCTGCATCCATCTCCCTGCATGTCTTACTTGGACCACACTACATCTAGTCCCCCCGGTTGCCCTACACTTCACCTACCAGTACGAGGTTGACACTCGAGAACCTTTTTCCCCATCGGATGCCGGTTCTTCGAGCTATATAGTCAGCTCAGTGCCAATGTTCAGCAGTGGACTTGTTAAGGGCTATAATGATGACGATGAAAATATATTTAGTTTTGATAAAATAATTTTGACTTTCACGGTCTTCTTTTATTTTTTAAGGTATGAAATAAGGATACGATACTAGTTTATTTTGTTGTATGTAATATGCAGTTAGTAATATAACGCCAGGCAACTATAATTTGCGAAGGAAGATACCTTTGCTAAATTTCAAAATATGATGGGAATAGTATTAATAGCCAACATTATCGCAGAATGCGAATAAAACGTTACTTTTAAGCTCTTCGCGATCACTAATATGTTTGTTTTATTAACTCTCGACGAAAACAGAGGGGTCTTTATGTATCTGTGTGTTTATCTGCGGCATCATACCTCCTGACCGGGTGAACTGATTTTGATGAAGTTTTTTTCGTTTGAAAGGTGTCTCAATCGAGAGTGTTTTAACTATGTTTCAAGAAAATCTGATCTGCCGTTTGAAGATCATCAGCTTTTTTGTTTCGGGGGTTCTTAAATTTTTTTATTTAAGATATGTTCATAACTACATAGTGTTGTCATTTTATATAAGATATATTGTTATTTGTATATTGTATACATAGATTGCTCGGTAGTAAAGAAAAACATCTGAAGATACCTACTTAGAAATGATAATATTTCGAAGTTGTGTGAGGTGCGCCAATACGCACTGAAGCAACGCGGCGGACTAATTTCTCAAGAGATTTCTTAGAAATGAGAGGAGGTCTGTGCCCAGTTAGATTGAAAATTTCTATTCACTTTATTAATCTAAACTGTTTTATAGGGGTAAATATGATAAGTTGAAATACGGCTATAATATTATATGTTCAGCATTGTAGTGGTATTACAGTGCGATGGAAATTTAATATAAATAATATTATGATCACAAAGAGAACAAGTGCAGTATGAAATAAAACAGACACAGGCAAATAACGAAATGGGAATAACATAATGGATTACCGGAATAGATATAGTTTTTCGTTCTGCTATGCGACAAATGAAAAGCTCTAATAATCCGACGCTTTAATTGGAAACTTCCAACCGTCGCATTCGTTTCATGTTAATTAAACATTTCATATTAGGTACTTGGCATGCTCAAATAAACTATGAATATTTGGCACGTGACTAAGCAAAGCATTACCTTAATAAGTAGAAGCGATTAGATTTGATTCATGGGGACACTATGTCAATAAAGTCAAAAATTAAATATGAAACAAACTTTCCGTTACGATTACAGTCAAAACGTCACTGTCGAACATAGGCTGCCTTCCCCATAAATTTCCTTACACAAGGGATATTTGCGTTTGTTAGTTAGTCGGGTTGACAAACATTTTTATTTTTAGTTGTTATTAGGAAGACTCTGCTTACCGTCCCCTGCCTTGTTTTCCGGGCTCTTTTTATTGTTCCCTCTTTATAGAAGACGATAAGCTGTAACAGGTTAAAAATGAGAAATATTTTGATTAAAATATATCGAACGGAGTAGCAATAAAAGTTCTGAAAATTTACATCGTCTGCACACACATAGACAACTTTAGATGGCTCAACGCCATAGAATTTTTTGACATTTTCCGTCGTCATCTCTTACCCACCCACAGACATAGGATGATGCGTTATAAATTAGATTTATTATGTGCGGACATTAATTATTTGGGCTTGCCATCGCCAACATATACATTTATAAGTGACTCACACGGGTGTAAGCGTTGGTTAGACCACTGTCTTGTTACACAGTCGGCTGCAAAAAACAATTGCAAAAATTATGGTTATCCGTGACTCTTTTTGGTCAGATCAATTTCCATTAAAACTAGAATGCAATTTAACTGTTATTAGAGAAAATAATTGTGCTGTACAATATACTTGTAATAGTATTCATTGGAGAGAAAGAAATACAGAAGAAATAAATAAATATTACTCTCTGTGTAATAATAAGTTAAAAAAATTTGATTTTCCTAATGTTTTTGAACTATGTGCGGATAAATTCTGTAATAATCCAGAACATAAAGTTCTGTTGGATGATATATTTAACAAAATTGTATTTATATTATGTGATGCTGCCAGAAATAGCAATTGTATTTATATTATGTGATGCAGCCCCGGGGAGCATTGGAGGAAAATATAAGGGTATAAAGGGATGGAATAAATATGTAAAATAATTTCATAACAAGGCAAGAATTAAGTTAAAAATGTGGATGTAGTATGGCCAACCTAGTAGAGGGCTCATTTTCTAAGATATGAGACTATCGCGTAAAATATTTAAATCTAAATTAAAATGGTGTATTAAAAATCAAGAAAAAATTAAAATGGATATATTAGCCTCACTCCATTCTAAAAAATGTTTCTCATCTTTTTGGAAATGTACTAGGAAGTTAAATAATACTGCATGTCTTCCAGGTAGCGTGGAGGGTAAGAGTGATTATACTGAGATAGCAAATCTCTTTAAAGATCATTTTAAAGTGAGCTCACATCTTAAAACTGTGCATAGAGTGACCGATGCAGAGTCAAGTCAGTCTGAATCACCACTGAGGATAACATGTAAGGAACTAAAATCCGTTATTAAAAGTATGAAGAGGGGTAAATCTCCTGGACATGACGGACTCAGCAGGGAGCACCTTCAAAACGCTGGAATACATTTACCAAGAGTGTTGACCATGTTTTTTAATCTTTGTTTAGGCCATTCTTACTTACCACAGGAGCTTCTGGATACTATAGTCGTGCCTGTTATTAAGAATAGAACGGGAGACATAGCAGACAAGTTTAATTACAGACCGATTTCACTAGCGACCGTAATAGCCAAAGTATATGAAAGTGAGCTCGACTCTCGAGCTGTACGAAATTGTGCCGCGTAAACAAGGTGTCCGTGCAAAATAATTGTTTAAATTAAGTAATCAAGTGAAATATCATACAATGTGCGTGTCAGTGGTTTAAATGTACGATAAAGATAACGTGAGATTGTTATATCTATAAATATATCTTTAAAAAAAAACAGCAAAAATTATGCAAAGTAAATAGTTATTATTCTACATTGATAATGATTAGCAGGGTTAAATCAATAATAAAGTTGAAAATAATTCATAACTTTATATAAAAAATATAAAAATAATATCTTCTTTTGAGTAGACTTCATTTACGAATTAAAACTTTCTTCAATTAGTGTTTATATTAAGTGTAATAAGTTACTGTGAAGGTATTTAAACAAATTGTAATTTAAAATGTAACAAAGAGGTTCAAAATTTAAACGCTATCGCTACACAACTGATTGGCTCATTGTCACTGCCTACCAAGTATAAAGTATAAGCACCAGAGTTCCAAACCTAGTCTTTCGAAGATATTTTTCTAATTTTACTTAAAAGTTTTTATTTAAATTTAGATAAAGTATGTATAAGTGAGAAATAAACAAATAAACGTAATGGAATCTCAAAATATTACACTCCGTAGACCTCAGAAATCAAATTCTTTGTCTGATCTTAGCATATTTACAACAACTTCAAATACTATGCTACTAGACAGTACGATGATGAGTTTACCTGATGAAACGTCACTCAATGATAGCATGATGATACGAGTACACTCAGAGAATACATTAGATTTGTATAGGCAACTTCAAAAAGCAAATGAAAATTTAGCAACAGCTCACAGCGAAATTGATAATTTACTATTAGAGAATAATAGTCTCAAGATACAATTAGAAAAATACATAAAAATAGTAGACATGTACAAAAGAATTGGGTATACTGAAAGTCCTAAGTTGTCACTCTCAACCAAAAAAGCGAAACGACAAAAATCACTGCTACGAAGTGAAGCAAAATCAATACCTTCTGATAATTTCAGGCAGGTTTATTCACAGCACAAAGAAACAAATTAAAAAAAACAAGAGGCAGTACAAATGACAACATTTAATATAGAAACAACCACTTTTGAATCCCTACGCTCAGAAGAATTAAGCTCTATACCTCTTACACCATGTAAACAAATAAACACATATCCATCTTCATCTACCAGGCATATTGTTGAACCCCAAGATAATAAAAATACACCAAATTTATACACGGACGTAACTGCTAAAAATTTTACTAAACAGCAAGTAATCCAGTCATATAAACACAAAAAGAAAATAATTATCATTGCTGATCAACAGGGAAGAGGAGTACGTACAAAGCTTCAGCGTTTAATAGGATCTGAATTCCAGATAACATGTATGTGGAAAGATGGCGCCAAACTAGGAGAGGTCACAGAATCTTTAAAAGAAGACATTTCTCGTTTGACAAAGGATGACTATGTAATATTATTAGGTGGAACAAACTATAATAATATCTTTGAATTAAAATCACATTTACACGTTTGGTTATCTTCTGTTAAACTTAAATTCCGAACAATAAGTGTTTAAATGAACAGAAAATTAATTATGAAATTAAATTTCTTTGTAATAAGTTCATTACCTCTACATATCTCGATATGAATTACAGTAGTTTTATACCAGCAAAGGAACCGTTTTTGCTTATTTTTATGTAGGTCATTATTGCGAGAGTTATTACGCCTTAATTATGTAAGTGATTTTAAAAAATATACAGACTCTCAAAATAAACTAAATTTATTTAACGAATGCAATCATATTGTTAAATCGTATAACGATGCTTGTACTCAAAGTGAATGTGAAATATGTGAGAAATGTAAAATTTGCCCTGATAGTGTTAGAATTATTTCCGACAAAATGACTAATTCTGTTGCGCCAACTGACATCCCTGTAAACACAAACTGTAATTCTCAGTTTTTTCATGCCTAAGAGTTTGTGTGTAATGCATCAAAACATTAGTGGACTAGTAAATAAATCTGACATCTTAACGATATCTTTAGATGAATTAATGGATAAAGGTCAAATAATTGAAGTTATTTGTATTACCGAACATAATATGGTAGATGGAGATGAAGATAGTTTGACAATGCCTAATTTTAAATTAGCCTCAAGTTTCAAAAGACAAAGCAGACGCGGAGGAGCCTGCATACTGGTAAAAAATTATGTTAAATTTGTAAATCTTATTGAAATTAATCGCATGTCATTAGAAAATGTTATAGAATGTTCTGCTATATACCTCTCTGATCATAAAGTAAAAATAATCTGCATATATCGGCCTCCTCATAACACAAATAATTCGTACAACGCTTTTTTTAACAAACTACATGACATATTGTTGAAGGTGTGTATAAAAAACAATAAAGTTATTATATGTGGTGACTTTAATATAGATATTCTCCAGACAACAAAGCAATCTGTGACCTTTAAAAGTATAATACAGAGTTTTAACTTGAATATGGGAATTTCTGAACCAACAAGGCTTAAATCCTTGACTTATATAGATAATATAATCCACAATCTCTACAATTGTCAAGGAAAAGTCTTAGAGTTATCTCTCTCAGACCATACCGCTCAAATCCTACAATGTCCTATTGAGCGAACCTATGATATTAAGTACTGGTGTGCAAAAAGGAGAAACTATTGCTTGGAAAATAGAACTAAATTTATAAATGCCATAAAATCTCTATCGTTCCAAGAAGTTTATGAAGCAAATGACCCTAATGATGCTTATAATAAGTTTCACGATTTTCTCAAACTCTTCTATGATTTGTGTTTTCCAGTAATGAAAGTTAAACTGTCCACTCTAAAAAAGCCTAAATGGATTACACGTGGTCTTAAAATTTGTAGCAAGCGAAAGACAGAGTTACTGTGGAAATATAGAAGAGCTCCCACGGTAAAAATATATATTAAATATATTTCAAACTTATTCTAAGATTAATTATTATATTACATCATCCACTAATAAATCTAAAGCGACATGGAATATTATAAAAAATGCAAAAGCTAAGGCAAACTATCCCCACGATATTGTTTCGAAAATAAATGATAATGGAAATATCTTGACTGATCCCACTAAAATAGCTAACGCCTTTAATAATCATTTTATTGACAGTGTTTCACCACAAAGTAAGGTGACTAAATCTTATAAATTGACATTTAATAATCCTGATTCGATATTCATGAATCCTACTATTCCGTATGACATATTTAAAATTATTTTTACGTTAAAAAATACTAAATGTGCAGGTATTGACGGCTTTATAACGAATGTGATAAAAGATGTAAGTCAGATAATAGCTCAACCTATCAGCCACATTATCAACCTGTGTATCACTAGCGGCGTTTTTCCTGATAAATTAAAAACTACAATAGTCAAACCTCTATTTAAAAAAGGTAACCGAGAAATTATTAAATACTACCGTCCTATAGCACTTTTTTTTTTATAGGATAAGGGTGACAAACGAGCACACAGTCCACCTGATGGTAAGCGGTTGCTGCGGCCCATAGACATCTACATCTATCCTCGTTTGCGAATCAAAATGCAGATGCGTTGTCACCCGTGAGGACTAAGATGGAATGCCTCATTTCCAGTAAAAAGGGCCTCCGGCCACCTGCACTCACCAAGCGAAACGCAGAGGTAAACCTCTACTTCACGCTGGTATTCTGTGAGGTCGTGGTACCACCCCGGTTCGAGCCGGCCCATCCGTGCGACAGCAAAAGCTGCCGCGTGGCTCTACCACTATTAAAAACTTTTGCCTATTATTTCAAAAATCTTTGAGAGGGTAATATATAATGCTTTATATATGTATTTTGAAATAAATAATATTTTTACAAAAGAACAATACGGGTTCAGAAAAAATAAGACAATAAACATGGCAATATATAATTTTCTTTTTAAAGTAATGACAAATGTAAACAATAAATCCCCCTGTGTTGCTCTTTTTATGGATTTAACAAAAGCTTTTGACCATGTAAAACACGAAACTCTTTTGGATAAGCTGCACTCATATGGAGTGAGAGGAAACATTTTAAATCTAATAAAATCTTATTTAATTAATAGAAAACAAATTACTGTAATAAAAGGCATAGACAAAACAACAAATATGGAAACCCTACATTATTCCGAATCCAGAACTGTCAGTTGTGGTGTTCCCCAGGGAAGTGTTCTTGGTCCATTCTTTTTTCTTGTTTATATTAACGATTTACCTCTAGTCACAAATTTTCCCATGACACTTTTTGCAGATGATTGTACTGTCCTTTTCATGACTACAGATTTGACTGCCTTAAATAATGAAATGAATGAGACATTTAATAAAATAAATGATTGGTTGAATCTTAATAATCTTAAAATAAATTTAAATAAGACTAAATACATGACTTTTCAAGGAAGGCGATCCGCTCAGATATTACATCACTCTGATACAAATATTGGTAAAACTAATAACACAAATTTCTTAGGTTTGAAAATTGATGACATGTTAACACGGAAGTCCCATGTTGATATTGTGTGTACGAAACTTAATAGGTTTTCTTATGCACTTCGACAAATTTCTAAAACTACCAATATGTCTACACAGATTACAGCATATAACGATTACGTAGAATCTATACTAAGATATGGTATTTTGTTTTGGGGCAACTCCGTTAATAAGGAAAATGTTTTTAAAGCACAAAAGAGGTGCATACGAGCTATGTGCAATCTAAAGCAAACTGAATCATGTAAACCATCTTTTAAAAAGTTGAAAGTATTAACTCTTACTTCATTATATATTTTAGAGGTCACCATGTTCGTAAAAAGGAACATTCATCTTTATGAACATCATGTTGGTCTGCGACACACAGATAAACTCTGCTCTGTAGCAAGTAGAACAGCGTTATTTAACAAAAGCGTGTTTTGCATGGCGCCAAAAACATATAACAAAATACTCAAAAAAATTAAAGATATAAAAAATGTTAAATCTTTTAAAAAAACGCTTGTCAGTGTCCTAATAAACAAAGCCTATTATACATTAAATGATTTCTTTAGTGATGATTTTTTTGATACCAAATAGTTTAAAAAAAAGTCACAGGTTCAACCATTGGATAAATAACTTGCTTTACATAATTATGTTAACATAAATATAAAAGTAATTACATCATATTTGATACTATTTATTAATTAATTTTAAAATTAAAGTGAATAAAAAACAATGAAATGTGTCACTATTTATTTGTTTGAAATATTGTTAGGTCATTATTTAAAAATGTACATAATAAAACATAGTTATTATTCAATATATTTATGTCATAATTAGATTTCTAACATACCTACTTAACTCTTTTCTCAAATTCTATACCCACTAATGTTTTGTATACGTTACATTTTTTGTTATTTTTATTTACTTTAAATGATTTCCAAAAATATTGTATTTTGTATGCCCACAGGGTAGGACATAGTTGAACTTGATTATATAATAATGTATCTAACATCTATGTACCTATGATCCACGAAATAAATGATTATGATTATGATTATTATTACTCTCGCCTCAGTGAATACATAGAGATACACGACTCACAGTTTGGTTTTCGCCCGGTACTATCCACTGAGAGTGCTATTTTTGCATTGAAGCACACTGTCAAATATTACACTGACAGAAAAACACCCGTGTATTATTGTTTCCTGGACCTTTCAAAAGCCTTTGACCTGGTTTCCTACAATGTTCCGTGGGGAAAGCTTCGGGAGGCGGGAGTTCCTGCTTCATTAGTGTCTACGTTGTCTAAGTGGTATGACAAGCAAATAAACTTTGTAAGGTGTTCCAATGCATTGTCTGACCTTTATAAACTTGAGTGTGGTGTGAGGCAGGGAGGCCTTACCTCTCCGAGGCTTTTTAATATCTATATTAATAAGCTGATTGACGAGCTTAGCGGCACATATGTTGGTTGCCATATAGATGGAGTAAGTCTAAACAACTTGAGTTACGCAGACGATATGGTGCTGCTGAGCCCGTCAATATGTGGAATACGAAAGTTGCTTGCCATTTGTGAGGATTATGCTGATCAACATGGATTGAAATATAATGCTAATAAAAGTGAACTGTTGGTTTTCAGAGGTAGAAATAAAAGTCCAACATATGTCCCTCCAGTAAAGCTTAACGGTTCACTTTTACAGAGAGTAACCCGATTTAAATATCTGGGTCATATTGTGACAGAAGACTTAAAGGATGACCTAGACATCAAGAGGAAACGCAGGGCACTAGCTGTGAGAGGTAACGTGGTGGCTCGAAGGTTTGTTGCTTGCTCTGTATCAGTTAAAATTACACTGTTCAAGGCTTTCTGCCAATCATTTTACACCAGCAGCCTTTGGGCCAATCATACCCAAAGCGCAGGAAATACCCTGCGTATCCAATATAACAATGCCTTCAGGTTGCTGTTGGGGCTTCCACCTTATTGTAGTGCATCAGACATGTTCGCCGATGCGCATACTGACGATTACTTTGCGATCATGCGGAAAAAATTGGGATCATGGATGCACAGAGTGAGAAAAACCTCGAATAGTGTCTTGAGGGTATTTGCGGAACGGATAGATCGCCCGACACTGGGTGGTTTGTTAAGCTTCATTTATTAAATGAAGCTTGATAAAACCCCCAAATTTTTCATATATTTCTGTCTTGTTTTATTTTCTAACATTAGTTCTTAAGTTTTATTTACTATTACTAACACGTTATGGGCCTACGATGCCTGAAAAATAAAACATTTTTATTTTTATTTTTTTATTTATTTATAAAATATATAGTGTTGCGAAACAGCCAAGTCACAACTTGGAAGATATGATATACGAATAAATCAAATATCGATTTGAAGCGTCTCAGAATGCTTAGTAATCGTATCATGTTAGTAACGCTTACAGCTTAGAATAATGAACATTGTAATATATTTCTTATGCCTTACCATTTATGAGGCGCAAATTAAAAGTAATAACATAATTACAATGTGTGTTCTCGTATAGTTAAAATATAATACGCAGAGCGCAGAAGGAGTGAAAATTTAATTGCACAAAGTTTGATTATAATATAAAAAAAATTGTTAAAAAAATAATATAATGCCTCACACCCAAATCATTCCTGAGCACACAGGGAGTGAATATCTCATTGCAACAATGTTTGATTACAATATAAAACACAAACGAAACCATATTATGGTTACTCCAATCAAAGAAAGTGCAAATCCGGTATAACAATAATATAATGCTTTTTATCCAAACCACTCTTTAAGTCAGTCGATTGTGTAACTTTAGTTACATTCGTAAAAAACAAATTGCAATTGCGGAGTAATGCCTTCTGCCGGCAAATGATTCCCACCAGTCACACAAACGCAAAGAACATCAGTTGAAAGATTTTCATCTGCATTTTTAATTGAGTATAGATGTAGATGTCTATAGGCCACAGCATCTACTTAGGTACTCGTCCATTAGGTCGACCATGTGTTCATTTGTCACCCTTATTCTATATAAAAAAGGAAACAGTAACTAGTATGATTCTCATTGTCATAAATATGAACGACTTTCTTTCTTATAATGAAGAAGGCGCTTGAAAACAAGTTTTAATAAGCGTACTTGCCTCACAGAATCCTTGAATTTTAAAACCATGTATTTTCTAACGACACGCTGATACCTGCAACTCGGAAGTTCGGTAAACTCCATTATTCTACAAGTCGTAACTTCTCCAGTTCTCCAAACTTGTGCATACTTAGATGCCAGTGGAACATGTTTTATGTATCTTCGTTGTATTTTGATGATTAAAGAACTTTATTAGAAGGTTAATAAGTTCTTAAGCATTGCAAGATACCTAGTTTAGAAATGTATTACGTTATTTATGCCGTAAGGTATCACAAAAAGCATTGTTTTAAAAAGTATGTAGCCTATTTGTTTGAAGTAAGTTGCAGATGTCCATGAGCTGCAGTAGTCACTCATCATTAGGTGGACTGTAGGAGTATAATTCATTTTTCAGTATAATTTTACAAAAAAAAAACGGTAGAGCCGTACTGAAGTTGTATTATGGGTGCAGAAAAAACGGGTCGGTAAAATACCACAAATATTAAAATAAAACAACAGAATAATACAACTATGTTTCATTAAGTGAATGTGGAGAACCGAAGAGCATTTAATTGGTTAAAGAGGCATTTCTTCTTAGTCTTCAAGGATGGCTACGCACCAATTGATTGTTAACCACTGAAAGATGTTATATATGGTTAATTATATATTATTTAGAGAATAAGGATGACAAGCGTGCACACAGTCTACCTTATCACAAGTGAATATTCCGGCCTATCGATTAAGAAGCATAATGCAAAATGTGTTATCACCGTCGAGGCTAGGATGGAATGCCGCGTTTCCATTAAGAAGTTACTCTACATTCACCATACGAAACAAAGCAGCATTAAAGCTACTATTTTACACTGGTATTCTGTGAGAGTGTGGCGTCCCCTCGGTCGCGCTTACACATTCGTGCTACAACCATAAAATAGCTGCAGCACGGCTCTACCACGTATGACAGTGCCCAAATTGGTAACAAAGGAATCAGTTATCTATAAGACCTCTTTATTTGAAATGACTGCAAGTATCTATAGGCTGTAGTTTCCATTTAAAATTGAGTGAACTGCAAGTCCGTGCAGAGGTGGTACAAAAACAACCACGTCTCCATATCATCCCGTAGGTGTGGCAAGAGGCGACAGAGGGAAACAAATCAGGAGATGGGCAACAGCGTCTTCCTAATAACGACTAAAAATTTTAAAACACTGCGGTTGCCAACCCGCTTGCCAAGCGTGGCACCTATGGCAAATATCCCCCCTAAAAGAAAATGTATGCGGAACGTCTACGTTCAGCAGTGGATTTTAATAGGCTCTAACGGTAACGGACCTGCAAGTTTGTCATTGCCAGTTCAAATATATGAAATGTACGTATTCAAATTTGATCTAACCTTATTTAAAAATATACCAAAAAGCTATCCAAAATTAAAGGTAAATTACAAAACGTGTTGGTCCTATACAAAGTATCTCCTACTACCAGAAAATTTCAAAAGATATTTACTAATATTGCTTGTCGATTTTAAAATCAGATCAGCAATCAGGCACTTTTGTGAGTGAACCGAATACTAGTGACGTAGTATTTGATTGAATTTTGTGATTTGAACAAATTTGTCCCGATGGCTTTTAGCCAAGAGTTTAAAATTAAGCGTTTCTAGAGAATCCGTTTTAAGATAAAATCTCCAAAGGATGGTGTGCGATCTTCCTATGTTTTTGCTCAAGTATTAATTACATTAACTATGGTATATGAGAATAGTGTTGCAAGATGTGCGGTCATCTTTTTTATCGATATCGACAAGTAAGACCATGTTAAATTTATTGTAAACTCAGTAGAAAAGAAATTTAGAGAATAAAAGAACTGAAGAAAAGTGTAAAGATTTCTTATAATATTGTAAAAGAACTTCTCAATAATATGGTCGAGGATGGTGATGTCAGCTACATGCGTTATAATTATGAACAGTTGATGCTCGTACACTGGTTTATTCAATTTGCGAGTTTTTTCGTAGTGGTATTACCGAAGACAACATTTGCACTTGAATTTTTTTTATCTGGGGCCACGGCAGTGCCCCCGCCAAGTCGAGCAAAAAAGCGGCACGGCCGTACCATCCTTTTCTCGAAGCAGTTCAGGCCATTTTCGAAACCCTATAACTTCGTTGTGGATAAACTAGAAGCTTGAATTTTTACTAACCAAGTAGGCATTGTATAAACTCACTATATTCCAAATTTCATTAAATTTGAACTAGTAGTTTAAGAGTTATAACTAGTCAAAGTTTATTAATTTTCTCACTCACTGACTGACGGATCATCAAAACTTTAAGGCACTTCTAGCAGAGATAGAAGCTTAAAATTTGGAATACCATTATTGTTTAGTATATTAATCAAGGAAAAATTAAAATATTTTGCAATTTCGGTCCAGTTTTCGAGATACACCAACTGCATAAATAACTTTGTAATCCCATAAGAATATATAGGATTACAAAGTTACATTTGCAATGAATGAATCAATGTACCTATATATGTATAGTATAATGGAATAATAGGTGTAGATAGGTACCTAGATATAACTATCTACAAAAAGAAATGAAATGTCATCAAAACATAACTTTAAAAAAACAAGTCTCGCAACTCAGTTCTTCTACCGTAAAAAGTTGTGAGATCCATGTAATACCAAGTCGGTTAATATATTCAGTCCCTACTAAAGGGTCCTTCTGTCTTAAGTTATTACGTAATTAGCTAACCTAACGACATCTTATAGTGACCATATCAATATTAAAAATCTTTTATGTTTTGAATAGATTGACTTGGCCTTCGCATGAAAACACAACGTATCTCTCAAGTAATACATATTACATTAAATTAGATTGTTTAGTGCGATTGCCAAGTCAATTTATTTAAAACATAAAAGATTTTTAATATTGATATGGTCACTATAAGATGTTTTCAGTTTAGCTAATTACGTAATAACTTGAGACAGAAGGACCCTTAAGTAGGGACTGAATTAACAGACTTGGTATTAAATGGATCTCACAACTTTTTACGGTAGAAGAACTGAGTTGCGAGACTTGGTTTTTTTTTTAAGTTAGGTTTTGATGGCATTATTATTTTCATTTTAAAATGCTTATTTATTTTATCGTTGGTTATAAAAAGTTGCGGAGCTAACATGTTTTTTTCTTCGATCAGAGAAATGTAATTTTAAAAAGGCAGTATATTAAGCGATAACGTTATAATGACGTTTTTAAAATGGAAAAGCAGAACAATTTCATTTATTTTTCAGATAAAGTATTAGATTTCCAAAAAGTGATTAGATTTGGATGGTTTGTACTTTCCCTATTTCATTTTTTATTATTTATGTGGTCTAGAACTTTCATAAAAGATTAACATGTTCGTATAATATAATTTGTTTGTAAAGATATATAGGACATATCTTTATGATTTTGAAACGGGGAGTAGGACTATATGATATATAAGTTTCTAGTTCTAGTTTTTTTTATTATTATTATAGTTTTTAATATTGTAGATAAAAATAAGTATTTTGAAGTAATTTCCGAACGTAGGATAAGGTTCATTATATATAATTTTATTAATGACCTAAAGAGGCATTCCTAGATAACACTAAAATAGTTTTTAATCAATCTATAATTCTTTAATAATAATATAGTTTAAACATAAATTATTTAGTTAGTTCATTTCAAGATTATAATATTCAGAAAAAAATTAAATGTGAACAATTTTATTACATGATCCAACGGATTTGTGGCAAAATAGAACACACTAGAAATCTCGCCTTGAACAAATGAGGGTCTAACACGTCTATGTCTGACTAAGGTAAGTCTTTTCCAAAGCCAATCTAGGCCAATGAAACTAGTTGGAAACCGTCACCCAAGCTAAACATTTAAAAGATCTACCAACAGACTGAGTCCGACACTTTTATTCGTCAATTTTAACTCAAACTCTAAAAAGATGTTCGTTGAGTGCAAGTATATTTTGAAAACAAAGGCTGCTTATACATTTATACTAACATACAAATAAACTTGTAGTGTCAGTCTATTATATCGAAAAACTGCATTTTATTAAACCCCTGAGTTTATGTGTATGTTATATCCTATGTATAACCTATTTATGTTTTATTAAGATATGAATAAACATTATTAAAAAAATTGTCTACCTGTATCTGTCTTGCTGTCCGGGCTAGTCTTCGGGATAACTGAATGGATTATGATGAAACATCATGAATATATAGGAAGTAATACCAGGGTAATCTAGTCTATATTTAATCCGCTTTTTTTTGCTGTGGCAACCCTAGTCACAAGTTGTTAAAATAATTGATCACGATAAATTTTATTAATTTAATAATTGTAAATTCATAATATCCACCTCAATTTTATGTTATAGTTAATAATTACTGCCGCTTTGTGTTTAATATTTAAGAAAGTCAGTATATAAATATTATATCGTTTTGGTGTTGGAACAAAAAGTGACAGGTAACGAACATCGTTTAAAATCACTGTAATTCTAATTTCATATCATTCCTTTTATAAATTAAAAGTGTATTCTATTACTTGGAATATAACATTCTTTGCGGGTTTCTTTTAGAATTATTTTAACGACAATTTAATTTGTGATTTGTAAATAGTAAAAAAAAAAAAAACAACAACTCTAGCTTAATCTGCTCCTTTTGTTTTTGATATTTGTTTTCTTTTATTATTTATAATGATTAGTAAAATAATATTCACAACGCCAAGAGGCGCCAGATGGGAAACCAACTCAAGCTTGTGCTCCAACATCTTAAGGCATTCAAGGAGCAGTGTGAACTGTTGCTTAAGGAAAGGGATGATAATGAAAAATAAATAGTGTAACTGCCAAAAATACAATTCATATTATAATAACCAAAAAATAATAACCATACCACGGTTAAGTTACATACAGATTACTCAAGTGTTATAAAAGAAAGAGATCAGCTACAGGGAACGGTTAATGAGTTTGACCAATGCAGCAAGGATTATGAGGAAGTTCTCAGGTTTATTGCTGCATTGAAGTAACAGTTAAATGAAGCTAAGGAGCAAATAACACAATTTAAAACATATATTCTTTATAGTTCTCTGAGCTTGTTCAATGTAATACTTCAAGAATTTTACAGCAATCTGCAAAAATAGATTTGACTGGTGACCACTCTAGCACTTCAGGAAACACAGTAAGGATTAATTGTAATAAAACCAAATTGAAGAAGTATATAAAAGTTAATAAATACACAAGGAAAGTACAAAAATTAATAAAAAATAAGATCAATACCTAAAATTATGTTAATATATGTAAAGAAAAGCATTGATATATGAACTTAAGTTGTATTCAATTGAGGCGGATAACATAAAAAAATGCTATGAGACTAATGTAGAGTGCCTGTCAGAAATTTTATCACTAATTAACTCCCGCCAAACTGTGTCTGTAATTTGAAATTAGAAAACTTAACCAAACAAAAATAATTTGGTTTGAAATAGCCAGTACTGCAGATTCATAGGTAAAGCCTATTATTAAGTACATACAAAGTGTATATCACTTTTTTGAACTAAAACTAATTTTGTTTTATGAAAATACATAAAGTTTTCGCAAATATACTGAGAGGCCAAAGTTAATATATTTATTTCTTAAAATTTTTCTCTTAGAGACTATCGGTTTTAGTTTGTAATTATCACTTATGGCCCTTTTCTGCAAAACAAAAATGGTTTCTAAATCAGCCGCATTTCCCCATAGCAAAATCCTATAAGATATTATGCCATGGAAATAACTGAAATAAACTAATTAGCTGTCTAGACACTAGTAATACCTCTAATCTTTTTTACAGCTTTTTCTATACGCGGAAGAGCCATGCTGCAGCTATGTTAGTAGTATAGTTGTAGCACGAATGGGTCGGCTCTACCGGGGAAGAAACACGCACTCACAGAATACGAGTGTAAAATAGCAGCTTAACACTGCTGTGTTTCGTATGGTGAGTGTAGAGAACCGGAGACCCTTTTTACTGGAAAAAAGGCATTCCATCTTAGTTCTCACGGGTGACAACGCATCTGCATATTGATTCTTTATTGAGGATAGATGTGGATGTCTTGGGTCACAGCAACCACTTACCATCAGGTGGACTGTGTACTCGTTTGTCACCCTATCCTATAAAAAAACAGCATACGCTGCAGCGTTTAGTTTGGTTGCTAGTTTAGATATATGGGGGCTCGACTGAAGTTTTGGGTCAAGAGTGATGCCAAGAAAAACAGTGGAGTCAACAGGGCTCAGTTCTTCCCCATTTAAAAAAAAAACATTAGTATTCAGATTTTTAACGTTCTGTGTTGTAAATTAAATACATTTAGTTTTATTGTCGTTTAACCAGTGCACTAATTTTGATATAGCGTTAATCACTTTTTCATATTTATATGATTGACGTTTAAGTTTAAAAATCAAGAAAGTATCAGCAAAAAATATTATATCATGATTATCCCCTACAAGGGAAGGTAAGTCATTAATATAGACTAGCAATAGGAATTGACCGAGAATCGACCCTTGAGGAACACCCATTAGTACAGGTGACCCGAAAGAACTTCTTACACGGATAGTAACTATCTGCGTTCTATTACTTAAACATGAAATAATAAGTATAAGCGCTGTGTTCTTGACACCATAGTACTGTAGCTTCCTGATGGTTAACGTTAATATTATATTCTCGTGGCAAAAAAAAAAACTAGGTGCTTCTAATTTTTTTTTCGGCCCGTGAAAGTCCGCTGCTAGACATGAATCCCTTCCATTAGCAGGATTAGCCTTAATCGTAAACACTTAACAAAACTTAATCGTAACACTTGGCACGCGTATTAGTATCCGCAGTACCAGATGAATCAATTTATCATTCATTCATTCCTGATCAAAAGTTTCTTGCTGAACATAGGCCTCCCCCATAGATTGCCTTATAAGGGGAATTGTGTCATAGCTGCCACGCTTGCCAGGCGGGTTGGCAACCGCAGTTTTATTATTTTCAACTGTTATGAAGAAAATACTTCTGCCCATCTTCTATCCCTCTGTTACCTCTTATTACACCCATGAAGATCTATGAAATGGTTTAATGTAAATAAAAGTGGAGAGCTTAGTTACTCTTAATTATTTAATAAATTACACTGGTACAACAAGTCACACTTAAAGATCGCGCACATCTGCATATTAAAGTTTATTTCCCAGACATAAAACAGCTTTCGAAGCAATTTAAAGTATGCTGCAAGCGAGATTTAGAACAATCTCCCGCCTTGATTATTTATATGAAGTATTTAAATACAAACAGAATGTACCCTGTTTTTAAGTGGATTTTAATGATTCTTTAAATTATACCTCAGGGGTGGTCCCATCATCACCGAATAGGCCTGCCGACGTCAATGATGAGGCAGGGTGGTTCCAGGAGGCCATGTCCGAGATATGTGACGTGGCAATGCCCCGCGTCCGGCCAGGAAGCGCCCGGCGTCAGGTGTATTGGTGGTCGCGTGAGCTGACGTGTCTGCGCGAGGCTTGTGTCGCCGCGCGGCACCTGTACGCCAGGCATCGCAGGCTCCGCATTCGTCCACCGAATGCGGCAGCCATTGAGGCGGAGCTGTACGAGGGATACAGAGCGGCGAAGACCGCCCTCCGGGAGGCTGTCATGCGGGCCCGGGATCGGGCCCGTGAGGAGATGCTGGAGACTCTCGACAGAGATCCGTGGGGGCGCCCTTACAAGATGGTGCGGGATAAACTCCGCACCTGGGCCCCCCCGCTGACGCAGAGTCTCCGGCCTCAGCTCGTGGAGGACGTGGTGAGCGCTCTGTTCCCTGCGCGAGCGGAACATCCGCCCCCGCCTATGGCTCCGCCACCTGCGGTGCCGGAAGCGGACCACCAGGACGACGACGACGACATCCCGGAAGGGACCGGGGTAGACCTGAGAGTGGCGGTACGTAGGCTCAAGGCCAGGAATACCGCCCCAGGACCCGATGGCTTGCCTGACAAAGCCTGGGTCCTGGCCTCGGAGGCTCTCGGGCCCCGACTGGAGGGGCTCCTAAGCGCATGCTTGGAGAGAGGCCAATTCCCGCTTCGTTGGAAGACGGGGAAGCTGGTCCTCATTTGGAAGCCGGGGCGCCCTGCGGACTCTCCGTCCGCATACCGGCCCGTGGTGCTGCTCGACGAGGTGGGCAAGCTCTTTGAAAGAGTCATTGCAAACCGCCTCGCCGAGCACCTTGCGGGGACGGGGCCGGATCTTGCGGAACACCAGTTTGGTTTCCGGAAGAGGCGCTCTACGGTGGACGCCATCATGCGCGTGAGAGCCCTCACGACGGGGGATGCAGTGGCCAGGGGGAGGGTTGTTTTGGCGGTGTCTCTCGACATCGCCAACGCCTTCAACTCCATGCCCTGGAGCTGCATTAGGGAGGCACTCCGGTATCACCGGGTGCCGACCTATCTCCGTCGTATAGTCGGGGACTATCTGACGGACAGGGCCGTCATCTACCCCGGTCGCAACGGTGAGTGGAACCGGCGAGAGATGTCGTGCGGTGTCCCACAGGGTTCGGTTCTGGGGCCGCCCCTGTGGAACATCGGTTACGACTGGGTGCTGCGCGCCGACCTCCCTACCGGCGTCAGCGTAGTTTGCTACGCTGACCACACGCTGGTACTGGCACAAGGGGGGTCGTACGAGGCGGCGGCGGAAACTATGACACGCGGGGTTGCGATAGTCGTTGAGAGGATCCGGCAACTGGGTCTCGAGGTGGCTCTGCACAAGTCCGAGGCCATGCACTTCCATGGTCCTCGGAACAGGCCACCACCGGGATCCTCAGTGATGGTAGGAGGGGTATCCATCGGCGTCGAGTCGACGTTGAAGTACCTAGGACTCGTCCTCGACGGCCGATGGAACTTCGTTGAGCACTTCCGACGTTTGGCTCCCAAACTGGAACGGACCGGGGCTGCCTTCAGGCGGCTCCTGCCGAACCTGGGGGGGCCAAACGCCTCCTGCCGGAGGCTCTACGCGGGGATCGTGAGGTCCATGGCCCTTTACGGGGCCCCGGTGTGGGCGCGTGGTTTGGCGCGGCTTGCCGTCCACCACCTAAACGCGCCCCAAAGGGTGGTTGCCGTAAAGATGGTTCGCGGCTACCGCACGATCTCCCGCGAGGCGGCGAGCCTCCTTGCCGGATTGCCGCCATGGGATCTGGAGGCGATAGTCCTCGCGCGCCTGCACGAATGGCGCGCGGAGGCACTATGCCGGGGGGAAACCCCGCTGCCGCGGCAAGTTGTCGCGCAGCGGACAGACTTCCGGCGTGATCTCATGGCGACATGGAGAGAGCGACTGTCGCAACCCCGTGCTGGGCACGCCACTATAGCGGCGATAAGACCCCTCTTTGAGGAGTGGCTTGAGAGACGCCACGGCGTCCTCACCTTCCGCCTGACGCAGGTCCTCACCGGACACGGTGTGTTCGGGAGGTTCCTGCACCGAATCGGGCGGGAGGAAACGCCCGGGTGCTCCCACTGCGAGGATCGACCGGAGGACACGGTGGAGCACACCGTAGAGGTGTGCCCTGCTTGGGCGGAGCACCGCCGTGTCCTCGTAGCGGCGATAGGCGGCGGCGACCTCTCGCGTCCGGCCCTGGTCGAAGCCATGGTCCGGAGCGAGACGGAATGGGATGCCGTCACCACCTTCTGCGAAGCAGTGATGCTAGCGAAGGAGGTGGCGGAGCGGGAGAAGGAAAGAGCAACAGCTTTCCTTCCCGGCCGCCGCGGGAGACGCCCCGGGCGTCGGGGGCTACGTCGTGGCCCCCGGCCACCGTAGGCGCGGGCCTGTGGACGGCGAGCAATGGGTAGCTCGCCGTCCGTCCGTCTAACGACGACAGGCCGTGTCGACGGCGCGTTTTGTTCCACGCGCGCCTCAAAGAGCTGTCAGCAGCGTGAAGGGGCCCGCAAGGGCCGACGCCTGCCGGGGCTGCGGGCTGTTCGAAAGAGATACCGCGGCTCCGGAACGTAAGGGCACTGAAGGAACACGGATGTTTTTTAGTCAGTAAAAGTCTGACACTCCCTTCCGCTCCACCCAGAGCGAAAGGCGTCATTTGATGATTTTCCATCCGCAAAAAAAAAAAAAAAAAAAAAAAGGGTGGTCCCATCTAAATTTGGTCAATATCTGATGATTGTAACCATGAAAAATCAATTAATAATTAATTTAAAATATCAAGAGATTTCTTTATTTGCATAGGCAACTACACTACATACGAGTATAGTTGAATAATTCTTGATCACGTGAGCCGAATGAGATGATTATATTGATTTTAGTTACGTAGACCCACAACCAACTCGTACGAAACTTTTGGTGCAATTTCGGTACTATATTGCAGAAGTGTAATTTTTCTCCATGATTTATATTGTTATTTTATATTAGCTTATGAGAATTTCTACCATTTGTCATACTGTGTTAGTAACAGAATAAAAATATTTTTTAATTTCTTTCTTTATACTGCCCATAGTAGAAATCCCATAGTCCCGATACCGATGAGACCAAATGGGGTCATGGATTTTCTTACGCCACCTCCATACGGCACGGACACCTTCTGCTTGGGATCATTTGATTAAAGTAATAAGATATGGAGGATCATACACCTTCCCTGTTAGACCTTCTGCTGACCTCTCATCCGGACGGATATCAGGTGTCCGTCAATGCCCCTCTCGGCTCTTCGGACCATTGTTTGGTCCGGAATGTGGTGCCACTCACGCTCCCCTCGCGGTTGCGTTCTGCAGGTTGCCGCCGTGTTTGGCATTACAGATCAGCGGATTGGTACAAAATGCGGTCTTTCTTTGCATCCTACCCATGGGAGCGGGTTTGCTTCTCGCCGGATAATCCCAGCGCTGTTGCTGACTCTGTCGCTGATGTGGTGCTACACTGAACTATTTATTTCATCATCTGTGGTACCCATCGGAGGCAGATCTCAGCCTTGGTTTGGTCGCTCCTGTAAGACTGCATTACGCGGTAAGCAAAAGTGTTATCAGGCCTGGGCTGGGGATTTGGCGGCTCGGGATGTAAACACCAGCGTGCTTAAAAAGAAGTATAACTTCGCCTCCAGGTCCTTCAAAAGAGTTATTGCCAAGACAAAGTCAGAGCACATAGGCAGAATTGGCGAGAAACTAGTTCGCCTTCCTTCGGAAACCCGTGCGTTCTGGTCTCTCGCCAAGGCTGTCTAAGGGATTTTCTGTAAGCCATCACTACCATCTCTGCACAGGGAGGATTACTCACTGGCCCATGTTGCAAATGAGAAAGCCAACCTTTTAGGCTCCCATTTGGTGTCAAACTCTTGATGACGGGGAGAACACATCGCCGACCATCCCGTGATGTGAGTGCTCCATGCTGGATGTGCGGTTTTCACAGCGCTCGATTCGCAAAGCACTCTTCTCCCTGGACATCCACAAGTCGAGTGGGCCTGAAGGAATCCCCCCAATTGTGCTGAGGGCGTGTGCTCCAGAGTTGGCACCGGTTTTAACGCGTCTTTTCCGGTACTCCTACGCTCTAGTCGTAGTCCCGAAATTAAACAAGACAGCTTTTATCCACCCGATCCCTAAAAAAGGCGGGCACTCAGACCCGTCCAACTACAGGCCTATCGCCATCACCTCCTTGTCCTGCAAAATAATTGAATCCATTATAAACTGTCAGCTCATGCGGCGCCTTGAGGATCACCAGCTGATTAGTGACCACCAATACGGTTTTCATCGGGATCGATCAACTGGGGATCTTCTGGTCTACCTGAATCATAGATGGGCGGAGGCGGTAGAACCTGAGGGGGATGTATTGGCCGTTCATTTGGACATTGACAAACCGCTTCTTTCGAAGCTCTCTTCCTATGCTTCCCGAGTAATTGTGCAATTGGATGACCAGCTTTCTTGCAGATCGGAGGATCAAGGTCGTTATAGACGGTGCATGATCCGTCTACAAGCCTATTAACGCTGGTGTTCCACAAGGCTGCGTGCTATCACCAACGCTGTTTCTTCTGAATATCAATGATATGTTGCAAACCGGTAACATTCATTGCTATGCGGATAACAGCACTGGTGATGCTATATACACCGGCCGTGGCAATATTTCTTGGGAAAACGTCGCCGAGTATCGGAACAAACTTGTGTCTGAAGTCGAGTCTTTGCTGAACGAAGTGTCAGATTGGGCTTGACTAAATCTAGTCCAGTTTAATCCTCAGAAGACACAAGTTTACGCGTTTACCGCTTAAAATAGCCCCTTTGTCGTATCTCTTCTGTTTCAAGGCACTCCCCTTGTTGCCTCAGCCAGTATCGGAATCCTCGGCTTCGGTATATCGAGTGACGTGCAGTTTTGTGGTCACTTGGAAGAGAAGGCTAAATTAGCCTCCAAAAAACTTGGCCTGCTCAGCAGAGTGGGACAGAATTTCATGCCGGCACAATCCCTGCAACTTTACAAGGCGCAGGTTCAGCCTCACATGGAATACTATTCCCAACTCTGGGCTGGGGCTCAGCAGCGCCAGCTTCTTCCACTTGACCGCATCCAACGCAGAGTAGTTTGAATCGTCGACGACCGAGTTCTTTCCAATCGGCTGGATTCACTGGCGCGCTACGAAGTGATGTTGAATGCCTTTACATTTTCTTTCGAATTTACCACGGGGAGTGCTCTGAGGAATTGTTCGGATTAATCCCAGCCGGCAAATTTTATGAACGCACATCGCGACAAAACTCGCGATACTATCCATACCATCTGGATGATTGGCGGTCCACCACTGTGTGATTTAGAAAAAGTTTTCTCCCTCGCACAACTTCCTTGTGGAATCAATTACCACCAGCGATTTTTCCAGACTGATACGACTTAGGGACTTTCAAGAAAAGAGCCTACTCCTTTTTAAATGGCCAAAAACGTATCTGCGATACCCCTGGTTCCCCTGAAGTTGCAGTTGTTCATGGGCGGCGGTAGTCACTTACCATCAGGTCAACACAGGAATCACATGCTCGTTTGCCCCCTGTCCTATATGAAATTGAAAAAAAAGATAAATTGTTTATTTCTTAAAAGAGATCATACATTATATAGGTATGGGAGTAAATGGAACATCCTTTTAAGTAAATATATACTTGTGGCAGGATGCCCCGCTCTTCTATAGGTAGAATTTAATAAACACAAAATAGATTTATTTAAGAAATACAAGAAACTAAGCTTATATTTATATATTAATGAGGGTTTTATATAACTGTGCGAGTTTATGTGAGTGTGAGTTAATGGATGCGTGCGCTCATTTAATAACTTTTAGTAATGCCTCGACTTCATCATACTTAAGTTTCAGTAGCCATTCTGTAACTGTCTTTTTGAACTCATTAGAGTTCAGTGAATAATTGTTTAGTTTTTTGTTGACTACATTGTATAAATAACCAGCCTGTCTTTTAAATTGGTGACTAGCAAAATTTGTCTTGACTAGAGTTAATTCAAAAGCTTTTCCTCGTCTATTACTACTTTTGCAATCGTAGAAAGTTGTTTTATGTTTTGTTAACAACAAATTTAAAATGTATAACTTTCTAACACTTAGTAAACCACTAACTGAGTAAAGTTCTTCTGTAGGGAATCTATATGATTTATTGTACATGTCCTTTATTAATGATCGTTGACCACGTTCTAGTTGTAGGGGTTTAGTTTTCGTAGTACCTACCCATATTGGTATGCAATATGTTAAAATCGATTGGGCTAGTGCAGCATATATTTGATTTAATAGTTTATGAGTTGCGACATGTCTGAGGGTCTCAAAGATCCAAATAAGTTTTCGTAATCTATTATTAGTTGCTTTTATATGTGAATACCATGTAAGTATTTGGTCTATTATAACACCCAAATATATAGTACTAGCTACTTTTTCAATAGTAGGACACGTGCAATTGTTACGCAAAGCAAAGTTGTGTATTTTGAGATTGTGTGTTATTGGTTGTAACCGTTTGTTAATGGAAAAACATATATATTTTGTTTTAGACGTGTTAAGGGTAAGCAAGTTTATTTCGAGCCAATTCGCAATTTTGGACAGTCCAAGTTCGGCTGTATCATAGACTTCATCCCACGATTTATCCGTGAAATAGCAGTATCATCCGCATATGAATAAATCTTACCATTATCAAGTTTTAATCTACAGATGTCATTAATATAAATGAGAAATAATGTAGGGCCTAGTACATTGCCTTGGGGCACCTCAAAGGTTATTTGAAGGTCATTACTGACATAATTGCCTCTTCTAGTGCTTTGCGTTTTGTTTCTTAAATAATCTCTTATTAATTTTATTTGGGCTTCTCTTATACCGATCTTTTCCAACTTCCTAACAAGTATGGGAACAGAGACGGTGTCAAATGCCTTTTTTAAGTCCAAAAATATAGCAAGACATTTTTTATTTTGGTCAAGGTGATCAACAATATATGTAGTTACATCTATCACAGCGTTCTGTGTTTTTTCCTCTTCTAAATCCATATTGTGTTTGATAGAATATTATATTTATCTAAATACCGTATTAATCTGTTATTAATTAATTTTTATAAGATTTTGGAAAAAGCTGGTAAGATGGAAATTGGCCTATAATTATTTATATTATCTCTGCTCCCATTCTTGTATACAGGTGTAATAATAGAACGCTTAAGGAAGGCTGAAAATACACTTTTAGAAAAACAGAGGTTAGCCAAGTGACAAACTATCGGCACTAATATAGAACTCGCCAATTTCACAAATTTTGAGGGTATGTTATCACAAATCGGAGTGCTATCAGATTTTAAGTTCATGAGTATATTAAGAACTTCATGAGGATCAGTATCTAAGATGGCGAAAGATGAGAGCTGGTTATTAATTAAGTGTGCTGCAATATGTATATTGTGATCGTGTGCTGTGTTCTTTTGAATGTCATCGGTAAGCATACACCCAATATTTGCGAAAAACATATTGACTGTATTAACTGATTGAGTAGGGCTTGATTCTATGTCTAATAATTGTTAGTAGTTTTATTTTCCTTAGTATGTGTAATATTTTTTTCATAAGATTTAAGGGTTTTTTTCTTATACAGTGTTCTTTCATATGAACGTTTGAACTTTTTAATACAGTTGTTACAGTAATTGCGATATCTTTTATAGGTTATTCTCAAAATTTCATCGTAAGGGTTGTTTTTAAGTTGTTTTGCATTTTATTCCTATTTTAAATGCATCTGAGCACACTTGTAATTATCCAGGGTTTAATGGTACGTCTACTTTTAGGAATACGGATAGTATTAGTGTTTTCACGTAGAGATTCTTTAATTTTGTTTATGAATATTTCAACAATTCTATTAGGATCATCGCATAATAGAAAAATAGATAAATTTTTATTAGCAAGGCTATTAACCGCCTTATCGAATCCTTATCTAATCGAAATATATTTTTGTTCGCGGAGAAGTTTTTATTTCTTTAATTTTAGTTAAACTAAAGAACACCATATAGTGATCGGTGATGGATGTACCTAGTCAAGTCATAAATTCTGTCACATGTTTAATATAAAATAATTGAAACAAGTTTATTCACTATGTAACTATTTATATACCAAAATGAACTTAACAAAACATAGATTCTTATGACACTAAAGTTTATTCAAAATGACCTCCGTGATTTTGAATACAGGCCTTCAATCTGCGCGGCCAGTTGTCTATCGCAGCACGAACGAGGTCCATGTCAATATCGGCGGCTGCCTTAATCAAGGATGTCTTGAGTGACTCCAAATTGGGATGAGGCTTTGAGCACGCCTTTTCCTCCAAGTGTTGCCATATCTTGTAATCTAACGGATTCAAATCTGAACTGGAGGAGGGACAGTCTTCGTGCCAGATGAAGTCGATTTCACGCGCCGCCAGCCAGTCTTGTGTGCTCTTCGCTCTATGAGCCTGCGCCGAATCTTGTTGGAATACCCAGTGCCTGTTATTGAACATGGTATGAGAAACAGGTTCCACAAGGTTCATCAGGACTGTATTTTGATACACAACTGCATTCGTTTTTACACCTTTCTCACAAAAATGTATCTCTGCTAAGCCCCAATAAGAAACTCCCAACCATACCATGAGCGAGGATGGAAAATGACCTCGTTGGACAAGCCGAATACGGTTGCTCGCTTCTTCACTACTGTTTGCGTACACCTTATCATTTCGTTTGTTGTAGCTCTCTTCTACGGTAAAAATTTTTTCATCCGAAAAAAGAATTTCGCGATATTTTTTTCCCGCGTACCGTTTCAACAAAGCGCGGCATCTCTTCAGTCTCAGGTCCATTAGACGAGCATTCAAACGATGTCCTGTTTTTCTTCGATATGCCCGAAGCCTTTAGTCTTTATTTAACACCCTTTTCACCGTGGTTCTGCTTAACCCCATCTGAAGGGCCAACAGTTTCTGCTTACGTTTGGGATTTCTTTGAATTCGCGTCTTCACAGCTTTTATCACTGCTGGAGTCCTAACAGACCGAGGGCGACCACTTCTTGACCTGTCATCTACACTAGAGTCTTCATTGTATCGTTTGATGGTACGATAAACTAATCTTTTGGTTATATTCAAATTTTTCAGTATGTCAAAAATTTGAATTGGCGCGTAACCGCAACGATGCAACGCAATAACTGCAACACGGTCTTCTTTAAGCGTCCACTTCATATTTAAAAATGAGTAAAATTCTAAAAAGTATACAGTTTTATTTTCATGAACAATTCGAAATTCGAATTCAATAAACTTTTTTGTGGCCAGCATTCTAAACGAAAAGTTTTTACTGTGTGACAATACTTATGACCTGACTGTGTATTTATTACTGCTATATTTGCTTGTGTCTTCTTCCTATTTAATTTAAGAATAACATGATCCAGGCAACTATTTTCTCTGGTAGCAAGTGTATGTCCCGGTAACAAGCCGAAAGTAGAAAGGACATCTAGTTAATTCTATTTTTTTGTTCACTATTTAGTTTATTAGATTTTGGAATAAGGTTTATGTTGATATCTCCAGTAATAATTATATTTTGATTGTTTTTAATGGTGTTGAGATGTTGTCGCAAAGATTCAGTAAATTTTTCAGTATTTGTATTAGAGGCTGATCTGTATATACCTTATATAATATTATTAAAGATTTCTATTTGTAAGCAAGATGCATGCTCTAATTTTATTTCTTTTATTTTAGGTTTAAGGTTATTTTTATAGTAAACTGTTAATCCGTCATTTTGGTTAAAATGTTGCATAGTAACAAACGATGTGTAATTTGTAATTTGTGGCAGGTGCTTATTGTTATCAAGCCTGCATTCTGTTAGAATTAGCAGATCTACTTCAAAGGTAAGACTAGATAGTGTTAATTGCAAGTTGTCTAAGTTTTTATAAACACTTCTGATGTTCTGCGTGACAACTGTCAAGTCTTTTTTATTCAAACATATGAACTTATTCAAATCTTCAATATCGCAAGATACAGAATTTGCAATTTCGGTAGTCTATTTCTTTTAACATAATTAACGGACTATCCATCATCAAAACAAATGGAACTAATAACACAGAATTTGTATAGCTTCTGGTGATGTTTGTTTATGGTTTCCCTAATGTATCTTATCATAATGTAACATAGTAAATATTTTATCGGTACATGGCCAGTTTTATAGGTAGCTGTAATAAAAAATATAGTCTGAGGGTAAGTATTAAAATAGTTACATGTACGAGTAGTAATAAATAAAATGTAAGGAAGTGTGTAAATTGGGGTGTTCGAGAGTTCAAGTGTTTTTTGTGTGATTTTATAATGTATAAACTTAAGATTAATTTTAAGACATGCAAATAGTAAAATCGAATTATTATACTTATATCCTAGTAACAAACTTAGTAGTATGCAATAATTTATATCTAGTCATTCTTTTTGTGATAATTGTTGTATTTGCCGTTCATCCTTAATGTGAATAATACGGGAGTTTTCATCCTTTCGTACGTAGACCTTCCCATAGGAAGGCCAGTAGAACTTGTAAAATTTGGACTTTTTTTTTTTTTTTATATAGTAGAGGGGGCAAACGAGCATGCGGCTCACCTGATGGTAAGTGACTACCGCCGCCCATGAACAACTGCAACACCAGGGAGGGAATTGCAGATGCGTTGCCGGCCTTTTAAAAAGGAGTACGCTCTTTTCTTGAAGGTCCCTAAGTCGTATCGGTCCGGAAAAATCGCTGATGGTAATCGATTCCACAAGGAAGTCGTGCGAGGAAGAAAACATCTTCTAAATCGCACAGTGGTGGACCGCCAATCATCCAGATGGTGTGGATGGTATCGGGAGTTCTGCCGCGATGTGCGTTCGTGAAATTTGGCGGCTGGGATTAATCCGAACAATTCCTCAGAGCACTCCCCATGGTAGATGCGAAAGAAAATGCAAAGAGATGCAACATCTCTTCGCAGCGCCAATGAGTCGAGCCGATCGGAAAGAACTCGGTCGTCGACGATTTGAGCCGCTCTGCGCTGGATGCGGTCAAGTGGAAGGAGCTGGCACTGGGGAGCCCCTGCCCAGAGATGGGAACAGTATTCCATGTGAGGCCGAACCTGCGCCTTGTAAAGTTGCAGGCGGTGTGCCGGCATGAAATACTGTCCCGCTCTGCTGAGCACGCCAAGCTTTTTAGAGGCCAATTTGGCCTTCTCTTCCAAATGACCACGAAACTGCACGTCACTCGATATGTCGACGCCGAGGATTCCGATACTGGCTGAGGCAACCAGGGGAGTGCCTTGAAACTGAGGAGATACGACAAAGGGGTTCTTTTTAGCGGTAAACGCGCAAACTTGTGTCTTCTGAGGATTAAACTGGACTAGATTTAGTCGCCCCCAGTTCGAGACTTTGTCCAGCAAAGACTCGACTTCAGACACAAGTTTGTTCCGGTACTCGGAGACGTTTTCCTGAGAAATATTAGCACGGCCGGTGTATAGAGCATCACCAGTGCTGTCATCTGCATAGCAATGAATGTTACCAGTTAGCAACATATCATTGATATGCAGAAGAAACAGCGTTGGTGATAGCACACAGCCTTGTGGAACACCAGCGTTAATAGGCTTGTAGTCAGAACATGCACCGTCTACAACAACCTTGATGCTCCGATCTGCAAGGAAGCTGGTGATCCAATTGCACAATTTCTCGGGAAGCCCATAGGAAGGGAGCTTCGAGAGAAGCGCTTTGTGCCAAACCCGATCGAAGGCCTTCGCAATGTCCAGACTAACGGCCAACGCCTCCCCCTTGGACTCAACTGCCTCCGCCCATCTATGGGTCAGGTAGACCAGAAGATCACCAGCTGATCGACCCCCACGAAAACCGTATTGGCGGTCACTAATCAGCTGGTGATCCTCAAGGTACCGGATGAGCTGGCAGTTGATAATGGATTCCATTATTTTGGAGAACAAGGAGGTGATCGCGATAGGCCTATAGTTGGACGGGTCTGAGCGGTCGCCTTTTTTAGGGATCGGGTGGACAAAAGCTGTCTTCCATGAATTCGGGACTACGCCTTGGGAGTAGGAGTACCGAAAAAGACGCGTTAGGACCGGTGCCAACTCCGGAGCACACGTCCTCAGCACAATTGGGGGGATTCCGTCAGGCCCACTCGACTTCTGGATGTCCAGGGAGAGAAGTGCTTTGCGAACCGAGCGCTGTGAGAACAGCACATCCGGCATAGAGCACTCACACCGCGGGATGGTCGGCGGTGTTTTCCCCCCGTCATCAAGAGTCGAGTTGGACGCAAAAAGGGAGCCTAAAAGGTCGGCTTTGTCTTTTGCGTCATGGGCCAGTGAGTCGTCCCCCCTGTGCAGAGATGGTAGTGATGGCTTACAGAAATTCCCTTGGACAGCCTTGGCGAGAGACCAGAATGCACGGGTTCCCGAAGGAAGGCGAACTAGTTTCTCGCCAATTCTGCCTATGTGCTCTGACTTTGCCTTGGCAATAACTCTTTTGAAGGACCTGGAGGCGAAGTTATACTTCTTTTTAAGTGTGCTGGTGTTTACATCCTGAGTCGCCGAAGCCGCAGCCCAGGCTTGATAACAATCCTGCTTACTGCGTAATGCTTAACCAGGTCTCTTCCAAGGAAATATAAGCGCGATGCTTTGGCAGTCAGATTTTCAGATATAAATACAGGAATATCTTCAGATGTTCGAAGGCCTAGATGTTTTACCCAAAGAACAATGGCAGAAAAATAGTTGACAAAAATTATTGCGTCTAGAAATAAGTTATATATAAAATGAATTTTATTATTTTTCTATGATTTTTCAAATAAAAATGTATTTTAATTAAAGCCACAGAAAAAAACAAACATTTTTGGGAATATCAAATGACTTAAATCATTTTGCACTATTCAAGTGTTGCCATTTACTATATTCATACTATTTTCGTATACACTTTGTAAGACTACCAACACAACACACAAACACAAAATATTTTTATATTAAGTTATTTTTAGTAATAACTATAATATCAGTATTAATAAAAATAAAAGTGGTATGGTTGAAAATAAGTCTCTTACAACGAACTTTCAAGAATAATACATTATCTCTATCATAGTACTATGCAACAATTTCATTTAATGTTATGACAACACTAGCTAAAACAAAATGTTACTGGTTTTTTTTTACTGGCTTTACGGCTCTGGATTTAAGCCCTTCTGAGAACGTTACTGTATAACACAAAGGCCCTGGAGCCATGCCAGAAATATACATTTATAATATGCAAATAAATAATAGAGATACAATAATCGAAAAACTCACAATTATGCAGGTAGGTGCATTATGTTGAGAATGTATTAATCTAACATCAAAAAACCACTGGACGCATGACTTTTTCAAGTGACATAAGACATAACCTAAAAAGTTCAAATCTAAATATCTTTTTTTGACGCCTTCTCAGGACAAAATTCTTTGACAGAGTTATTAAGGGACTTACGCTTAACATTTTAAGATATTTTTAATATATAGACACTACCATTCTTTCTCAACTAATTTTATGTATGAAAGTCTGCCATTTTTCTTTTTGATTTGTGTTTAATATTGAATGATTTGCTCATTTTAAGGAAGTCATTTTTTATTAGAGTTGAAGTCATTTCCACCACAATTGGTGTATTTTTCACTCCATCTTTTCTTATTCGCACTCTATTTATATCTTTTATCTCTGCCCTGTTTATTTCACAACCTATATTCTTTGAAAACCAAGTGATCATTTCTACTAAATCTTCTTTCGTTTCATTTTCGTTCTTTGGTACGTTCTTTACTTCGAAACTTGCTTTTCTCATTCCTTTCTGCATATCTTCTATTTTATCTTCTAGAATAGTAATATTTTCTGATCTTCTTGCGCTTGGATTTCTAATATTTCCATTTTTTTTATATTCTTCATTCTGTGCAGTGAGGGATGCAATGGAGTTTTCTATGTTCTGGTTAGATTTCTGAATATCCGCAAGTGTTGGTGCTATTTTATTAGTTCTTCTTCATGCTTGCTTGTCAAAGAAATTATCAGATTTTTCATTTCTTCCTTGAATATGGAAAATTCAATGCTAATATCTTCTTCATGTCTCTTTCTTTTGCTGCAGCTTGTGACATTTTTAGTGGAGGAATTAGATTCAGCTTTATTTATTTCTGTCTGGTTTGTTTCCGAGAACGATTTATTCAAACTGGATTCCATAATTTTATGCAAGTAGACAATTAATTATTTATTTGATATTTAATATTGTTGTGAACGCAGCTTTATTTTCTCTTTACAAAATAGAGTATATTACGCGTACGCAATAGGTTAATATGAACAAAAGCCGTCTCGGAGGGCGTGTCACGTAGTGTGATGCTTAGCCAATATCAGTACAATGGGCATGTAGTTATTCCAAGATGGTGCAAAGTGGGCTTCTATGATTGGTGTTACAAGTAATTGATAGATGTGACTTACGCGCTGTTTCGGTGTACTAGGCTCGCAGACACGACGGATTTATGTTGCTAGCTCCTCCATGAATATGTTCTCCTATTTTCGCGACTTAATTTATTTCGGAGATTATTATTTCAACAATCACGGAGTAGTTAATTAAACGTTTATATTCGACGGCAGGCAGAAGCGAAGAGGATATAAAAAAAGAGTGTGGGAAGGATTCCCCTTAAACGTCATGCGTTGCAATCGGTTTGAGATTTGCAATACAGACAGTATATCGCACCCTAGGCACTATTATTTGTTCACGAACATGCCTTTGGGACTCAAAAATGCTCCGGCACCGTTTCAGCGACTCATAGATTGCTTCCGGTCGGGTTATTCACTTGGATATAGGCATATTCTAGGTTATTTTGATAACCTATTGGTAACTTAAGAAGTCATTGAGTCCCATTTGTCTGATATACGTGCGGTATATGAGCATCTTCGGATGTTCAAGTTAAGAGTCAACTACGAAAAATGTGTGCTGGCCAAGAACCAGCTCAAATACCTAGGCCAAGTGATATTCAACGACGGTATATCTCCAGACGAAGATAAGGTGCATGCTGTACTAGAGATGAAAGAACCGACCAATCTCTAGCAACTTCGTACCTTCCTGCAAACTTGCTCTTGATTTAGAAAGTTTATACCAGAATTTGCGAAGGTAGCTGAGCCGCTTACGCGCCTTACCAAAAAGTCACAGATCTGGCAATGGGGAAATGATCAAGCGAAAGCCTTCGTACATCTTAAGTGCCTTCTGGCTTCACCACCCATTCTTGTTCAACCAGACTACTCGAAGCCATTCATCCTTAAAACGGCCGCCAGCTTTACTCCAGGGTGAGTCTCCACAGGATAAACACCTAATCGAGTACGCGAGCCGTCTCCTCACATCATCAGATAAAAATTATACCACTACGGAGCGGGAGCCGCTAGCAGTTGTTTGGTCTTTGGAAAGATTCCGTAGGTATGTTAATGGTCACCAGGTGGCTGTTTTCTCTTAAATCGCCTACTGGTAGGATTGTTTGTTGGGCTCTAAAGCTACAATGCTTTGATCTTCAGATGGAATACACTCCTGGGAAGGCTAATGTGCTAGCCGACACACTCAACCGTCCAGTTATCGATAGCACTTTGACGGAATGTAATGTCTGCCTCCTGTCTGTGAATGTTCCACGTTGGGATGCTACACCAACCCGTGAAGCCCAGCTGACTGATCTAGAAGTAGCCAAACTCCATAAGGACTTCGAAAGTTCTGATGAACTGTCAGTTCATCGGTGGTCGAAGAGGGGGTACCTGGTAAGTCAAGCAACCAAGCACTGGTACATGGACGACACTGATACTGATGAGCCTCAGCTAGTAGTACCTAAGACTTTGCGAGTCAAAGTTATGTTTGAGGGTCATGACTCGCCAACCACCGCTCATGGAGGTATTCAACGAACTTTCCATCGTATATCTCAGCAGTTCTATTTTCCTGGTATGAGACGCTATATCACCGATTACCTGAAGACCTGCACTGAGTGTCAGTGGTATAAGTCTTCCAACTTGAAACCGCCTGGTTTACTCCAGACTCCGGTCCCTGCTCGATTCGATATTATTGCCGTCGATCTCTTTGGGCCGTATCCAAAGGACCTAAGGGTGAAAGGTGGGTTTTGATAGTGGAGGACAATGCTAGTAAGTGGGTCAAAATGTTCGCTCTAACCGAGTCCACAGCCGAAACCTGTGCGAAAACTCTTGTTAGTGAAATCTTTATGAGCTTTGGACATGCTAGGCGGATGATCTCCGATAACGGTGTCCAGTTTGTGACCGATGTTATGCAGAAGGCCCTGCTTATCCTAGGTGTGAAACACAACCCGGTGCCTTTGTATCACCCGGAAGCGAATCCGGTAGAATGAAAGAATTGGGACCTTACAGCTTACCTCGCCATTCTCGTTGAGTTTAACCATGGCAGAGGTATTGTTTTTCATCCGATTTGCTCTGAATAGTTCAGTCACCGTTTCTATAGGTACCACTACAGCTTTCTTGACATTTGGACGTGAGCCCCGTTCTCCTTTATCAGATCAAGCTGATCTATGGGCGGTCATCGAGTCTGAAAACTTGGTCCCTCAGATTACGCCTTACCTTTTGAAACTTGCTGACTTTCTCTGGGAGGCTAAGGAAAACATTGAACATCAACAGGATCTTCGAGAGCTTCAAGCTGATTCTGATCGCCGTGATTCGGATCCATTAGGAGAAGGTGATCTCTTATTCATGAAGTCACATGTCCTGAGTAATGCTGCTAAGGGTGTTACTTCTGAATTCATCCCGAAGTATTATGGTCCATATGTGATCTCCAAAAAGGTGAATCCTACTACCTACCTTCTAACTTCACAGAAGACTGGTGAAGTCGTTGGTAAATATCATGTGTTCGATCTACGTAAACACCATGAAAGGGGTGGTGAAGAATGTCTGGAACCGGTTGCTTCTAAGCGTCGCAGGGTTCGTTCTCGTAAGAACTGCTGCTAGACGTTAACTATTAGTTTGACTATTCGTGATGTTCTCTCTTGGGCAATAAGGGGAGTATGTAGCACGCCGATACTTACTTATGTCACCTGATGCTTCACTATCCCCTCTCGTGCGATACCCCGCCTGCGCCGCGGGATCACGCCACCCGCCACGCTTTTGGCTCCCGGTAGCAGTCCGCTAGCCAACTAGCTCCGAGGTATGTTTGTGTTATTGATTGCTCCCACGTTGGCGCTGCGTTTTCGCGAGACGCCATTTTATGTACTTACTTGTCAATAGGGACCTATATTATTACTACTTAAGTGAATAAACTGTGCATTCGGATTATTTGTGACGTTTCATTAATCAACCGTGACCAGAGAACGTTATAATTTATATATTAATGGGTTGATCGCTGAGTTCAACAGCACTGTTATTGGGTGTTCCATAGACGAAGTCAATAAAAATGACATAAGTAACGCGGACGATAGATGTTGTTGAGCCCATAGATCAGGACACAGAGACAATTTGTGAAAATTTGTAAAACATATTATGTAAAACTCAAACAAAAATATATTTCTGTTCTAGGTGGTAAGACTTTTTTCCTGCTCAGAAATCCATCTGGGTGAGTAACAATTTCTTACCTATTTCTGCCGCCAAATAATTGCTATATAATTAATAATTGCTTGCACTGCTGTATTCTGGTCTGTAGTGTGAAGAGAACAAGTATAATTGCAGGCTATGAGGCATACCATCTTAGCTACCAGAAATGCTTGTACACACATATGTGATGCGCACCTACAGCCCTCATTGTTTGAATTTGTCTGAAGATTTCCGTGGAATGCAGTAGCTACTTACCATCAGATGGGCTATACGTTTGTTTATAACTTCAGTTTTATTTAAATACCAGCTGTGCCCCGCGGTTTCACCCGCATATAATTTAAGAAATCACTGAATGATTTATTTCTGATACTTCAGTATAGAAAATATCTTTAATAATATTTTCAAGTGGTATTAAAATATATTGGTTCTCTCGCTTCGCATCGGGTAAATAAGGTTATGCGTAGTTCACGCGCCGAGTCGAGTGCTAAACTATTTAATTTTTTTATTATCTCTTAAACTATGTGTCTAAATAACATGCTATAAATAGCAAAATTTATCATTATAAAATTGTCTTGTTGATGAAGTAACTTTCGTTCGTAAGGACTTACCTAATAATAAAGCTCATAAATCACTTATTTCTCAAAATTTTTTTGTCAAAAAATACCTTATTGTATAACTCATGTACGAAATAGGCATATGGTATCGTGGAATTGGTTTTAGATGGAGAACAGATAATTATTTTTGTAGACAATGGTAATTACGTATTACGTATTATTTATTCTATTAGTGCTTTTTCTCCCGACTTGCTTAATAAAAATCAATATTGAAATCAATATTGCATAGCCTGATACTAGATAGCCTAACATACAATTGAACTTTTAGTTCCAGAGATAAACGTGTTTAAAAAAACAAAAAAAGAACTCTTCCTCTTCATTACATTAATTTAAATTTAAATTTAATTTACCTGATTCCTGCCTGATACAAAATTATTTCAAGAATGTTTGAAAATTTTTCGCATACCACGCCCTAAAATTCTTAAAATTCTCCTAAAAGTTATTTCTATCACGTAATAAAAATAACAAGTTAAATGTAATGTTGCTTGGTATCTCCGTGTTCCTGCACAGCGTAACTTTTATAACATCTTTTGTCAGAATTGACACCAAGTCCAAACTTTATTTAACTTTAACTGCGCCTTTCTGTATTTATTCGCGAAGTTGCGAAAGTATTTCTAAGATATGAATAAGTATATAATATTGTTTCTTTTAGTGCATAACATTGAATGTTTGTATGTTTACTGCCTTTGACAATATTACTCGACTAAACAATACATACACAAGTTGTTTTTTGCCCTATTTAAGATTTTATTCTCAACTCAAGAATCAAAATTATCCAAACCGTCAACGGTCTTGTATTATGATCGTAAATCCGACTAAAAAGCGTGACCATATCATGACATCCCATTAAAAGTCCACTGATGATCGTAGGCCTCACCATATATTGTCTCATAGGGAGAATATGCCAACTTACCGAGCGGGTTGGAAACTGCAGCTTGCAGCAGTTTTTTTTATTCAGCTGTTATAAGAAAGATGCTGCTGCCCATATCCTGGTTCAAACTTCTTTTGTTGCCTTATACGACACCCATATATTCTTACTCCGCCACTACATGCTTAGACAAACAAGTGTGATGGTTAAGAAGAAGAAGGGAAGAAGCAGTAAGAAACCCAGCGAGACTTTTTTTTAAATAACAGCTTATAATCATGTATGTTACACAAATTAACAAGACAACAAATTAGAAATAGCTTGGTAGCGATCACCTCATTTCCAGGGGTTATTATCATCCATAAATTCCTTAATATTATTATAACCCTTTTTATACAAACTTAGTTTAATAAAGTTTTTGAAATGTGAGCAGGTCAAATTTTGTATATTTTCTGGAATTTTGTTGTAATAGCGTATACATGGAGTGACGACCTGGTAAGACATGCAGGAAGTCGATGGATGCAGGTGGCTCAGGACCGTGCTTTGTGGCATTCTTTGGGGGAGGCCTATGTTCACCAGTGGACTTGTGAAGGGCTGTAATGATGATGATGATGAGCGTATACATCGCCCCAAGAATGAATTACTGACTCGATGGAGTCGAGTAACTAGTACTACTTGCTTGTGTCTGTTCCTAGTATTTATAGAATGAATATCACTTATTTTTTAAAACTTCCTTTATTTTTGTGTATGTACATTACATTTTCATAAATGTATTGAGAGGCCAAAGTTAATATATTAATTTCCGTAAATTTTTGTCGCAGCGACTCTTTAGGCTTTAAATCATAATGATATAATGTTCACAAAACTGGCAGTTTTGGGTTATATTCCCTATTTAATAACCTTTTTGCTTGCTACATGCGGGACAGACAGCAGTATGTAGAATATGCGGGTTATAGGCCAGTAAATTATTTTACTAGATCTGGAGTGAGTCAGGGCAGCAACTTCGGTCCGTTGGAATTAATTATAATGATAAATGACTATTTTCTATTTGCAGTTGATCTGAAACTGTATCTTGCTGATAAGGAGAGGATTGCCAAAAGTTACACCAAGATATAGATAGGTAAACTGGAGCAAACATAATAATTTACAATTTAATGTTTTGAAGTGCATGACTATGACTTTCAGCCGTGCACTATATCCAGTTACGTACTAATACCAAATTAATGGGATAACGATACCGAAAGTGTCAGAAGTCAGGGATCTAAGGGTTAATTTCTCCTCCAAATTAGAATTTCGAGAGTATGTAACCAAAATCTGTCAAAAAGCCTACAGAAATTTAAGATTCGTACTTCGGGTGCTTCACTAATATCAAGGCAATTACTGCATTGTATAACTCTTTCGTGAGGATTTAATTAGAGTTCAACGCAGTCATCTGATCTCCACATGAAACTAAATATAGTATCATGTGGGAGAGAGTGCAGAGTATATTTATTAGATATTTATATAACAAAATGTATAACTATTTTACCGAAATAAGTATCCTACCTTATTCACCTATGGTATGGTAGGACACAATGAGCTAAAAGTTAGAAGGAATTTAGCGATAGTCTCATATATCTTTAAGGTGTTGGGGGGAAAGATTCACAATCCAGACGTATAGCAACAAGTGTGTACGTGTGCTCCGGACAGATATGTGTGGCGGTGGCGGCGGCCGCAGCTGCTGGCTGTGCCGCGCGGCCGCACTAAGCTGGTGAATGAGACGACGTGTACGTGCGCATTCTGTATCCTCAACCGTATATTAGAAGACGTAGATCTATTTTGTTGTACTCTGGGTGACTTCATAGTAAAAACTCTCTTTGAAATAAGTTATGGTCCTACTGTGACATAGATTTGGTGTTTGTAGGAGAAATAAGTACATATTATGATCAATAATTATTAGACCGTAACTGTGTAATTGTAATTGTAGTTTGTAAAAATAGTTGTCTACATTATCGTATTCGGTGATAAACCTGTAATGATAATTTTAGAGCGGGATATAAATAAATAGCCATTATCAGATGGCCGTAAGTAATTTATTATATAATTTAGCTCCTTAACTCCATATTGGGTTCTGGGAATAAGTAAGTAGGTATAAGTTGGTATAAGCTTTTTAATAAGATTTGATCACTTAGAATTTTGTGTATAAAGACGCAAGGTTCAACGTATAATTGTTTAAATGAATTGATTTTGTCTCAGTGTGTTAGGTTTAATTTTTAATCATATCTTTAATGATTTTATTTTGTTAAGTTTGAAAACTTACTCCTATTACTAAATATTAATAGTGGTAGAGCCAGGTGGCAGCTTTTGCTGTCGCATGGATGGGCCGGCTCGAACCGGGGTGGTACCACGACCTCACAGAATACCAGCGTGAAGTAGAGGTTTACCTCTGCGTTTCGCTTGGTGAGTGCAGGTGGCCGGAGGCCCTTTTTACTGGAAATGAGGCATTCCATCCTAGTCCTCACGGGTGAAAACGCATCTGCATTTTGATTTGTAACAGAGGATAGATGTAGATGTCTATGGGCCGCAGCAACCACTTACCATCAGGTGGACTGTGTGCTTGTTTTTCACCCTTATCCTATAAAAAAAATTACTCAATAGAATAATGAAAAATAATTTGAACTTTCGTTTTTTATTGGTATAAAATTTAAACTAATATCGGACGTCCCCGCAGTCTCCAGATAGTATCGTTTGGTTGCTAATGCAACGCCTCGTTCAACTGTCATTCTCCATCCTTATTCACTCTCAATACTTAATATGTACATTAGAAAAAAAGTAGTGTTAAACAGCCGTTGCACGTCCTCTTACTAAAAGTGCATCTCACTAATATTCGAGAATTGCACTCTAATCTTAGCGCAGTCCATCACCATCTTGAGACTGAGAAGCCGCACCTGATTTCCTTGACAGAGACGCAAATTGGATGTCCATTGAATGCAGCGTACCTTGACTATCCTGGATTCTCCCTGGAGCACAAATTCCATCCACGTGCCGGAGTATGTTTGTACGTCCGCAATGACATCTGCTTCCAGCGTCTATATCACCCCCCATTTTTTGACAATCTGGGTGATGATATATATAGGTATTGATAAAATCCTTTATGCCTCTGTCTATCGATCACACAGCGGTAACCAGGAGGCAACACGGTTATTTGATCACCTTAGTAAGGCTGCTGACGTGGCCTTAAATCGGTATCCTACTGCACAGTTGGTCTTTCTGATTACCTCTCTTTTGGGTACATATGACCACTGTCTGGTGAAATCTGTACCGTCATATTCTCCACCTGATTACGAGTCCCAAGGTGTTCGACGAATATGGCGCTATAAATCAGATGATTGGGATGAGACGCGACACTTTTTTACCTCTTATACTTGGCGGGAGGTTTGTTTCTCTTCTGCGTATCCATCGAGCTGCGCGGTTGCAATAAGGGATATGTTGCGTCAAGCTATGGAGCATTTTATCCCCTTCTCTGACGCTCCCACCGGTAGCATTGCTCGCCCATGATTTAACAATGAAAGCACCCGAGCTGAAAAGCGCAAGCGTTTTGCGTACCTATCATAGGTTGACGCTCGAAACCACAAAGCTCCGGATATTAGCTCCAAGAAGAAAACTTTCAACCAGACCGCCAAGTACTACAAAAATGCATTACGGAAAGCTAGTTTCGATCGAATTAAACATATTGGCACAAAACTCTCTATCAGAATATCCGGTATTAGAGCTTTTTGGTCTCTCCCCAAGGCGGTCGATACAAATTTCTGTCAGCCTACACTGCCTCCGCTGGTAAAACCGGATGACACACTGGCGCATACGGCCAAAGAGAAAGCGGACCTGTTTGCGTCTCTCTTTGCCTACAATTCACGTCTGAACAGGCAACAACGTTCCACCAAAATTACCTCACTACGGGAATTCTATGTCGGAGGTCCGTAAAACAAATAAGGAGGTTCTTAAAACCTTGCAGTGTCTAGACGTGAATAAAGTTGGTGGACCAAATGGTTACCAGCTATAGTTATAAAGGCTTGTGCACCTGAGATATCTCCTGTGCTTACACGCTTGTTCCGCCTCTCATTTAGGACTGAAATAGTGCCAAAATCCTGGAAGCTGACCAACGTGCAGCCTGTTCCAAAAAAGGAAGCCGTGCCAACCCTGCCAATTATCGGCCAATCTCAATTACCTTCATACACTGCAAGATTATGGAGTGTATATTGAACGCCCGCTTAATGGTTTTTCTAGAAAAGAATGACCTCCATAGTGACCGGCAATATGAGTTTCACCGATATCGGTTAGCTGGGGACCTTCTAGCGTATGCCACACACGTATAGGGCGAGGCACTCGAGAACAGTGGGGAAGCATTTGCTGTTTCCCTTAATGTCTCGAAGGCCTTTGACAGAGTTTGGCACACTAGCCTTTTGGGTAAGCTTCCAGCGTACGGCTTATCCCCTAGTCTGATTGAATGGGTAAAGGACTTTTTGAGTGAATGATCTCTCCGGGTCGTCGTCGATGGCTGCTCATCCAATCCTATGGTGAATAACGCCGGTGTTCCTCAGGGGTCCGTTTTCTCCTCAACTCTCTTCCTGCTGCATATTAATGATCTGCTTTGGCCCGGTATTTATGGGTATGCTGACGATAGCACAGTTGTGGAGAGATACCAACAAAGTCCTCGGGCAAGTCGGGATCAAATCCAGTCCAAAAGAGAAGCTATGGTAGAACGTGTGAATCACACATTACAGGCAGTTTTCGAATGAGGCGATGCCAATCTTGTGAAATTCAACGCCTCCAAAACACAAGCATGTCTCTTCACTGTAAAAAGAAGTCAGCTCACCTTGACTTCTTCTTTCCGAAATGTATCACTGGAATATACCGACCGCCTTCAGTTGTTAGGGTTTGAGATATCCTCAAATCTGAATTTCGGGCAGTTAATTGAGTCCAAGGCTAAAGCAGCTGCAAGGAAGTTGGGAGTCATTGTAAAGGTGCGGCGATACTTTAAGTCGGGACAGCTGCTTAATATATGTAAAGCACAAGTCCGTTGGTGCATGGAGTATTGCTGCTATATATGGGCTGGTGCTACAAAATGCCACGTAGCAGCTTTTGACTCAATGGAAAGGCTAAGAGGCTTATTGGTGACCTGAATTTGATTGAAACCAATCTTATGAGCCTCGAACACAGACGCAAAGTAGCCAGCCTTTCGGTTTTCTCTAGGATGTATTTCGGATAGTGTGCGCAGGAATTGCATAATTTTGAAGACGTTCGGCCAGTCTACCTTTCGTTGTTGACTTATTACATATTCGAACCAAACGGTTTGCTACGTCATTCATCATGCGTACAGCAAAGGAGTGGAATAAGCTGCCAGTATCTGTCTTTCCATCCGATTACAGTGTTCAAGGCAAGAGTGTATAGGCTTTTGTTAAGTCAGTGCGCTTCACCATCTTAGGTTATATCACCACTTACCATCAAGTTGGATCGTAGATAAGTGCTGGCTTAGTAGAATATAATAATAAACAGCTTGTTTCACTACACAAAAGGAGAATATTATACTATATTAATTCCAAGCCGAATTTCAGTCACAGCGGTTAGTATCCACGTAGACTAGTCACCTGTGCAGGTCAGAACTATAGTGCCCAAGTGTTTGTATAACACTGCCACCCTCTTTATTCCCTCACGTGTTTGTATAACACTGCTACCCTCTCTATTTCTTTACTCTCATATTCCGATAGGACTGTGAGATGAGATATGATCAGAATAATTTCGACATGAACGGAGAGAGATCAGGCGCAAGACCGACGGACGTGCTTTTCGAAGCACTGTGGTTAAACACCACCAAATTCGTGCGGGTGGGTACTGAGAATTTCTTGTCAGAAAAACGAAATAACGGATTTTAAATCCGATTCAGAATTCAAGAACGGGACCTCAGGATCAGCAATAGGGTATTTTACACCATGTAAAAAAAATCAAAGAATATATATTTATGATAGATTTTGTATAAAGTAAACGAGAAATATTGATTTCTATTTATAGAAAAGCATTATAAATTTTATATTTCAATTTAAGGAATAACTTTTTTTATCTGTGCCTCAAATCTGCAAAACGATGTTCGCCATGTTAGATAGCGTCGTGACGTCACTAGGTCAAAGAACTAGGTTATGTGCTGTGTACTAACTAGTTAATTTGAAAATTTTTCAAGTTATAATTACAATTGTTGACTTTTATTCCGAATTTTATTGAAAAGGCATCATGGAAGACGGATTCGTAAAAGCGAGTTTATTACTTCGCTTTTACCACTAATGTTATAGATATTATATTATAAGCTCACAAAGGGCGGGACAGACGAGCGATTATTCTAATCCATTAAAAAATTTGACTTGCAATAGGTACCTATCATGTCATTATGTTTTGTTTTGATTAATCGATAGTTAAATATAAGTCATACTTACATCAAAGTGATCTTCACAGAAGTATAGTTTAGATTTTGTAGACAATGCCTTTGGTTTTCTTCTTGCAGGTTTTAATCAATTATTTCTCATATTTAAATCAGTTGGCACTTTTATCCATAACTTCCCCGGTGTTCATAAGCTCGTATTTTGCAATCAGGCACAACACAAAAATGATATAGATGATAACTCATTATTAAACATTCAAAAGTATCTTATTCCTTTGCAAAATTGTCAAAATTCTAGGACAGTGACGTCACGAGTTGAACGGTATGGCGGCTAGCGTTTTCACGCGAAAATTTAAAACGATAGATTAAAAGTAATTTTTATGTCACTATTTGGTTTTAAAAAATTTATATAAAAATTATAGTGGTTCATTATCACTCTAGGATTCATTTAAAACACTTTTTGAAAATGGGTGTAATACCCTATTGCGATTACGACCACGAATAAATTATTTATTAATATTTGAAAGCCTTTATTTAACTTCACTTGTATGTATGTCCTGGAATTTTGCAATCTTTATTTTGCCCACTTTCATCGAAACTATCGAGCTAACATTTGGCACACACATTTGGTTCTCGTGACAATGGATGATTATTAAATAATGCGACCATTTTAATCCAATATTACGGACGTTACAAAATGGCTATTAATCATTTCCACAGCAACCCATATCATATGGGTATCAAATGAAAAGGCTTGATGAGCGAAATACAATAATTAAAGTGACGTCATTCTAAATCCAATATGGCGGACGTCACAAAATGGCGATTTATAATTTCCATACTAACTTCTATGATATGGGTATCAAATGAAAGGGCTTGTTGAACGAAATAAAATGAGTAAATTGTCATCCTAAATGCAATATGTCGGACGTATAGTATGACAATGCAATATTATTATGGCATATAGCTGATATATTCCTCTTTTTAAAGCATTTGAATAAAAGCTTGTTATAAAAATTTCTTTTTACCGTCACCCTTATCCTATAAAAATATGTAATAAATTAATAGTAAAAAGACATTTTTAAAAACAAGCTTTTAAAAACGAGCACACAGTCCACCTGATGGTAAGTGGTTGTTGTGGCCCATAGATATCTACATCTATCCTCGTTTGCGAATCGAAATGCAGACGCGTTGTCACCCGCGAGGAGTAAGATGGAATGCCTCGTTTTCAATAAAAAGGGATTCCGTCTCTCTACATTGCTGCTTTTTTATGCTGGTATTCTGTGAGAGCCTGGTGCTTCCCCGGTCGAGCCGACCCATTCGTGCTACAACTGTACCAGTAATATAGCTACAGCATGGATCTACCACTTAAAAAAAATAAGAAATTATTAAAGTTAAGAAAAATATCGTTAAGATTATTTGTAACTGCCCAATGGTAAATCAGCATTTTACTAGTTTCTCAACTAGCAGCAAATTGTCGTCCAAGGCAACTTGCCAAGGAATTTGCATTTTCCTACTTCGTTAATACTATCTCTTCGAAAATTGCCCTCTTAGTGAATTATAATTAACTAACATTATATTCCAAACAGTATTAAATTAAAGAAAATTGTTTGCGACTAAGTATCATTTTTTTAATCAGTGCAATGTTCAAGACTATGGACTGCAATTTAAACATCCGTAGATTCGATTGCAACATTTAACCAATGATGTAATATTCTGAAAGCATGATCGCAAAAGCGGCTACACTACCGCAGCCAATTCTAAGCCATAGTACTGCCGACTGTCAAAAACTGTTTGCAGCTTATATTGATAGAAAAGAATTTAGAGGTAAATTTAATTTAAACACATTAAAGCTGTCTCACGTACGGTGTATAGCTATTAAAGTCGAGCATTAAAGCGGGAAGAGTTATAAAACAAGCAACGTACGTCCAATCTAGATGTCTCGTAAAACGCTTTAGCACTGGCTTATGTAACAAACTACCAATCTGTGGCGCTGGCCGGTGGCCGGGGCAGCCTCGCGGTTTCATGTTTTCATCGAGACAGTAATAATTAATTCACATTTTTGTCTTCACACAGCACTTTTCCGTGTGTTCAATTATTATAAAATTATATTGTTTTCGCAAAAATTTTATGTCATTAGATTTACTGAAATTCTAAGGTTCATCACAACGCATTAGATCCACGGTACTACATATTTAAAACTTCAAGAAGATTAAAGACATTGTACAATCTATAGATTGTTTTTTTTTCATTGTTTTTGTTTAAAAAACGTTACCCCCACACTAGGATTTTCTCCTGTATCGTGGAGGCAGTTTACAAACACAAATTGCACAAGGACAAACATCCAGACCCGGAACAATTATTTGTAGGCCATACAAATACTTAGATAGAATAGAATAGATAGATAGAATAGATTGCTTTGCATATCTATATGATAATATCAACATATATCCAACAGTGCTTCAAATTATAATTTGACATATTTGCCTGTTTTCCTATCCAATATTCATAACCTACTTTTCAACTGTCACAGGCAAATATGTGACACCCTTATTGGTTTCAAGCCTGATTGCATATTTAATGATATTACAATTTTAGTATTGTGTAATAGAGGGCATCAACTTTCATTACTCTTTTATTCATCAACTACAGCCTATATTTATATGTTCAGCAGTGAATTTCACTGCTGAACATACACCTAATCCGCAGATTGCCTCACAAGGGGACTTTGCCATAACTCCAAGAGATTGCAGGCGACAATACTTTTTTATTATTTTGAGTTGTTATCACAAAGATGCTGTTGCCATTTTCTGGTTCGTTTCGCTCTGTTGCCTCTTACAACACCAAGGGACAATATGGGGTAGTGGATATTCTTACAACACCAACGGACAATATGGGGTAGTGGATATTCTTACAACACCACAATATGGTGAAATGGATCGAACTTAAGCTCCCACAATAATCTGATTTTAGTAAGCCACATGAAAACGAAGCTTACAGAAAGAACAATTCAGTCCGCATACAGGATAGCTGATAGCGCCGTAACGTCACACGTTAGTCGAAGCATTGCCTGAGATAGGCAGAACCCTGCACAAATAGGCTAGCCAACCGGAGCTAGACAAATTAGTTTCCGGCATCCACTAAAGGTAACAGGAAATCACGAGACATAATTTTGAGACCATTTCCATTCATTTTTATGGTTTTTATTAGCGTTAACTATTATAGAAAGTCAGCTAGGCTGACGGCAAACCTTTAGCGCGCGGCCTTATATCGCTACAACTTTTGTGTGACAGACAACATTAACAACTCCAAGTAAGCTTAAAATGCTTGTGTTAGGTGTGGTTCCGACAGTAGTGGAATAGTGCATTCAATGATAATATCCTTAATCTTTCTTTATGGAAGAGGGGGGCAAACAAGCATGCGTCTGATCTGATGGTAAGCCCATGAAGGGCGACTGTCAACACTTACCAACTGCTACACCAGGGAAATTGCGGATGTGTTGCGCTACTCTCCCTTATAACTAGTGACCCGCCCAAACATATTTGTGGTTTATAACTACCATTGCGAAGAAGATTACCAGGATAGAAGCAAATAAGACATCTCCGACCGGAAACGTATTCCGGATCACACTGCTTTGCAATAGAAAGCAGGTTTACATTTGAACTTTCGAAGGGAATATGATGCCTGTAAACCACCACGCGAGCTAAACCAGGGCCAAAATTGCTCACCATTGAATTAACTGTCGAAAACTCGCTAGCGTTACCATATTTTTGTCACTTCGCTGCCTAGCGTGAACACATACATATCATTACTAAGCCAAATGTCGCCCTGACTCTCACTCTAATATGACGACATGCGGTACTAGGTACACAAGGACATAACCCAAAAAAATATTCAAATGCTTATACATAAATTCATAAATTTTGCTGAACTGGAGTTCCAACCAATTACTTAATAGTATGCCTTTCTGAATTATATCCAATAAACATCCTTAGTATTCTAATGAACTGAATTTATATACAGTGCAATATTCCCTACTTTAAATCGGAAATATAAAGTAAGATATCTTTGATTTACTCAGAAGGCAATTCCCCGGAAAAGTATTATTTCTACCTCTTGGCAAGTAGCCAAACAAGGCAATTCTGCACCAGGCACAAAATTTAATAAACTATTACATCACTGGTATTCTCTCACAAAAGAGCCTGATTGCTAATGAAATTAAAAGAGACGTCAAACGATAATAAACACTTCGTTTATTTTCCTTATATGCTGACAAAATATCCCAATTTCATTCAAACAAAAATTTTCTTTAAATTTTTCTTGTTAATCAAACGTCAATCTTCTCAATCTCATTAGCCCGTAAACAGTATTGGTAAACAGTTCCTCCCACATCAGGTAGATTTGACGGTATCGACATATTTGTCAAGCGGATCAACTAACATACTCAGGCAGTAACAGAAATGTGTCAGCAGCAGATATATACGATTATATCCGAAAATTCATACTGACATTGTTACGAGTAAGCCTGAAGCAGGAGGATGGTGTTTTTTTTTAGAACAAGGGTGACAAACGAGTACAAGTCCACCTTATGGTAAGTGGTTGTTGTGGCCCATAGACATCTACATCTATCTTCGTTTGCGAATTAAAATGCAGATGCGTTGTCACCCGTGAGGACTATGATAGAATGCCTCTTTTCCAGTAAAAAGGGTCTCCGGTTCTCTACACTCACCATACGAAACACAGCACAGCATTAAGTAAGGATGTAAATAAAAATATCGGAAAAATATTTATTAAAACAAATTACCTTTTTCTTTTATAGTACATTTTTTACAACATTCGAAATCCTACCTCTTTTAATAATGAAATTCCATTAGCTACCGCAATATCTAAAAGGAACGTAAATGGTTACGCATAATCTATAATATATACGTGAAGGGAACGTACCCCTTTTTAAGTAAATTGCGCGCATGGTGAAGCGTGAGATTTGGCATACTCGTAGTTAACGCTTATATGGAGAAGGAGTGCAGAAAGTTAAAATTTATATTATAATATTATATGTTACAAATACATAAAATAAAATAATACAAACATTGTTTACGTTTATTTTACCGAAGTCTAAAACATAATTGTCACTTAGACAAATTATGTCATTTGTTTATGTCCAGTACAAGTATACCTAACACGGACCGTAGGTTCGCGTAGTGTATATTTTCTTTGCCGAGCTGACAATTTCACACACACATAAATACATTATAACAGTATCGTTCGGTGACAGCGACAAGTCTGGTCGTCTCTATAGACTCAGATCAGTCGCTCGACCGATTTGCATATTGTATGGGGCGAGCGGCTTGTATTGGTACACAAATCCGACATAATGCAATCGTTATTATGTAAATTTTAAGTTTTAATAGAAGTAAATAGCAATGATGTGATTACATATTATTACTCGTATGTATGAAAGGTAATGCCATCTTTTTGTAAATTTGCCGTGACAGATCTCTTTTTGCAGCAAAAGCCGAACAAATCGGCATTTTTGTAGAATGTCGATTCCGTCGAGCAAAACAGATTTAATCTAGTGAGAAATGCGGCTCCAACTAGTTTTATTGTACGCACCTTATACTTTGATAGAGGAATACAACTGCGTACGGCGACTCTCCTTCGGTTCGCTGGTGGTTGTTCTATTTGTACAAGCAGCATACGTATGTTGTATGCTGTTATTCACAGTGTGAAGCGATATAATATCGTTTCACAGCGACGCGGATTCTGCCGTACGGGACTCGCTCCGCGTAGACCCCTAACAACACCACCCGCGTCCCGCACCCCCCGTACATGCAGACGCAAGCGCACCCTATATAGTATATTATCTATAAGCACACCGCTGCTCATTCATCGTTTCATAGCAATGCGGAGCGCCCGTGCTCCGTAAGTACAATCGAGATGAGTCGATTAATTGACACGGGATTTGTCATAGACGCAGCACAAAGTAAACCCTGTTTATGGAATGCTTCAAATAAAAATTATGTATGTATGAAACATGTCTTAACGTTTTATTCTGTTCTCCAACCTGGATAGTAGTTCATCAAAACTACTAATAGACATACAAAATTATTAAAAAATATGCGAAGATCGTTCCTAAGTTTATAGTTTAAGGTTACAAATGCACTTTCGAAACATCTTGTTTCATTGATGGGATGTACCCATAGTCTCTTTCTCTGTCGTCGTCGTCTCTCACAAATTAAATAAATACCAAAAATTTTTAATGCGTTCGCATTCATTTTCATTTGCGACTGTCTTCCGCTAGCACCCGTATCGTACTAAATACCCTATATAGTACATTATCTATGGTACGAAACACTCGTTTCAGAGCACTGCGGGCTCTACCCGTAGGGGTCTCCCGCATTACGGGCTACCCGTACGGGACTCCCGTACAGCTGTGAAAGCAGCCTAAGACTAATGTCAAACACTTAACAGGTTGTAGTCAAACAGTCATTCAGAGTAAAGATAATTTATAAATAAATAAATAATTCACAGAGTGACTGAATAAGCTTCAATTTGTGTGATTTGTTTGAAATGTTCCTTTATGAACAGTATACACTCAAGTATATAGTCAAGTCAATGAAACAAAGCGTTTATTTTATATTTTGCATATTAAATATCTGTGTTAAATACATTAACGTGTAAAAGCTTTTAGAAAAATTTACTTTGCAAATATCCGCGTTATAAAATAAAATGATGTGTCTTACCTAGTTTGAAGAGCACCTCCCGCCCTCCCTCAATTGCGTGCACTATCTCCGTCACCACTAATCCCAGCACCGCTACTCCCAACACCACTACACTAGGCAAGACACACCACTGACGATAATACGACACGTGTTTCGCCTCTACACGAGGCATCCTCAGGTGATATGGACTCTACGGCGACTAACCGCTAAGACAAGACATCACTTAGCGGTTAGTCGCCGTAGAGTCCATATCACCTGAGGATGCCTCGTGTAGAGGCGAAACACGTGTCGTATTATCGTCAGTGGTGTGTCTTGTCTAGTGTAGTGGTGTTGGGAGTAGCGGTGCTGGGATTAGTGGTGACGGAGATAGTGCACGCAATTGAGGGAGGGCGGGAGGTGCTCTTCAAACTAGGTAAGACACATCATTTTATTTTATAACGCGGATATTTGCAAAGTAAATTTTTCTAAAAGCTTTTATATAATGGATTTCCGCAAAGTAACGCCTGATTCTATTCATTACATTAACGTGTAGTTGAAAGATTGATTGAACGGTCGAATTTCAACCCTCTAAGCAACCACTAGATATATATAATAAGACTTTTAGGCATTTCAATTTACTAATATAGCATGTAAATACATTTTCTCTAAGCTTTCTTAGTTTTAAAATGGGCTTTTAATATCACTCGTTTACGTCATCACCATAATAAAATAAAAATTACAAGTTATATTTTAAGAATAAATGTTTAATTATTACATTCAAGCCTCTTTTCCATTTTTAAATATTTTTAGTTGAAACCTGTGAACCGGTTCACTATTGTTTATTTTATTTCTTGTATGGTTAAGGCTACCAAACAAAGGCAATGGTTATATTGTTGAGATTGTATAACTTTTGTTTGTTTTTCGTTTGTTTCACTTTATACAAATACCCATGTTGCCAATCTGTAAACAGCGAGACAAAGAGGCTACCCTCTAGTCTAATTTAGCTATGCGAAATTTCATTAGGCAACACTGCATAGGTAAATCCTGAATAAAATATTTTTACATTAGCTACAAATAGTGCCCGTGAACAAAGGCAATTTGTTCCTTTTCGTAAAATACGTTCAATTTGTTGTGTAGACAGAAGCTTTGTAAGCAAATTTTAAAGAATTGAATTATATGATATCTATTGTTGATCTTTTAAAATTGGTTCAATTTATCATGTCATATACAAGTCGATTAAAAATTTCAATACACAGCTTTTATTATGCTGATCAAAATACAACGAAAGTATACCCTGTCTATGACCTTGTGATAAATTAGAATTTTCAGACGAATAAAACGATTATCCGTCTGAAAATATATGTATATATAAAATATATTAACTACTCACTGTAAATTAATATACATGAAATAAATCACGTAAACTGGATACCATTAAAACCAACAAAAAGTAAATGTTTGATCGCCATTATTCCACGTGAAAGCTTCAATGGCCGATGAAATTAATTGCTTTCACATACAAACGATACTGGTCTTATTTTCCCCGAGACCTGACTTAGATTTTATTGGTTTCGGGATTTATTTAATTGCTTTGCTGTTTGCTGTTCTATTTCAAATAAAATAGAAAATAATCAGGAAATGAAAATAAAATACGACTTTCAATAATAAATTTGATCAAGATCGTTGCTAATTTTTTTAATGTAATATTAAAGGTGTTTTTATGGAAACAATAATGTTATAATATTCATATATGTACAATAATTATATTAATCACGGTTGACAAAGTAAACTTCTAAAAAATGCATGCCATGCCAGGTTTTAAGGTTAGACTTAGACTCTTTCTTCAAGTCGCAGTGGAGACGTGGCGAGCTCAAAATATGCAGCAACCGTCATCGCATCATCCAAAAAAATAAAAAACCTATCTAATTTCTTTGGATGATACGAGGAAGATTATTTTGATGTTATCCAACTACAGACCTATCGCTATTACCTCATTGTTCTCCAAAGTAATGAAAGCCTTTATTAACTGCCAGCTAATAATGTATCTTGAGGATCATCAGCTGATTAGTGACTGCCACCTGGTCGCTAACCTGGTGATCTTCTAGTTTATCTAACTCATATATGGGCGGAAGCAGTGGAGTCTAAGGGGGAGGCATTGGCCGTTAGTTTGAACATAGCGAAGGCCTTCAATCGGGTTTGGCACAAAGCGCTTCTTTCGAAGCTGCCTTCCTATGGGCTTCCCGAGAAATTGTGGAATTGGATGACCAGTTTTCAGATCAAGGTCGTAGTAGACGGGGCATGCTCCGATTACAAGCTCATTAATGCTGTTGTTCCACAAGGCTGCGTGCTATTACCAACGCTGTTTCTTCTGCATATCAATGATATGTTGCAAACCGGTAACATTCAATGCGAAGCAGATACCAGCACTGGTGATGCTTTATATACAGGCCGCGCCAATATTTCTCGGGAAAACGTCGAGAACGTCTGAGAACCGGAACAAACTTGTGTATGAAGTTAAGACTTTGTTAAACACAGTCTCACATAGGGCGATATTCTGGACCGATACGACTTAGGTACCTTCAAGAAAAGAGCCTACTTCTTTTTGAAAGGCCGGCAACGCATCTGCAATTCCCCTGGTGTTGTAGTTAGTTAGGGCGGCGGTAGTCACTTACCATCAGGTAAGCCGTATGCTCGCTTGCCCCCTCTCCTATAAAAAAGAAATTTACGTTTTATTAACACCGACAGTCCATTTAAAGGGCCATGACCAGTTAAAGGGCAAGCGCGTTGTCATCGGAGTCGATAGCAACGCGCACTCGCCGCTCTGGTACAGTGAGAGAGCACAAATAGTGGGAAGAGGGTACAAAGCAGAGCATCGCAGGAGGATGATGGAGGACTTCATCATGTCGCGAGGGCTCACTCTGGCCAATGTGGAGGGACAACCGTCCACGTTCGCCGGGGCTATGGGTGAGTCAAATATCGACCTCACCCTCGCGACGAGAGGTGTCACTGTATCGGGGTGGCGAGTACTGGATTGCGCCAGCATGAGCGACCATCGCCTCATAACATTCCAGGTTGCGAGAGAGCGTCATGCGGAGCTTGCGGGGCCGGTGGAGGTGCCTGCTCGTTTTCGGGACCGGGGGGTTGACTGGCGCTATTTTCGCGGTACAATTCACTTGAGAATGGGAAATCTGAAAGTTCGACAGCCGGCTGACCGTCTCTGCGCGCAGTTCACGGAAATCGTCGTCCGATCTGCGGAGGACGTGCTGGGGAGCGCGCGCCCGAGGCGGGAAGGTGGCTATGAATGGTGGACGCCTGAACTTGGTAGAATAAGGAAAAAGGTATGTAACGCGAGAAGAGTGTGGCAGAAGACCAGAAAAAAGGGAGGCAGGTCTGAGGAATTAGCTATGGAACGTTTCCATAGCTTGCGAGTGAGATATCGACAGAGTATGGGGGAAACGGAGCTGGCTCACTTCCGCAAAATAGCCGGAACAGGCAACATCGATCCGTGGGGGCGTGCTTACCAAGTGGCGAGCGGGAGGTTTCGTCCTCCTAGTAATGTTGTTAATGCGATAAAGTTTGCGGAAGGGTACGCCGGGGGAGTGGGAGAGGCCGTGCGGGGCTTGCTCGTGGCGCTGTGTCCGGACGACGATAGGTCCAAGGACACAGGATACCACGGGCGCGTGCGTCTCATGGCGGCTTTCACTTCATCTGGGCCGACTGCCGCTCCTCCCACCATTGGGGATCTGGAGGGTATAGTTAGGGCTTTGCCCAACACGGCTCCGGGATTAGACGGAATTAGTGCCAAGATTGTTAAGAATGTGTGGAGTGCTGCACCTAGGGAATTCCACTGGGTGTACGCCAAATGTGTGGAAGAGGGGGTTTTCCCCGAAGTATGGAAGAAAGGACGGCTGATAGTCATTCCGAAAGGTAATGGTAGGCCACTAACAGATCCCAAGGCTTACCGCCCGATAACGCTCCTCCCCATCTTTGGGAAACTGCTGGAGCGAGTTCTGTTGCGGTGTGCTCCGAGCTTGGTGAGGGGCATATCGGAATACCAGCACGGGTTTTCGCCCGGTCGGTCTACGGTAACGGCGCTACGGGACGTGCTTAGTACTGCGCGCGAGTCGCAGCGCAAGTATGTACAAGCCGTCTTTTTGGACATATCGGGTGCATTTGATAATGCATGGTGGCCAATGATACTGTTGAAGGCCAAACAAGGAGGGATTCCACCTAACATTTACTGCATGTTGGTGGACTATTTCACCAACAGGCGAGTAGGTATATTCGTGGGTGACTGTGCCGAATGGAAACGCTCGACCATGGGCTGCCCGCAGGGATCAGTCCTTGGACCGACCTTGTGGAATCTACTGCTGGACGATTTGTTGAGGCTGCCGTTCCCCTTAGGGACGAAAATGTTGGCGTATGCAGACGACGTGATTCTATTGATAGAGGCGAACTCTAGAGCTGAAATAGAGAGAGCGGCCAAAACACTGGACTGGAGTTGGTATCATCGTGGGGAGAGAGGAACCGGTTGTCCTTCTCCTCTGCGAAGTCATATACCATGACTATTAAAGGCAAGTTCCAGCAACCACCTGTTATAAGGATGGGGACGGAGTCAATTAAAAGCGTAACGTCGACTAAAGTATTGGGTGTCACGTTAGACACGAGTCTGTCGTTTATTCAGCACGCCAAAGATATGGGGGAGAGAGCTGGGAGGTGCTTTGGGAAGATGTCGCGGGTGTCGGCATCTTCTTGGGGTATGCGCTACCCTGCCCTCCGTGTTCTATATAAGGGTACATATGTTCCAATAGTGACATATGCTGCGGCCGTTTGGTTTGATCGGGTGGGGAATTATACAGTGCGCACGGCACTGCTGAGATCGCAGAGATCTTCGCTCGTGCTGTTGACAAAGGGGTACAGGACGATAAGTACTGCGGCGCTCCCGGATTTAGCCGGCGTCCTGCCGGCCGATCTGGAGGTAACTCGTGTTGGTAGGATTGACGAGGCGCGCAGAAATGTAGAGAATGGGGAGTTGAGCAGGCGTAAGCGTAAAATTTGGGCTGAAGCTGTGGATGTATGGCAGGAACGATGGACGAACGAGACGAAGGGTAGAGAGTTATTCTGCTTTTTCCCGGACGTGGCGGCGCGACTCAATGCAAGTTGGGTCGTGCCGGACTATCAAGTCTCACAGATTCTCAGTGGGCATGGATGTTTCAGGAAGAGATTGTACGATATGAAATTGACTGAATCGAGTATGTGTGAGTGTGGAGCGGCCTGCGAGGATAGACACCACGTTCTATGGGAGTGTGTGCTTTATGACGACCTGCGCTGTAAGATGATGGACGGAATGGTACGCGAAAAGATTGGTCCGGTTTTCTACCCGGATCTCGTGGACGGTCAGGAGAGCTTTGGCCGGTTGCGTGAGTTTTCGCACGGATGGCATGCTAGGAGAACTGCCATGGAGAGATGAGCCATAAATGAAGACCAGCCCGGAACCGAAGTCGTGCTGTGTTTGTCCAGCCCAGAAAGGGAGAATGACACGACGGGACAAGGAGAAGAATAAATAACTTGTAGAGAGTCAAGAAAGTGCACGCGGGAAAGAGCCCTGAGCAAGTACCGCGTGCATCTCTCGAGATTCGGCCCGTATAACCGTGAGGTTGGTGGGGCCATGGGAGGTGGAGTCCATTTACAGTCCTCCACTGCACATGAATCTCACCCAGTTGCACTAGACGTTTCTAAAAACTGATTACATAATGTCAGGCGTAATCAGATTAGCGCTGACAACATTATATAGGAACTAAAGGAGAAATTAATTTCGGGGGTTAAATGGTCAAATACTTGTATTAGTAGATTCCACAGTTGTCCTTAACCTACAAAAATTATAAATGTTAAAGTTTGTCTCACACATCAGCATAACACATCAGTTATAATTCATGAAGATATTGTATAAATTGGCTAAAATATAAGGATAAATGTTAAGTAAGTAAGTCTGAAAGAAATCTGTAATCTGCGAGCTATATTTGTGGGCGCGCAGGCGAGGTCGCGGGGAACAGCTAGTAATTAATATGAGGTCTCCATTCCAGAAGAGAATCTCTCTTCTATACTTATATCACACAATATAAAAACAGGAATCAATAGATTTCAATAACTTACTAAGCCATAATATTTAGTGGACATAACGTCAGACGTCAACATTAGTTAGTTACTCGATACTTGAAACCCATAACTTTGGTAATTCCAATCAAGGGAATCAGACGATAAATTCATTTTGGTAGAGTATAATATAGCAGTCGGGTTTTATGTTTGCTATACAGAATATCATGGAATATGTTTTTTAATAAAAGTTTTATTCGGATTTTTTTTTATATTTACGTAATACGTAAAAGATTTACTATTAGAATATGTGTAAATTAAAGTATGAAATATACACAATTTGCAGCTTCTTAGCTCTTATAGCGGGCTTACACACAATTATACCCAAATCAGAATATTATTCGTGTACAGTCAAGTCTATACGACAAAAAAACACCACCCTCTTACATATTTCTACCGCCAAATAGCAGTGATTGCACTGCTGGGTACAGAGAGTCATATTTACATGCTACTAAGATATAAATAACTATTTTTTAAGTTTTGTATGTCTGTCTTTTTATCTATCTGTTCGGGGTAATCCACGGGGTGGCTGAATTAATAGTGATGAAACTTTACGAACAGATAGTGATATTATTATACGTGGTAGAGTCATGCTGCAGCTATATTAGTAGTATAGTTGTAGCACGAATGGGTCGGCTCGACCGGGGAAGGACTACGCTCTCACAGAATACCAACGTAAATTAGCAGCTTTACGCTGCTGTGTTTCGTATGGTGAGTGTAGTGTAGTGTAACCGGAGACTAATTTTACTGGAAAAGAGGCATTCTATCTTAGTCCTCACGGGTGATGACGTATCTGCATTTTGATTATTTATTGACGATAAATGTAGATGCCTATGGATCACAGCAACCACTTACCATCACGTGGACTGTGTGCTCGTTTGTCACCCTATCTTATAAAAAAAAAGATAGAGAGCAAAGTCCTTCCTGGCACCTTATATGTGTATGGCTATATTTTATCCGATTTTTTTAATTAAAATGTATTATTTGACTATTATAAATATAAATATCGCCTGGTTAGTAGATCACCAGATAATAGGTAAAATAGTATTCAGGAGAAGCCAGGGCGGGTTGCTAGTAGGTCATAAATAATATTAGTAAGAGGATGTCTTAACCTCAAAGACGATAAATCCTAGTGGTGGTGTCATCTTAGATTTACTCCATGATATTATCACATCAGCCTAATACAGTTTAATAGAGGCAAAATAATCAAATGTAATATCATTGACACTAAAACCTAAAACTCAACATGATACATAAAACGTAGTGTATACTCCTTAATGATATAGTACTTTTCGGTGCCCAAAATTAATGCAAAGCAGTCATGTTATCCCATTAATACCTGGTGAATTTATACCGTAAGGAGAAAACATAACTTCCTACGTTAGACTTCTTTAGCGTAACGAAACAAAAATAACTACCTTAAATATAGTTATCAGTTCCCACGAAAATTTGAGAGCTGTCAGTGTGCGTGCACATCGTAACAATTTCATGGTGTCGTGTTTAGCTGTCTGTCTGCGCGCGCATCGTATAAAATGCACTCTCATTATTTTTCACAAACTTCCCAAAAGAAGTGTTCTTCATACTTAAGTGATCATTACATAAGTGAACTTCATAAATAAGGTCAAATAGGTGAACGAAGTAGAAGCCTATCTATTTCATTGCCATTTAATTAAATTGGACTATCCCTAAGTACTACTAATAATTTAAAGAAGACTGCTTACTTAGTGGCTGGTTCAAGGTAAAAAGCCGTGCACATGATTTGATTTTTTGTTATTTTGGACATTCTTTTAATTTTTTAAATGAGAAACTTTGTTCAACAAATGAGAACAGATAACATCCTCGATTAAAAATCAAAGTATAGATGCGTTGTCTGTTACCCATGAGGATTAAAATATATTACCTCAGTAGCAGTAAAAATAGTCTCCCGTCCTTTAGACTTACCATATGAAACACAGCAACATTTAGCTGCTATTTCATGCACGCATTTTGTAAGAGTATGATCCTCCCGCGGTTATGACCGCCTTATTACCATTACTGCCAAATAAAAGTCCGCTGCTTAACCTCCTTATTGGCCCTTAAAATCATATTTGCATTAATTTTTACTTGTGTAGTAAGTTTCAAAGTATTTCATTGAGATTAATAATACCTTTTTTCACGTGGTAGAGCCATGCTGCAGCTATATTAGTAGTATAGTTGTAGCACGAATGGGTAGGCTCGCCGGAGAAGGACCACGCTCTCACAGAATAACAGCGTAAAATGGAAGCGTGACACTGTTGTGTTTCGTATGGTTAGGGTAGAGAACCGGAGAGCCATTTTACTGGAAAAGAGGCATTCCATCTTAATCCTCAGGAGTGACGACGTATCTGCATTTTGATTCTTTATTGAGGATAAATGTCTATGTCTATGGGCAACCACTTACAATCAGGTGGACTGTGTTCACATTTGTCACTCTATCCTAAAAAATAAATACCTAACGTGTTTCCACAGATTCAACATTTATGAAAGAGTTAATGATTAAAAATGTAGCAATACTAAAAGTTTTAAATAGGTAGGTATCTATTTAAAACTTCTGCACAATATTTTAAAACGACGAATAACGTAAAATAATTCCGAATATGTGTATTTGTAATTTATCGTTACAAAAGAGCTATCAGTTGCAGCTACAAAAAGAAATAGATATGGAAAGTGGACGCATACAAAATTGTTTTTATGCCCGTAGTGATTGGATCAATTCCCGTTAGGATTTCAAATTAACTGTAAGCGTTTTGCACTGGCCATCGCTGTTCCGTTATTTACTGTGTCATCAACAAACTACTCTGTATAATATAGATAAATCAATATGTATGAAACAGAAAGAACTTCTTTATTCAATATAGGTTATAAATAATATCTACTTTTCCCTCCACCATCCCATGGTCCTTCCTGCCTTGCGGCATACGGACCGAATCACGGAAGACGCACACGGTACTTGATCGTGGCTCTTCCCCACTTACGCGCTTACTTGACTCCCTACAAATCTCTCTGTTCCGTCCCTTTTCTCTACATTTCACTTCTCCCCCTTCTGGGGCGTGACTCCACAGCGACGACACTTCGCGTTCGCAGCTATCTGGTCGTATTTTCAGTCCTCATACTGTTTCCTTTTGTGATGCCATGCATGCGCAAATCTCCTAAACTCCTTAAAGTTGGATTCGCAGCACACTAGGTCTCGGAAGTATACTGGTCCTATTTCTGTTCTTTGTAGGCTGTCCAATAATGCGTTCCTCTCTTCAATATACAGATCGCAATCCCAGAGAGCATGGTCACGACTCTCCAGTGCTGAGCCGCAGGGGCATAAGCCAGAGTTCCTAAGGTTGAATTTTAGGAGACGCTCGTTGAAACACCCGTGACCAACAAGAATCTGCGATACTGCATAATCGGGCTCGACCCACCTGAAGATTAGACGCTCTGCGATGTCCGGGAAAAACTTGTATAGATCCCTGCCATCTTGGCTTGAATCCCACCGGTCCTGCCAAATGGCAACGAAAGCAGCCATCATCTCCCTCTTCTTCATCCTGCGCTCCTTGTCGACCAAACCCGTCCCCTCCTCGTCGACTCGTCCCGCACTAAAAACTTCCAGGTCAGCAGGCAATACGCCCGCCAACACCGGTAGCGCTGCGCTGCTAGCCGTCCTGTAAGCCTTCGTGAGAAGAATCAAAGCTGGTCTTTGCGTCCTCATCAGTACGCTTCTGATAACATAAAGGGACGAGCGTTGGTACCATACGGCAGCAGCATATGTTAACGTTGCCACATAGGTCCCTGAATACAGGACTCTAAGGGCGTGAAATCTTATGCCCCAGGTCGATGAAGACAGTCGCGACATCTTCCCGAAGCAAGCAGCGGCCTTCTCGCCGATATATAATGCATGCTGCACATAGGACCTAGCCTCGTCAAAAATTATTCCTAGGGCTCTTGCCTGTGAAACACTCGTGATCGTGACGGTGCAACACCGTCCATCTTTATAATTGGTCCACGTTTAAACTTGCCCTTATAGGTCATCGTTTGTGACTTCCCGGTAGAAAACCCTAGTCTGTTGCGAATACCCCACTCGGACACGGCAGCGATCGTAGCTGCCGCATTGCGCTCTAATGCGGAAGCGAAATAATATCTACTTATTGAATGTCATCTTTATGTTGAATTTACCACTGGTTAGGTTAGGTTAGGTGTGTCATCAACCCCCCCGAACGGGTTCCCGCCTTGTCGTGGCGGGGGGGCTTAGTAGCCGTGGTTTGGTCAACCGCGGTGAACAAAGAGGAACCCCTTGGCTGGCCCGAGGTGTAGGGCCGGCCCGAGGTGGCCACTCCGAGTGGGCTTGGGAAGTCCACTTCGGATGTGTGTTGGTGGGCTGCGGTGAGAGGGATGAGTGCTCCTTCTACCGCTGCAGCCGAGGTGGAGTCGCAGAGGAAGAGGAGTGCTGGTATGGCGATGCGCCACTCGCCCTATCCTCCGCGACTCAGACGGGGCCGCACCGTTTAATGATGCGGTGGTGGTGGGGCTGCGGGGGGAGATGAGTGTCGGTATTGCGAGGCGCCGCTCTCCCTACCCTCCGCAGCCGAATCTTGGTTGGCGGCGGAGCCATAGACCAGATCCGCCGCTGGGGTCAGGAAGGCTGGTGCTTCTGAGTGCTAGTTTTTCCTGGCCCCATGGCCTTCGCGCATCGAACTCGGGGGGGTCCGATGCGCAGGTGGAGTTGGAGGCCGTGGAGGGGGGTAGTACAACATCTCACTACCCCGTGCAGGAGACGAGGCCTGGACAGACCGGGCCAGCACTAGTGTGGGGCTGCGGAAGAATTTGGATTCCCGCGGCCCCGCGCTCACGTGCGGGGAGGCATCGTGGGGTTTTAGCCGGTAGGAGTCCGGCATAACCTTCCGGTTGCCCCCGCAGCCGGAGGTATCCTTGAGGATTTCCCCAGGTAAAAAAAAAAAAAGGTGTGTCATCAACCCCCCCGAACGGGTTCCCGCCTTGTCGTGGCGGGGGGGCTTAGTAGCCGTGGCTTGGTCACCCACGGTGAACAAAGAGGAACCCCTTGGCTGGCCCGTGGTGTAGGGCCGGCCCGAGGTGGCCATTCCGAGTGGGCTTGGCGAGCCTACTTCGGATGTGTGTGGGTGGACTGCGGTGGGAGGGGTGTCCGCTCCCTCTACCGCTGCAGCCGAGGTGGAGTCGCGGAGGAAGAGGAGTGTTGGTATGGCGATGCACCACTCGCCGTATCCTCCGCGACTCAAATGGGGCCGCACCGTTGATGCGGTGGTGGTGGGGCTGCGGGTGGAGAGGAGTGTCGGTATTGCGAAGCGCCGCTCTCCCTACCCTCCGCAGCCGAATCTTGGTTGACGGCGGAGCCATAGACCAGATCCGCCGCTGGGGTCAGGAAGGCTGGTGCTTCTGAGTTCTAGTTTTTCCTGGCCCCATGGCCTTCGCGCATCGGACACGGGGGCGTCTGTAGCGCAAATGAAATTTGAGGCCGAGAAGGAAGGCGCGCCATGTGTTCTGGTGCGCCTTACCTGAGAGGGAGATGGAGGAGGAGTAGTCCTCTCCCGAGGAGGGGCCACCATGGGGCGGCCAGCGCAGGTGGGGCCGCGGAAGTGTGCGAAAGCGTTCCCGTGGCCCTGCCAATATGCGACGAGGGTGGAACACCATGGGGTTTTAGTCGGTGCGAGTCTGACATAACCCATCCTTGCCTCCGCGAGGCGGGTATGCGTAGGCATTTCCCCATGTAAAAAAAAAGGTGTGTCATCAACACACCCCCCCCCCCCCCCGAACGGGTTCCCGCCTTGTCGTGGCGGGGGGGCTTAGTAGCCGTGGCTTGGTCAACCACGGTGAACAAAGAGGAACCCCTTAGCTGGCCCGAGGTGTAGGGCCGGCCCGAGGTGGCCACTCCGAGTGGGCTTTGCGAGCCCACTTCGGATGTGTGTCGGGGGGCTGCGGTGAGAGGGGGGTCCGCGCACTCTGCCGCTGCAGCTGAGGTGGAGTCGCAGAGGAAGAGGAGTGTTGGTATGGCGATGCGCCACTCGCCCTATCCTCCGCGACTCAGGCGCGGCCGCACCGTTGATGCGGTGGTGGTGGGGCTGCGGGGGGAGAGGAGTGTCGGTATTGCGAGGCGCCGCTCTCCCTACCCTCCGCAGCCGAATCTTGGTTGGCGGCGGAGCCATAGGCCAGATCCGCCGCTGGGGTCGGGAAGGCTGGTGCTTCTGAGTGCTAGTTTTTCCTGGCCCCATGGACTTCGCGCATCGGACGCGGGGGCGTCCGTTGCGAATGTGAAATTGGAGGCTGAGGAGGAGGGCGCGCCATGTGTTCTGGTGCGCCTTACCTGAGAGGGAGATGGGGGAGGAGTGGTCCTCTCCCGAGGAGGGGCCGCCATGGGGCAGCCAGCGCAGGTGGGGTCGCGGAAGTGTGCGAAGGCGTTCCCGTGGCCCTGCCAGTATGCGACGAGGGTGGAACACCATGGGGTTTTAGTCGGTGCGAGTCCGACATAACCCGTCTTTGCCCCCGCGAGGCGGGTATGCGTAGGCATTTCCCCATGTAAAAAAAAAGGTGTGTCATCAACAAACTACTCTGTATAATATAGATAAATGAATATGTATGAAACAGAAAAAACTTCTTTATTCAATATAGGTTATAAATAATAGCTGCTTATTGAATGTCATCTTTATGTTGAATTTACCACCGGTTCGGAAAATACTTCTGTTAATTGATAGAATCAGGCGTTACTTTCCGGAAATCCATTATAATGGGGTTGTTATAAATTAATTTGCTTAATTCCGCGTAAAGAAAAAAATGATGTGTCCTGCCCAGCTTTAAGGGGGACCTCCCACCCTCCCTCAATCGCGCGCACTATACCCGTCGCCGTCAATCCCAGCACTACCATCCTCAGCACCACCAGCGGCCAGCCTCCGCAGAGTCTACTTCACCTGAGGATGCCTCGTGTAGAGGCGAAACACGTGTCGTATTTTCGAGAGTGGTGTGTCCTGCCTAGTGTGGTGGTGCTGAGGATGGTAGTGCTGGGATTGATGGCGACGGGTATAGTGCGCGCGATTGAGGGAGGGTGGGAGGTCCCCCTTAAAGCTGGGCAGGACACATCATTTTCTTTCTTTACGCGGAATTAAGCAAATTAATTTATAACAACCCCATTAAATACTTCTGTCTTCTCTGTGTTCTGATCATTTCATTCCCAGGGGTTATTATCATCCATAAATTCCTTAATATTGTAATTACCTATTTTATACATATTCCTCACAGTTCAAAAACATCTTTGAACTTTGAGGAGGTAAAATTTTGTATATTTTCTGGGGTTTTATTGTAAGATTTTGTTGTATAAATATTTAGGTACATTAAAAATACTATGTGAAGGCCAGGCCATATTGCACGTATGAAAGATAAAAGATGCACTAAAATACACTACATGGGCTGGCCCTGCAGGAAAACGGAAAAGAGGTAGACCTCGGGAGAGATGGACAAACAAAATTAAAAAGTTTGCGGCAGACGATTAGATTTCAGTGTCCACGGATAGAAACAAAAATTTAAACTGGACAGGGACGAAAAGGAAAAACATATTCATAAAAAGGTCCTTAACAAAATTAGTAAGTTGTTTCTATCTATTATAATCTTTACAAAATCTTCAACTTAATGCAGTTAGTAATTAACGTAATATATTTAAATATTGTAGAATGATTAAGGAAATAAATCGCTGTAAAAATAATAATTATGATTAAATCAAAATTTTCATTGCATCATTATTTTAGAAAGAGTGTTACAGATGATGTTTTGTGCCAAGGGCTAAGATGGAATCACAGACTACTAAGAGGATACTATGCATGTGGCAACTAAGGCACAATAATATATGAGACAATCTTAGGGTAAGGCCTATGTTTAGCAGTGGAATTTATTTTTATAGAAGAGGGGGCAAACGAGCATGTGGCTCACCTGATGGTAAGTCACTACCGCCGCCCATGAACAACCGCAACACCAGGGGAGTTGCAGATGCGTTGCCGGCCTTTTAGAAAGATGTAAGCTCTTTCCTTGAAGATCCTTAAGTCGTATCGGTCCGGAAAAATCGCCGGTGTTAAACAACTCCACAGAAAAGTTGTATGATGAAGAAAACTCCTAGAAAGACGCACAGTCGTGGACCACCAAGCATCCAGATGGTGAGGATGGTATCGCGAATTTTGACGCGATGTGCGTTCGTGAAATTTGGCGGCTGGAATTAATCCGAAAAATTCCTCAGAGCACTCCCCGTGGTAAATTCGATAGAAAATGCAAAGGGATGCAACATCCCTACGCAGTGCCAGTGTATCGAGCCGATCAGAAAGAACTCAGTCGTCGATGATTCGAACCGCTCTGCGCTGGATGCGGTCAAGTGAAAGGGGCTGACATTGTGGT